>BLXT01005922.1:1051734-1061829 GCA_019648995.1 Plakobranchus ocellatus
AAAAAAAAAAAAAAAAAAAAATCAACAAAATCATTTCAATCATAATTTTTACTAAAGCTTTACCCCCCATATAAGCACATGTGTGTTTGAATGAATCTGTGCTTACGAGAAAATTTTTCTTGTCTGTTTAACATTCCTTTTAAAATTCTATATGTGTAAGACTTCATACATACAAAAAAATAATAAAAAATTCATGACTTTGGCAGCAGAGAGGTATGGCCAATAACAAATTATATATGTTGGTTATAACATACTGACATACAGAAGGAATATGGCAACTTAATAAATAAAAGGAGGAGGGGGACAAAAATAACAAGACCAACATGTCTTGGCCATGACATACAAAGAGTATAGATTAATCTTCAAAAAGACTAAAACAATACCAACAAATCTTGCCCATGACATGTAGTTTGTTTGTTTTTGTCTACAACCAGTCTACAACAAGGTCATCTCAGGCTTTTAGGCCCTCCATCAGTCCAGCATGTTATAGAGAGGGTATGATTAATTAAAAAAAAAAAGACAAAAGTCAATAAACCTGTAAATGAGAAGTGAATTATCTAACCAGCTGAACAAATAAAACACTAACCTGAACAGATATAGGTGAATATAGATCTCTAATTATATTTCAAACACAATATCTGTGGGGGAAAAAAAAATCAAAAGTTTATAACACATACTCTAAACGCTGTCCTTCATGTAATCGATTGTGGTTGAAAATAATGGCCATTCCAGTCTCTGGTTGTACATGGTACAAGATATTTTTTTCCTCAGCACAGTACTTCCCATCAGGACCCTGATGATGTTACACAGGAACAAAATATTATTCAAATAACTTCATGAGTGTAAACTGTGATCTTTATTTGCTAACCTTTTTTTACCTGACATTTATATCATATTTTTACTGATAATTTTTCTCAGAGAGATACAAATTCAACTCAGGTAAAACGATCTCAGTAAAGGACAGTTTACAAAATTTTTCATTGAAATTGCATGATCATGGTCAGCAGTAACCATTTCAATCCAGTCTGTCCATTTTTTTCAATTATTTTCCATGACATCCAAAGAAAAAAGTAACAAAGGTAAACTCAACAACAGGGAAAAGTACCGTTTGCTTTAATATAGTTATCTATTCCAAAACGTTTTTACTCACCATGTAGAGTGTTTGAGATGGATCAATAAAATTGGTGCTCCCTCCATGAAAATCACCATTAAGATAAAGCATGAAAGTTTTCAACGACCTTTCAGTAGCCGAAATAGCAAAGAAGCCATCATTGTGAGGTGCAAAATGACCACCAGGATAATATCTGCATAAACGAAATGTCTGAGAGGCCAAAATAAAAAGGGCGGGGGGGGGGGGGATTTAATTCTTATTACATTATAATTCTACTTATAACATGTTGGTGGTATACAAGTATATATTCCATAGTGTGATTGTCAAGGTATTCATGTACAGTGAGAGATATGGCCAACTTTTGATGAAAGGAATCAAGTATTTATAAACAGATGTTGACTCATTAATGGAGCAAAGAAAACAGAGGTAAAAAGAAAATGATGCTTTTTTTGTGTGTTAAAGGAAAAGAAGGGAAGACATGCACTAAGTCAAACTCTTGTCTTTTCCATATCAAAAGTTAAAATTTTTTTTTCAGAGGCATAAATTCAAAAGATGATTGATCAATTAATTGGTTATCATTAATTGATGGCGTGTACTTTGACAAAAAAGTAAGAGTTGACCTCACATAGATCTTTACAATTCTTTGAATACATCAAGATGAAGTAGAATTACCTTGATTCTACATATATCACTAATTTTTAAAACAATGCATAGAAGAAAAATATGAACAAAATTTTAATTCTTTCCCCTGAAATAACAAAAACAAACAACAACAAAATAAGACAGCATGGGAAAACCCTGATTAAAAAAAAAATGAAATTGCATAAAATAATTTTGACACTCCCTGTTCAAGACAAAAAAAATTACATTTAAATCATCTCCATTCGAAGATTTGGTCCACTCCAATGTATTATGAGCTTTCCCCTTTCAATAAGTACTTTTTAAACTAAAAAAATAAAAAAGGCTTTGCAATGACATATATGCATAATTCTTCTGTTACACATAATTTATAAAATACAACACAGTTATCAATGACATTACCCAATCTTTTGGTAGGACTTTAATGAGAGTTTAGCAACAGAGAATAAGATTATTAAAGAATCCTCTTAAGAAATTTGGAAGCATTAAGAAAAAAAAACAAAAACATACTGGAACATATCCTTTGCCCAGAGATCTTCCAAATAAAAAAAAAAAAAATTGAGCCATCCAAAGTGGAAAAAATTCGTAGAGGGCATGATTTTGCAGGTTCTTCAAAAATTTTTTTGTCATAAAATGGGTAAGTAAATATTATCAATGGTTAATATTCCAATAATGATTTGGGACATTTGAAAAAAGACTCAGATGAGAAAAACCGAAGAGGAGATTACTAACATGGGGGTAAATAAGGCTGACAAAGCAGCGATGAAACCTGGAAGATGATGATTGGTTCTATCAGTCTGCTCATCTACCAAGTTATGAATCTTTATATATTTGCTTATTTAATAATTTTAATATCTATCGATCTCAATCTATCTTCTTATATATTCATATCTCTCCAGGTATCTAACAGTTACTCATTTCTTTCTATTTCTCTCTCCCTCTCTCTCTCTCTCTCTCTATATATATATATATATATATTAAATATATATATTATCTATATACTCTACCTCTCACTTTCCTTCACTTGATATTCACCCTCTTCTCATTCAAACCAGCAGAAGGAAAATTTTGCTTGCAAATTTTTTTATGATTTATAAGTACTTTCTTCATCTTTTTCTTTTAATGCTTTGCTTGATTTTTACTGCTCTCTTTACTCTCCTTTTCCATTGATTCTCTTTGTTGGGGCAAACACAGCCTGTCAACAGGACAGGGAGAATACACACAATATAAACAACGAAATACGACACTGGCCACGAATTTACTCAAACAACAATCACTAGATAACTCAATAGCATTGACTGCAACAAGAGGTTCACGCAATTAAAAAGCAGAACACCGGGGATAGGTGACAGAAAAGCTATATGATCAAAAACAATAAACATATAAAGAAGTAGGAAAGTTACATAAAGAAGAAGACAGATAGATATGAGATGATCTAAATATAAATGTCAACACACCCAGGCGCGACAATACAATGTAATCCGCTAAGCATTACGAGATAAAGTTATTACACAATTAAAGGAAGTTATTACAAAAGAATCCACCCATGAGGAAACTCTCCCTGAAAAACTACTTCATAGATCAGGCAGAAACTTACACAACCCCCACGTCCATCACTCACACATGCACACACTTCTAACTAATTAATCCATTGACGATCCTGTCTGTAGAAGCTTGTTAAGGGCTAGGGAAAATCCAGAATGTCCAGGGATCAATAGTCCTCAGCTCGGACACGAGCACAGTTAGTTCAAATAGTTACTTCAGAGTGCAATGATTTCTTAGTGCAGTTATTTCAAACAGTTATTACAAAATACAGTTATTTCAAATCTCCGGATCACCAGCCCTTACGTGAGGGGAGCTAGGACAATAATAGTCATAAAATTGCTTGATACCACCATTTCACAGGAGAAGCATAAACTTGTAGACTTGCGCAGTCAAGCGCTAGCAGTCTGTGTAGGCACACAGCCTCAAGTAAAATACAAATACAAACCGCCACTTCAATGCGGGTATAAAAGTGGTATAGATCCAGATACAAAGGGTCGTAGAAATGATGTGAAAAATATATCTCCTGGAGCTGGACCAATCCGCCACAACTTGTAGCCAGGACTGCCTTCCTCTAGCGTTCAGTGCAAAGAATAGAATGAACCACTCCCCCAAAGATCTTGCCAGTGTGCAGCTCCGTCCAAACTTGCCGTTGTCACGTGGCCTAACCAACCAATCACAACGCACACACCAAATCAATGACTAAAACACAACCACATTCCCGCTACACTAATTACCCAACTATGCCCAGATAAACTAAAAACATAACTACACTAGTCTCAACACTCTTGCTCGTTTCTGTATCACCAAATACCTAAGACAGAAAAATCTGATCAGGATTGCTAATCTTGTGGCAAAAGTAAAATCTGAATCTTTGTAGGATTGGCAAAATAGCTGAAGTGGAATAATTTGCAAAATGTCAATAACAGAGACAAAAATGGGCAATTAACATATGGCTTCAGGAGAGATTCTGCAAAATCCAGAATTGGCAGATTTAGAATTTCAGAAATCATAACATTTTTTTTTCTGTTTAACCCATTTTAGGTGAAAAAAATCTCGTAAGTTCAACCAAGTGACACCCTTTACATTTTTTTCCTCTTTGGACAAACAAAAGATTTGCATTATTATGCATGATGACAATGGTAAAGTTGGACGCACAAGAATCCACAAATCTGACTGACTTTCGAGGCTACTTACACAATTTAAACCTGTTGGTTGCCAGTGACCTTGCATGAGTAAAGATGAGCCTTCTATATGAATTTCTCTTGGATCTTTATCTATAACAATATGTTCCACAAAGTCTTTTATTCTTTCCCATAATAGTGATGCTAGCTCTTGACTCTGAAACGAAATCCTGCAAAAACCACATATAAACATACATAAAAAAAGACTTATACTTTACTTCCAGATTAATTACAATTTTATCCTTAACTTAATTGCAATCTTCCATGCGAGCTCAAACACCATAAAAAAAGAAATTTCAAAAAACAAAACAAAACAACAACTACGAAAAAAAACCCACATAGTGTAGTTCATCAAAGATTAAATGCAATTAGGAAAATATAAAGTCTGCGATAGCTAACACTACTACTAATTCCATTTACTGGATCAGATCTCTAATCTTTTAAGACATTTGAAAATGCTACCTGTATGGTGAACAAAACTATCTGAATTGAGAAAAAAATATCAAGCAAAAATTTGTACATTTTATAGCATTTTAATTATTAAAAAATTGTCTCTGCGAATAGGAACATTCAATTTATTAATACAGCAGAGATCATCTAAGTTAAACATACATAAGTTGATTATCTTTTTAAGTAAACCTCATATTCTGAAACATTATGAGTTCCTGTTTCTTTATCATACAGAACAATGCAGTGAATAAATAGATATATGTATAAGTCAATATTATTTTTAATGCCCCGTAGGCATCAACTTATCAGTAAGACTACTTCTCTGTTTATTAGTATAATAAACCACAGACCCAAACTTTGACAAAGGAAAACACTTTTCATAAGCTGTGTAATCATTGTCATATTTTACTGGATAATGCAAAATAAGTTTTACTTCATGATCAATCAAATGACTTAAATATTTAATACATAATTGAGACGTTAAGATGACTTTGTTGATCTCACATGTATACTTGTCTATCTGCAACTCATGATCATTTGCCATATTTAGACTGATCCTCACATGATAAAAGATTTCTACTCAAGTTATCTAGTCATAAAACATATCTTATGCAATCACAATTTATAGTTATAAACCACTGTTGGCTGTACTGCCAATATTCCTTTGCACCTAGCTGAAATTATTTAGTGACGTAAGATTTGATCATGTTGGATCTGGTCGAAAAGACACTAGGACATTGGCACTAAACTCTAAATCCAGTCACCTTGCTTCATAAAAATCTCGAAGGTCTTGCAAACAGTTACAAACTGAATGGCAAATTATAACCTTGGCAAAGTTGTTTATACCTCTCACAACTTTCACTTTGGTCAAAACTTTAGGCGAAAAAAATATAGACATTACTTTCCTTCAAAGGAAACAAAATCAAACTGGTTTGAGAGTTAAGCCCCAGAAACCAAAAAAAGAAAATGATAAATTGTAAATATTGTGAACAGCAAAAATTAAATGCCATGCTTCATCCCCACTTGTCACTAAAAAGCCATTCATAAGGATTTTAAAGAGAAGAGTAGGCTTATGATACAATTGAATATGATACAATTTATTATAAAATTTGGTTCACGTCTAGATACAATTTTAATAAAATTAAAAATGACTGTCTAAGTTACTACACATTTGATCTTGACATTTAGAGAAAAAAAATAGAACAAAAATATACAGAAGTCAACCTCATTGAATACACATTTTACCAGACCTTTGTGAGTCTCTGTAATTCTTCCTGGAAAAGCCAATACTTTCAAAGCCAACTCTCTCACCCTCACCAATAAGATGTTCACTTTCTTTTTTGAGTAATAACAGAGCGGAGTAAAAAGCATTCATTGCCATAATCCAGTATGTCTTGCCTTTCAACACTTTGTGAGAAAACAGAACCCAAGGTTTCTGAAGAAGGACAAGTAATGTGCGAGAGGCAAGAACCATCGATAAGAATTTTTCCAGAATCTGTGGCTTCGGCTTCTACACCTGGTATGAATTGGTTAATATTTTCCATTCTCAAGAGTTTATACGTTTATTATAAAAGTAAATTGGTGAAATTGGGCCTTGTGTATAGAGATGGATCTAGATCCTGCCATTGGTCGGAGTAAATGTAGATCTAGGTCCTATATTGCACAACGAAATCCTAGTTTCGTCAGCTTAAGATCTAGATCTAGATCCTGAAAATTGAGGCTTGATCTTACTTTCGTTTTTATAAATATTGTTTACTAACAGTAACCGACATTTAAACGAAAGGTTACTCTTGATAACAGAGTACGATTTACGTATACGCTGAGCTGCGTTCAATAGGGTCTTTTGTCTTTTGTCCCGTTCTCTTTATTATTTATTTTGTGGTAATACATTATGGTAGGCTGACTTCGCGCGGTTTTAAGACCCAGGTTCTGTGACACGTATTTCCAATAACCTTACGCTTTCACTCTTTATTTGCACATGTAATGACAAAGATCGCAGTAAAACGCTGCACGATAAAAAATAGAGCAGAGCACTTCTGGGTACAGAGTAAGTTTGGGGAGCCCGGGAGTCAAAATTTTAAAAATTTGACTTCACATTCGTAATCAACGGCCTCCAGTTAGTAAGGAAAAAATACCCAATATTTTTGTATGTGTGTTTTTTTTCTTCTTCAATGCTACTTTAAACAACTTTCCTCCCTCTCTATTTGCTTCATTTTAATTTTCTTTCTTAATTTCTCTTAAACAGGGCGCTTGGTGGGGCAAGAGGTATGACTTGTGCCCTGATATACGATGTATGTACGGAACTTTCTTGGTGAACTAATTCATCGTTTGTGACACCCAGTAGTGAGGATATTATGTCACCTGAGGCTCCACTGCATAGTTGCCGCGAGTAAAAATAAGACCTGATATCATTTTATGAACGGCTAAAAAAATTAAAAATTAAATAAGCGCCTTTATGTTCTCTTCTGCCTTCTTGTTCTTAGATGATTAAAAGTGAAAGTAAAATGGGTTCCACGCTTAGTCCAAGCATCGCGGAACCAGGAGTAATATCCTGATTGTTCTTGGCATACGACATTATGAGGTTGTTTGCCATTGCTTTCCTCGCCGACTTTACTTTCGCCGGGTCTTCAGAGACCTAGCTACCCATTTAATGCTGGGTGGACACAGAGGAGAAATGAAAATCTGACTTGGCCCGGACTGGCAATCGAACTTCGGACCTCTTAGCTGGTAGTCAATTGCCCTACCAGATGAGCCACCGCTCCCCCTCTATGATGATTACAGGCTAATTATTGGGCTGTCATTTTTTGTCGAGGATAAGGTTCATGACAAAAAGAGCGACAGAAGCAATATTATTATTATTATTATTATTATTATTATTATTATTATTATTATTATTATTATTATTATTGTTGTTGTTATTATTATTATTAATGTTATTATTATTGTTATTATTATTATTATTATTATTATCATCATCATCATCATCATCATCATCATCATCATCATCATCATCATCATGATTATTATTATTATTATTATTATTATTATTATTATTATTATTATTATTATTATTATTATTATTATTATTACTTTTATTATTATTACTATACTTATTGTTATTATCATTATTATTTTTAGTATTATTATTATTATTATTATTATTATTATTATTATTATTATTATTATTATTATTATTATTATTATTATTATCATCATTATTATTATTGACCATGTAATTATTGTCATTCTCGTACCACCGTACTTTTTTGGACAAGTAGATCTACATTTGCTTAATACATAATAAGCAGTTTGAGCACGTTATCAATGCACGTCGAGGGCCGGAAAGTCATCCCATTATGAGCTTAATTGTTTTTGCAAAAGTAGGAAAAGTAACAATTTTCACATAAATGCACACTTTGCGACATTTTTTTTCCCAAGTGACCCGTTTATACGCTTAGGCCAAAAGTTTAAACATATCGATACCATAATAGCCTTGCTTTAAGTTATACGCCTTATCAAGAACCTCACCACACATCTTGATCATAGCAGCAAATGTGTACCTTTAATGTCTTAGGTCTCCATCGGTTTTGACATATCTCTTTCCTTGCGGTTTTTTTTATTATTCACCCGGTCAAACCCTGCACCTTACACCTGTCTAACTGCTCTGGAATATCCTAGATATCGAATGTATCCCACTTTATTCTAACAACGTGAGATTATCAATCCCCGACTGATTTTTGACAGAGCCACAGAGCCAGCTTACAGTGATATGAGATACCTTCTCAATGACAATTAACGGCCCAAAAGAGTGTTGTTAGTCCACATATAATCTTTTTTTTTGTGAGTGTGTTGCCTTACTGGGATACAACTTTGCATGTTAGATATTGGCATGGCTTAAAATTGCTAAATAATCCGGTTGAAACAAAACATTTCGGAAAAAACGAAAAATTTCAAAGCATAAGGCACTTCATAGGAGGCAAGATTGCCAGCATAAGGCACTTCATAGGAGGCAAGATTGCCAAGGACTTCTTAGTTCATGTGGGGTTAATTAAACCATATTAATTATTATATAGTTTACAGAGAAATCACGTTATTGTCTAAATCTAGTGAAATATAAATAAGTCAGTAAATGTAAAAGCTATAATGAATTGATACTTGTGGAGCAAGCCAGGTGATCACAGAACGAAAAGGTTCAAGACAATGTAGGCCCTAGCTGTATTTTGAACAAGCATTGCATGTTACGATTACATAATTATCATCATGTGACTTTCCAGACGCACTGACCAGAGGACTACTCACATGAGGCAAGCATACCAGGACCTGTGAAGACTTAGCGTAGGCCCACACTGGAAGCGACACGACATGTCATAACTAACTTGACAGGCTGATGTCGCAGTTACTGTGCGCTACCCACCGACAAGTTAGCCTGATAATTTGCGTAACAAGACTGGCCTCGTGGTTCGCGCGGCAATGGTCAGTAGAATTATGCGTGGTCACGTAATGGCAGCCCCCTTTCCCTTATCCGACAGAGCCAGTGACGTAAGACCAGGCTGTAAAACACAAAGGATAGCTCCGACGCTCCGACAAGTTGCCGACTTGATGTGCGCTCACATGAAAGAAAGAGAGTATTTCAAAACATGTATTGTTGGACACGTGAACTGCTGCCTCCAGTGTGCGCCAACGCTTAGAGCATCATCATTGTAGCCGGTCCGGAGGCGGAGGGGGGGGGGGGGGGNNNNCTTTAAGAAAAGCGTAAGAAGAGGGGCGCGGGGGTCTTGAAACAATGTAATATTACACTTTTGTGAGGTGGAAAATTGAAAAGGAAAAAAATGATGACATTTAAAAAAATAACATATAAGGAGAGAGGTAACTGTTCCTAACATACAATCAATAAATAAACCAGTCTAACAGTTTTATATCATGCCCTTTATTCATATTTGAATATTGATATTACATTTTGGCTAGGCTGAATGATTTACTTAATTATTCTGTATAAATGTAGAATTGCAAATGTCCATGTACGTGCATATGAATGTTTTTCATGAACATTATGTAAAGTGCATAGAGCAGTGATTGTACTATAGATTTTATTATTATTTTTATTTTATTATTATTATTATTATTATTATTATTATTATTATTATTATTATTATTATTATTATTATTATT
>BLXT01005922.1:1102537-1112797 GCA_019648995.1 Plakobranchus ocellatus
TTTTTTTAGCTGCCAAGACTGTGAATTAATATATGATTCAGATGGTTCAGCCTTAATTCTTGGTTATCTTACCACCAGCACCGAAGGTCTAGTGAGTTACAGAACAACCCCCCCCCAAATAAAAGAACCAACAAAAAAAAAACCCAAAACATTTCAGGATAGATCTAGATGCTTTATTTAATCCAGGGACACTTTGCAAGCCTGGTATAAGATCTAAGAAACTATACCGCTCTACTGCGTGGACAGTTTTAAAAAATCGAGGATCAACTTTCCATTGATACATTTTATTTGAATGAAATGAAAATTGCACAAAATGAAACCAAAGCACAAGCACTTTGTCAAACAACTATAGTGTAAAATTTTCCCCATTGGTGGGATGAATTACAACTAATGCATAATGTTGGCATGCCTGCATGTAGCACCATGACATATCAATAACACAGAAGTTACTTGGTCTCTTTACACAGCATGTTAAATAAACATTATGGACAGCAAACTGGATACTTGGGTTATATCAACAGTAATTTTAAAATATTCAATGCTATGTAAATAGGTAAAGAGTACACATTCCTTGATATTAGATGGATCCAAAGGATAAAACGAGATAATTTTTTTTTCCTTTCCATTGTCCATCGGGACAACTGAACAGGATTTTAGCAGGGCAGCCCGTAAAACGGAATTTATAGGCCTTCCCCTGAATTTTTCCAAGTGAAAACGGAAAGTTGGTAGGTCTGCTAGTACGAGGCTTGATGTGATCTGAAGTAAAACAAAGCATATTGCTAGCCCAGCCTAATGAGGGCGCTGACCAGTAAGGTAGAAGTCATACTTCCGGTAGAAATGAAACCAAGCACTCCTCATCTTGAACAAAGAAAAGGTCGATTTAGCCACGTCGTCATGGTGGAAAAAATAGTGAACCTGATTACACAGTAAAAAAGGATGTGCTCGGCAAATCACTGCCTCCGTTGGTTTCGCTTATTATGTTTGAGGAAAATGTGTATCAAATTTTTTTGGCCCCCTAACAGCATATTTTTTCAAGTTATGCATACTCAAATACACAATTGTGTACTGGTTGGCAAGTCTGTAGATAATCTGGCCTGTCTATGGCCAAACATACTTCTTTATTACAGCCCTGCAACAAGGCAGCGCTTAAAAAGCACTACAGAAAGATTATATCAGAGAAGCACATGAACACAAATAATGATATAAGCTTGTCTGAAATGTCAGTGCTCGATGCCATGAATGATTTACATATTGCTCGGAAGAAAAGGAGAGAGAGGCGACCATTAAAAACTGTGGATCCTCTATCTGTGAAGAAGTAAACAGCCCTCACTCCTTCGTGGAAGACAGTTGAGAGGTTGTTTTCTGTTTTTCCAAAAGAAGTTACCTCAGCCATCAGTGCTGAAGGCAAGACAAGCACTTTTAATCATTTGCAGCTCCATTTAAAGAATGGGCAATAATAATGACTTTAGTGCATCAATCCTTGGAGAGTTGGGAGACATGTCCTCCACAATTTCGGTTCAAAATTTTCAAAAAAACTTCACAGCCCTTTTCACGGCTTATCTTTAATTGGCCAGGCATTGTCCAGGGAACTCAGAGGGGAAACAAGCTTATTTAACTAACACATTGTACATTTATGTTTGTATGGCAACAAAGAGAATGATGGAAGACAATTTTTCTAAATACTACTAAAATACATTATGCTTGTTCTTGAGTATCAAATGGTAGTCATATATTAGAAGAAAGGAAGTAATTCCTTATTGTATACAGTGTATTTAAAAATGGCTCCTGCCCTTAAACATTTGAACATGGTTTAGTCAAACATACTGATTTCCCCAAAGATTTCAAGGAATCCATGTTCCACTGTCTAAGAATATAAAGTTGACCTACTTGGTGAATTGGCCAAGGCCAAGCGTGCCAAGCTGCTGCCATGAGTGTGGCGGACTATATTACTACTGTGTGGGGTGGTGATTCTACGCCTGGTCACAGCAGCAAATGTGTCGAGCAGACTAGCAGTGGGATCCAAACTTGTGGGCAGGTTAGGTTCACTGGCACTCATTGAATTGGTTGGTGAGCCACGTGTGCTGTCCTCTGAAGTGCCCACTTTCTTGGCCTCATTCTTTGCTGCCTTGTCTCTAGAGTCACGGGTGTTATGCAAATTTTGCACATGTTCCTGGATTTACAGAAAACAAACAATTCATTTTACTATGCACAAATATTTCCTAGTGTTAATGTTTATAGCTTGCACATAATTGCAGAATATATTGATAAAGCTGCAAACTTTTTGAAACCCAAAATCAGGCTCAACTTTTTTGGCAGGTTCCAGGGGTCGTCTCAGGCCCTGGTGGGGTCCAAGGGCAGCGCCCCGGTTGAGGGGTGTAAGTGGTGGAGTAAAAAATGGCTACGACATGATTTCAGGGTAAAATAAAATGGCCTCTCCTGGATTTAAATGTGAACATTATTAACCTCTTTATTTCATTTTATGGGTGTTAGGGTTTTAAGTATATGTAATTACTGAAAACCTTAATCCCAACTTTTATCATTCCTGAAAATAAAGTGCATTTACCCACACCAAAGTGAAAAAAAACCAAACATTCAAAAATAGCACAGATGTATATTATAATATTTAGCACTAAGTTTGCTCTCCATATTTTTTGGCTGTTTCAACTTATCCATCACTAAACTTCACTGAAAAGCCCTAGCAGTAACTTGCGCCTAAACACCACATGAAAAAAAGTTTACAAAGAAGCGTAAACATCCACCACTGAAGAAAAGCACATTGTTCAAAGAAAGAGAAACAGGATACAGAAGTTGGATTTGGACTTACAAAAAGGGTGTGCAAGTAACCAAAACAATTTCAAACATAATCGTACCTGGCCCATTGTAACAATTAACCAACGGTTAAAAAGAACTGGATATAATCAAAGATGATATTTGTTCTCTCTTTATACATATATCCAAATAGATGAGTACATTACCATAACTGACTAGTGGGATAAAAATAAAAAAAAGATTGAATCTCTTTTTTACCAGAACAAAATGCATAATTGTATTTTTCAGGGCAATATTGTATCGTTGTATTGACAATGTCATAATCATACTAAGTTAAATTTTACTATACTGGTTGGCAGCTATGTTCTGATTTTGATGTCAAACGTTAAAATATATGTAAAACAATTACGATTCATATAAGGCATTATTAAAAGCCTTAGAAAAAAAGACTTCAGGCAGTGGAAATAATTATTTCAACAAAAGAAAATTCTTAATATAAATCAAGAAATTTTTTCAGATATAAAATTGAAAACCTTGGTGACAGCTTGAAACTTTCAAGTTGTGTAAAAATGTTTCACAAATAAATATCTTCTCTCTACCTTGTAACTATGAATAAATAATAAGAACAAGATATATGACTCTTTAAAAAATATAGTTATTCACCTTTACTCCTCCTTCAGCTCCTCTCAATGACTCTGACAGGGCCCCAACATCAAGACCTAGTGCCAAGTCTGAGGCTAAGTCTAACACACCATACTCCATGAGGTTGCCATCATTGCCACAAGGCACCATTACTAAAGGTTCCGTGCTGCTGCCTGCAGTAGCCATATTGCTGCTAGTGCTGGCACTGGGGCCGAGGCTGTGTAAGGCTGGTGGCAGAGTCAGACCACTGGGTCCAGGGGTAAACAAAGCTGAAGAGCTGTAGTGAATGCCAGTACTTCCAGATGTTGCGGGTGAGGAGACAACGGCAGTCATAGTTGTCACAGTGGAGGGAGTGGCGGTAGCAGTAGCTCGAGCAGCATTAGAGGCACCACTGCTTTTTGATGGTGGGCGGCTCGCCCCTGAAGATGAAGCTATTGGATTAGGTAGCAATTCATCTGCATCATCCACCCTTACCATCACAGCAGAGCCTCCATCAGCACTGCTAAGATTAACCAAGCTTTCTGCAACTGTTTCAGCAGCCTGGGAAAGACAGTGAATTGAGTTTGAAGGATTGCCCTTGATGCTTAATTTATTTTCTCTTCCTTTCATCATTTACCCATACAGTTGGCTTCCAAGGAGAACAACAGTTTGTAACACATTACTGTCATAAACAATTTAAATAAATTTGTTACAGAAGAATGTACAAAAGCACAGATCTGTTTTAACCTTTCTATGTCTGTGGATTTTGCAGAAAACAAAACAATATATAAATAATAAGTGTCCACCATGAAACAAAGTGAGGAAAGGAATATGAAGAATACCTTTCTAAGTTAAGGCCTTAGACCCCTACGATCATTGAAACACAAATACCTCAAAACGGCTGAGAAAGGATAAAGGTTGTGGTCTTAATTCAATTTGACCTAGAAAAATAAGTTTTTTCATTAAAAAAAAACAACAACAAAAAAAACCATAGAAAATTACAGATGCCAGACTAGGGGAAGAAAGGTATTACTGCAGACGTGATGTGACTGACTATAAGCGCAATAAGATGTCTCCAAAAAAAAAAAAAATGAAACCAACCAAAACAAATGAGCAATACATTTGCCAAAACATTTCAAAGCAGAGCATACATAGAGGTCAACTACTTGTTTTTAAAATGTTTTCTTAAAAGTGTTGGAGGCTAGATATATGAAATATAACATAGGACAATTAATTGCCTTCCATTAGTCTCATCATACAAAACAAAAGAGAAAATTTATAATCACACAAAAAAAAAAAAACAACCATCAACCAAGAAGAAAAAAAAATGCACCACAACACAAGAAACTTTGAACTCACTGCTTTAATACTGGATGTAAGATTCTCAGCTGAAGATGCCTGATCTGTGCTTGCCACGGAGGCTTTGGAATCCATTACATCACTCAGGCTTGGGGTTGAAGTACTCTTTCGACTTGTAAGAGTGCCAACCTATATGATAAAATTTAGTTAAACATTTAGGAAAAAACAGCCAGTAATGCTTTGATTCCAATATAACAACGACAAAGATAAATTTTCATCAGTCTGCACTGATTTCATGAGATGTTTATGATTAAACTGACAAGAAAGTGCCTATGTTTGTGGATAGCATATAGTTTACATGAAAACCCATTTTAGAACTTTCACACAATAGACTTTTGTTCATAAAGAATGGTAATTTTCATTCCCTTATTTCCTGATTTTGAAAGGGACTCAGTAAAGTAGAACTGGAACCTAACTCAGTTTGTAGGATTAGGACGCATATTTTTAAGGCTTAAAAAAAACTAATTTCCAAAATCACATTTTTTGCTTCTTTAGTGAAAAAATACTTTGAGAACAATAATTGCTGAAAATTGCAAAATTGAGTAAACATATCCTAATTCTTTAAAACAGACATGATTTCCCTTTAACAAAATCAAAATGAAAAAAAAAGAGATTAACATAAATCCATATTATTTTAACCTTCTCGGAGCCTGTAACGGTAGCACTGTTTTTGTTCCTGCTAGAAATGGGAGTGCTTGCAGCATCAGGTTTTGAATACCGCAATTTTTCCGGATCATGAGATGGACCAAGGGCAAGATCAAACTTTCCTTCTGCACCCATTCGGTAGGAGTTAGAGCCTCCAGCATCCCATGTCACTTCCACCCAGCCTAGAAAAATAGAGAAGTACGTAGCAAGTCAACCCTTACTATGCTTCCCTTTTTGCTTATTTGGATCCATTATGGTGAAACAAAACAAAGCATGAAATAACACAATCAGTTTTATCCCTGAAACTATCAGACTGGATAAAAGCAGAATGTAAAGATTGTAAATTTGCGACACGCATGCGTAATCTTAGTAGTGAAAACTTAATCACTTTTTTTTACAGGATAATTAAGTTTACATATCTTATTAAAAGAATTACCATTTTGCAAATCACCAGTGACGGTCCCTTCACCTGGCGGACTGCCATCCTGGTCACGCCATTTCCAGTCCATGCCCCTAATAACACGTGCCCCAGGCATCATCTGCTTTAACACCTGAGTGCGTAAAACTCTACGCTGCCTTCTCAAGTTTGCTTCAGCTTCTCGGGCTGCTTTACCTTTATTTGACCAGGATGTCAAAAAAAAAAGTGGTCAAATTTATTAACTATTTATGGAAAGTACTTAACTCAGGAAAAGTAAATGCAATAGAAAGTAACTTTTCTTATATGGGGTTTCTATTTCTTTGTTATTGAAATGAAAAAAAAATATTAACCCTGAATGTGTGAAAAGCTACGACAAAGAATCAATAGAGAGTAGGTGAGACTCTTGTTGTGATCTAGAATAATTTTACCTGTGCAGTGTTGGACTGTTAAGTCTGGCAGTGGTTTGGTGGGGCAAGGAGAGGGACAAAACAGGATTTCAACGCTCCTGAAGCAACTTTGTCAAACGATATCACTTACATGAATTTGAAATAAAAAAAAAAATGTATTGCAGGAGTAATGGGAAGATCGAGGAGACAAGTAAAATGTTTTATGAAGAAAGACATTACTGCAAGCTTGTTTTTGTGATGATGTACTGGGAGGGGTCTGAATAAATGTGCATTGATATAAGATTATAATCAAGACACAGGGGTAGGTTAACAAACCCTTTTTCAGTAGCAGCCTGTTGATTTTTATAGCATTGACCTTGGAGTGTTTTTTTTTTTTCATAAATAGAGGCTTTTTAGTTCACTGAATTGTTGTAAACAATGCGAATGCTTTTACAAATCAGTAGAAGTTACAGAGACACGAAGACGAAATTGGTATGGTTGGACAAAGTCAGTTTGAGGGATCTATGTTTCACCTAATCGACCCAGACTTTATTTCATGTAGCAACAAGTCATATGATATACACCCATATTTTAAAGAAATAGTGAAGGTTTTAAAACTATCACCACCACATACCAATATCATCACAGACACCTGTCACAGTGCCATAGATCTCAAAACCTGACAGTGATACATAATGAGTCTGTCCGCTTGCGTTTTTGCCCATTTGATGTATCCTCACATGTCTCCAACCCTGCTTATCCTCTGGAGGAGGCTCAAGTGGCCATGATGCTGTCGATCTGAAATGGAGGTATAAAAATAAATAACAAATATGATGACTTTGAAGCAAACAAATCCTTAAAAATCATAGCCAAAAATGATTGTCAAATTGATGCTGCATATTTTTTCCATTGTTTTTCTTAAAGGATGGTGAAACTGAATACATATTTTAATTTTCTACACAATCCAGTGGCACATTTTAAGTGAAATGAAATTTTCCTAAAAAAGATTCTGAGGTGTTCACTTACACAAATTTTATCTACATGAGAGATTATGCAATTTAGAAATTTTCCTAAAAAAGATTCTGAGGTGTTCACTTACACAAATTTTATCTACATGAGAGATTATGCAATTTATAATATTTACGGATTTCATTATCAACAAATTACCTTTGAGATGAATGTAAAAGGATGAACTATCACTCAGAAGTAATATGCTACTGTTTTAAATTATTTTACTCATTTATTCTTTTAAAGAAGGTAAAAAAGGAAGCGTGAGCTGCCTGTCTTACCCTGGCTCATTGAGAGATGTGTCTCCTTCATGTTTGTAAAAGGTTTGCCAGGTCACTCCATCTTTAGACATTTGGAATTCCCAATTGCGCAAGGCTGATCTGTTGGTTGATGAGGAACATTATGTACAAACATGAGAAGCAAAAATGAAGATATTGAAATACAAAAGAAGAGCAATAAAAATTAGTAGACCCTATTTGAAAGGAAAAAAAAGGATAAATAAGAAATATGTTTTGAAAATTAAAGAGAAATACCTTTTGGATAGGGGGTACCTATAAAAAAAAAACCAGGTTCAGTTTCGATTAGTGCCAAGCACTCTTACCTCTCTCAAGGCATACAATGCATCATCAATTTATTTTCGTATATGTCCTAATATTTAATCTAAAGTAGGCAGATTATACAAGAGAAAATTGGCCTGAAATTTATTCATTTCTGCCAAGCACTCTTACCTCTCTCAAGGCATAGAATGCATCATCAATTTATTTTCGTATATGTCTTAATATTTAATCCAAAGTAAGCAGATTATACAAGAGAAAATTGGCCTGAAATTTATTCATTTCTGCTTGAACTTAAACTCTACAATAATGACTTCATTAATTTTGGGTTCCTCATTTCAATTTTGCAATAGAATTTTCTACAAACTTTCCTTGCTAAATTTAAAAATCTCCATGAAGTACAAAGTGGGATCAACTATTCAATGTTTAATATTAGAAGAAAACAGCCTTGCAATTTTTTTTTTATGGGGGTGGTTACATAAACCCCTCACCTCTGTGCCTTGCAAGATGTGGGGAAAAAAAAGTCCTACATGCATCAAAAAGTGCTTGATTACATGAAAGCTCTTGGTTAGGCCTAAGGCACATAGTCAAATGAAATTCTGTTTCCTTTTCTATCCACAAAAAAATCGCAAGACACATTCTTTTTTGTTGGGCAGAATCCCACAACCAATTCAGAAATTCTGGGAGGATAGGCATGTCTGTAAGCACATACACAAGAGGGATGTTGGAAAACTATAATAGTAATAATAAAAATTATTTGCTATTTTCAATGCACTCCACATGAAATCAAAACAAGAAATTTGATAAAATAGCACATCACTATTTTTTGTGGCATTAAATATTCTGACTTTTAGAGCTGCCAACATAGAAAAACCAAAAGTTGTAATCTCAAGAATCAAAACCTGTATTATGGGACTCAAAACTGTAATCATATATTTCATTACATAATTTGTGCACAAGCATCAAATAATAGACTACAATTTTGAAACAAACTGCACAGTAAAGGAAAAAAAAGCATACGGTAAGAATGTAAGAGTAACTAAAACTCCTCTGCCTAAGTATTGCTTACATTTTTTTTAAAGGATGCGAAATAAAACAAGAATCAAAACCTTGTTTTTAATACTAATCCAAATTTCTCCTAAAGAATAGAGATTTATGAATGTAGCTAAATAAATTTTAGGAAAGAGATGATTGAAATTAAAAACGACTATGGAAAAAAAATTCCTGGGATCTTTGTTTATGTTTGTACTGAAGCACTTGTCAACTTAGTTCACTAGATCTAAACTAGATTCTAGATTGTTCAAGCAATGAACTGATGATGGTCATAAGTGTTAATCCCTCAAGATAAAATTTACCTACTACATAAAAAAAGTAAATTGCAATGAAGATGTCCTTGAAATCAAATAAGGCCTATGTTATATCCAATTTATGGTTAAGTTTGACGGCATTTTTAATTATCAAGTGACTGATTGTATTGAATTTTAAAAAATTACAAATAATGTCCGAGAAAAGGAAATTTGTTCAAACTACCTTGCATGACCTATGGCAAAATCCTCCTTAGGTGGCTGCAAGACAGTAAGTCCTCACCATAATAACTAGATCTGGCTTTAAATTTAATGTTTTGGCATGCCCCTTAATTTTTGTCTCTTTTGGTCCTGATAGTTGTTACTTGCCTGAATGCCTTCTTGAAAATTGAGATTTGTAGCCAATACATTTCTGCTAGAGCAACTGATAGAGTATTATTGTAATTAACACTAGATCTATATATTTAGAGTTATTCCAAGTACGGATGTAGATCTATAAGTGGATCTAGGTCTAATTCTAATGTAGACTCTTCAGAATCAATAAACGTATTTGGTCAAAGTAGATCTAATTCCAGGTTAGAGTAAAAAATTATGGACATATATAGATTGTCAAAGGTGCCAATCTCAAGAATTCCATGAAACTTAAAGACATTGTATTTAGGCTGGTGAGAAATAGAGCAAAAGTTCCAGCCAATCGTTATAGTGAAAACACAATAAAGTAAAAGTAATTCCCGCTTTAAAAACCACTAGGCCAAGTGCCAGGGAGAGAGCTAGGAGAAAGAAAAGTAAACATTGAATACAATGATTGAAAGCGGGCGGTTCTTCAAAACTATAATATCGAAAATCGAACAAAAATAAATATAATTTTAAAGTTTTAGTATTTGTATCGATAAATAATTGTATTGACAGGAAGCATATTAAAAAATATAAACCACTTTCACTTCCAGTAAAAAAACGACAATAGAAAGTCCAGTGCAAATGAAAGTAAATTAGTCTAAATTCATCTTACCCAAAGAAAGTAAGAAAATCGTAATTTTGACCTAAAAAACGTAATGCTTAATTTTGGCTTGAAAAATATTTGCAAAATTTATTACGTTTTCTCAGAATGGTTGGCAGTTCTGGACTTTAATGTTAAGTAGATACAAAGAATACAAAATCATTAATTTTCTTGCAAAAAAAAAAAAAAAAAAAAAAAA
>BLXT01005922.1:1129570-1160305 GCA_019648995.1 Plakobranchus ocellatus
CCCCCCCCCCCCCCCCCCCAAAAAAAAAAAAAAATAACCACTAAAAAACCTCCTAAAAACACAGACATAAAACAAAACATAAAAAAAGGAATGTGAAAAGCATGTATGCAGAGATTGTACCTTATCACGCATTGCACTTTTAGACTTTAGTTTGCGCCCTTTCTTGCCACCCCAACCTACAGAAAACTCTTGACCAAGAGTAGTTTCTGCTGTGAAACAATGTTTGGTGCTTCGATTGGACTCAAAAACAAACCCCATGTGATCTTCTCTCAGAATCGTAGCCTGTACACAAAAAAAAAAAAAAAAAATTCATAACACAAATCTTTATTTTTATCTTCTCATAATCCAATCAATTTCAGAATGCCTTATAATAATGTAACAGTTTACATGTGATTATCAAAATGAACACACGGTTGTTAAGAATACACTGTAACCGCTTAGTTTCTCCCTCTGCCTGTGACCAGCGACCTGTAACAGAGTCATTAGTCACCCTCTCTGCACGACGAGTGCTGGGTAGGCTGGGGTGACTGGAGCAGCAGTGAAACTTGATTTTTTTTGCATTTTGGTTATCTTTTCATCAAGATTTCTTTTTTCAATTTCAAGCAAAAAATCCCATGCCTAGTTCATTTTAAACTAGAGAATCTAAGCAATAAGACGATATAACTTTCATCTCCAATTCTACTTGACTGTTTAAGTTATAAAGTGAAAAATGTGTTATTCATGAAAAGGTGGAAAAAGATTATATTTTTATCTTAGCATTAATTAAGTTTCAATAATATTCACCTGCCCCCTCCGATTTTTATTAAATTTTGTGATTCCTCAGATATAAAGCTAATAAATCATTTGTGAAAGTTTGAAGCTTGAGACCAAAGTAATTAATTTTATACAATTTTTAAAAAAACTGTGACCCTTGGATTAAAGCAAGTTGACTTGCTGTAAAATTCATTTGTATCCCATACAAACTGTTGTGTGCTATAAGAACATTAATAATAATATAATTTATGAAATGGATGTCCTGCACACAGAAGCAGTTCACAGTGAACGTCTACATCAACTTTGTAGGCTTTGTGGTCAACTATCACTAACCAAAAAACAAAAGAGAGGAAAACGGAAAGCCTACAGGTGTCTGGATTTCACCAAAGACATTCTGATAACATTTGGAATTTCTGTGTCTAGTGATGAGCCAACAAGACATTCCTCAACCATTTGTTATTCATGTGTGGACAAAATAAAAATTGTTAAAAAACATTGTTATGAAGGAACAATAATGAATGCCCAAAAGCTAGAAAAGAACAGTGCGCACATGTGGACTAATTTTGATCCTCATATAGACATAAATGAATGCTTGATATGCAAACAATAGAGTAAAACAGCCTTAGGGAACAGGAGAGAACCACAAAAAACACTTCCATCCTCAGACGCAACGAACTCAAATACAGAGCAAATAATGAACACACAAGAAGCAACAGAAGAAGACAACACAATCATGATAGAACCGCTACTTTTATTAGATGAGAGCATACCGCAGCAAAACATTCTAGATCAAGTCATAGAAAGTTTTACAGATGAAACATCTTCAGAGTATTCACACACACAAAACAGTTTTAGTAGTCCTGCAAAGATAACTTCCACTAGTGTTGGTGACAATGAGGCAGTGCCAAGAGATCCCCCAATTGCTACATCTACGCCAGCGAAACGGACAAAAATAATGAAGGATAGTGGTACATCACCAGCCTTCAAACACGACAAGTTACTTGCACAGTCATTACAGACCTCACCCACTAGACCACTCACAACAGAAGAGCAGAAACTGAACACACATTTTGTCCACAGGCAGCTAAACAATTCCAAGACAAATATAATCACTTGCAGGACAGGAGGACAACCAATATTGCTTACAAAGTTAACAAAGCCTAGAAAAGAAACATCACATGTTACAACATCTACAAAAAGAAAACGCACACAGCTACTTTCAAATATGAGAAATGAAATAGCAGGCACATCACAGGATAGTTTAACAACACAACAAGCAGCTGAATTAAAACAAACAAAGCCTATAGCTAAAAAAAATAATACTATCAAAAGCAGGTATCTCTCCAAAAACTGAGCGAGTAAGCAATCTGTCTGTTTTGGCGATGAAAGAGGCTACAGATTTAACGTGGAGCCAATTACGCCAGCAACGGTGATTTTTGAAAGAGGCAGGTCTTTCTTTGCCAATTGAGTTAGAGCAAAGAAAGGCTCTGAAGTCACTGGAAGCTGGTGACATTAATACACAGATGATTGACTTTCTTGACTCAAATGGACAGACCTACAATGCAGCCTTCACTAGGGTAACAAACATCGCAAACTTTGTCACTAATATTTTAGAAGAACACAAGCAACACAGTACACTCACATGACACAGCTCTTACATACCAGAAGATGAGATTTGGATAAAATTTGGTGGGGATCACGGTAAAGGTAGTTTGAAGTTCACTTTGCAGATAGCTAACACCCATAAACCCAATTCTAAATACAACACTTATTTACTTGCAATAGCTAAGTTCAAAGACAATTATGAAAATTTAAAAATCTGTATGTCTATTCTGGAACCTCAGCTTGATGAGCTGAGAAATTTAGAATGGAATGGGAAAAAATTAGTTCTTTTTTTGTTTGGAGATTATGATTTTCTAACTAAATTATATGGTCTATCTGGCGCTCAAGGCTTGTATCCATGTCTGTGGTGTCTGACACCAAAATCTTCTATGAAAACTAGGCAAATAAAACAGCATCCAGCTCGATCTTTGGCTTCCTTAAGAAGAGATTTCAAACGTTTTGAAAAGTATGGCCGTAGTTGCAAGAAAAATGTGTCTAGATATCACAACTCTCTCCATTTTCCTTTAGTTGCTGTAGAACTTAGTCAATGTGCTCCTCCCTACCTACATATTCTATTAGGCATTGTACTGAAACATCACAGAATGCTAGAAGAAGCTGCCCATCAAATAGACATACAGATTAGTTTAGAGTTAGATGTTAACTATACAGAAACAGCAGAATCTCTTTATTCTTATGGCAGAAACTGGCAGAGGGCTAATGAATTAAAAGAAGAAATTGAATCTGTTCAAAGTTGTGTTATTTTATCAAATACCGAAGAAGAGACAATGAATTTCAAAAATCAGTTAGCATCAATTGAAAAGTGTTTAGCAGAAGTTACTTTTGAACCACTTAGTTGCCGATCAGGACCTGTATGCATAGGGCTGGACACAATTCTTGATAAACATAACATCACACCACAGTCATACCATAGCCGCTCTTTCATAGGGAACCATTGCCACATATATATCACAGCACGTGTGTACAAAGATCTCACATCACACATTCTAAAAAGAACATTTGAAGTGACACGTAAACAGCACATTTTAGACATGGCATCCACATTAAAAGACAAGTTCAATGAACTCAATGATGCCTTTAGGGAAGTTCACACCCACATATCACACGCAAAACCTATGGAAGACGATACATCATTAATTCAGGCACGCATTGATAGATATATGACAATTTATAGAAAACATTTTTCCCACAATGTTATACCCAAACAACATATTCTAGAAAAACACTGTGTCCCATGGATAGAAAAATATCGTTTTGGTTTGGCTTTTCATGGCGAGCAGGGGGGTGAGCTCATTCACGCCTCAGTCGCCAAGTTAGAACGTAGAGCGGCAGCCATACGCAATGTAGGGAAACAATTAGAAACAATTCTGAAATCACAACATTTACAGACATCAACAGAGTTACATTCTTATGTCCCACCTATTAAAAAGCGCAAAACAAAGTAAATCTCATTCCTCACTGTTCTTTGATATTCATAAACTATTTTAAGCCCACAATAATTCACATTATGATGATTCACAACTAAATTCAGATTGTCAGTGCCTTCCCTCAGTGTAAAGATCCAGCTTTATTTTTAATTTGTCATGTGTATAAAACTGTTAGTACAGCCTCTGTTACTCTGCACCCTTATATGAACTGTGGTATTTTAATACAAAATAATCCCAGTGGTAAGATAGAGGACAAGGTATAATTCATTGCTGTATTGTGCAAAAACTTATCTTCATGACCCATCAACATTCAAATTCATATAACTCTGGATTGAAAAAGGTCTCAAGGATGCGGTTGAGTGAGTTGTAAACTTTAAACTTTTCTCTAAATAATGGTCTAAATTTCACCAAATTCATAGGGGGCAAACATATTGAAATTTCTGATCAAAAAAGGTGATGAGAAAGAAAAAGTATGTGAATGGAGGTCTTTCTTTAAGACACTGAATCTCCCTTATTATATTACCCTCACTGTTGTAATTTTCATGACGATTCTGTCATATGCTCTTGTAAATGTTCATATAAAAAAATAAATTGTTAATATTAAATTAAATATTTTATAAAGAACATAAAAACCTTAAATAGTAGCACTTCTGTTTCACACTTCCCTGCACCTGCCTGCACATCTTTGACCCCATGAATTTTCTGGGTCACGGGGAAAAAATAGGCCGGTGGGGAGTGGCAGTAGAGAAACTTAACTGCCACAGCTTAAGAGCTGTGAACAGTAATTAAAAACCCAACTTTTTTGAGAGAACATGCAAGAAAAAAATACACAAGTGTCCTTTGTGATGGTGCAAATATATCTTATGAAGCCTTCAACAATTCACCAAATCATTAACTATTTTCAATATACACCCCATAACCTTACTTGTTGTCCCTCAGTATTCTGACCCTCAGTGTTCTGTATTTGCAATTCCCCATCTTTCTTGCAAGACATAGTCCAGTTACCAACTGTCAAGCGTGTTGGCCCTGCTTTAGTAAGGATGGGCTGGCTTACAGTGCCCATCTTGATGTGACTTCGAGCCCTTTGAAGCTTGTCAAGAAATTCCCCTCGATTTTCTAAATACAGATGAAATGGCAATTGGTTATTAAGTATAAGTGCACCTGCACCTTTCAAAATGTTCACATTGTTAATACAAGAACATATCCCACCTATTGGAAGCTCCTTTTGTCCAAAACATTTTGTAGAATAATGCATGACTAGAGAGGTTTAAAACAAGACTACAAAAGAGAAAGATAACTTCATGCTTTTTTCCTAGTTTGTTTAAATAATATGACTCTTGTAACCAAGAAATTCTAAGAAAACCTGAAACTGATGACAAAATTTAGAAGTACTGATTAAACACAATATCTAAGGTCTAAATGGACCTCAAACTAAACAAAATCAAGAGCCTATTGCTTCACTAGCCTTGGTCTTGACTTAATCTTTAAGTGGGGCTGACAGATGTTGGAAATCATTACTCTAGCCCTTTGACTGAAATTTGTTCCCTTTCCTATTAGAAAACTTTTTCGGTTATTTGTTATTAACTATTCATATTGAATTGGATATTTTTCAAATTTCAAATTTTTCAAAGTATTTTCCACGGTATATGTATGTTAAGTATAAAAGCTAGAATCTAGGTGGGCCTACTTAGATCTACATTACCACAAACAGATTTCTATGAAATGTACTCCAACAATGAACATGAATCTTGATTAAAGCTAACTAGATCTCTACAGAACTCTACAATGATGTAAGCGTATATAGGACCTATGGAAACATTTCATGAAACTCAGATATCTAGATCAAGATAAAGATTTTGATAGCTCTAAGTCTACATTCTAGCCTATTTAAAACTCTTCACTGAGACTTAAGTCTAATCTAGTCTGGTCTAGAATCTCAGAAGGCCCTATCAAATTCTAGATCAATGCACTGTTATTGTTTTATAGCTTAACATAGTGATTTTGAAACCAAAGCTCCATTCGCTTGAGTAGATCTAAATATCTACTAGGCCTGTAATGTTGGATTAGAAATCCATCTAAATAGATAGGCAACTCTGATAAAGGGGACTACAAAAACATATTCCACAGAACCCAGAGATGTAGAACAAGGGACCAGAACTTGTTCCTTAATTTTGGTTAAAAAAAAAAGAGAGAGACTGTCATTTACCAGATGAAGAGCCATCTGATTGTTGTAAACTCTAAGACCTAGGTTGAAAAAAAGAAAAAAAAAAAGGCTAATCCCTCAGGTCTACTTGCACGAATGCGAAATATTATAATGCTTCTTAGCAGATGAGCCAATCAATACTGAATAAAAGGATTAATCCTTAATTCCCTGATAATACCATAAAGATGACCAGGATTTCTCTTCATACCTGAGCTATCTGAGCCTCCCTCAGGGCTACCACTAGAATACATTGTGGCCAGCTTGCCATCCAAAATAAATCGAAACCAGCCATTGCTGCCATTGCTTAGCTCAAGAGCTGTGCCCTCACTCCACAAATAGAGACAGTCCCTTCCTCTTACAATGAACCAATCACGCCAGTGATATGGCTTGCCGACTTCTATCTCTGTGGCATCTAACAAACAAACCTCTTCTTCTTCCTGAAAATAATGAAATTATATACATTATGCCTGAAAGCTGTGAGGATATCTGCTTCAACATTTTAAAAACTCAGAGGTTTAAAGAAATTAATTGTAAATGTTAAGTATCACATTTGAAATTTAAAAAAAAAAAAGATCTTTTGGTTTACACAGGATCTATCCAAATGATTTTACTTTGAAAGCATACAAAGACTAAAAAAGCATTAAGAGTGTGATTACAGGAAAAGGATTTAAAGGCTCTCACATTTACTTTTAACCAGTTATACTCTTTACTTCCTTTTTCTTTCTCATAGAGATGGTACCTTGATTTAACTTTGTTTTTATAGATCTAGCTGCCACTATCTTTTTATTAGAATTAATTACTATACAAAAGCTGCCCGACTCTGATCATATCTGATTAAAAAATCATTTATCCCATGCTTTCTTATTCACAATACATCCACTCCATCCTCTCCTCTTGGAAATATATTGACACCCTAAGACATTCAAGAAAGTTTTTAAAATTAAATAGGCTGTACTTCTTCAAAAGTTGCATTTTTCCCACATTATAGCTGTGTGGTCTGTCAGCCTAATGTAAAGTGCATTTTAGTAGGTACCACAGAATCCCACCCGCGGGCATATGAATGGTTGTGCATAGTGTGAACATACGGCATTTTCAATGGCTTTTAAATGGGTCAAAATTCAATGAAATATATTATTATTTTATATCATTGTCTTCAGTAACTTTAGATCTAACGAAATATGATAACAGAATTGATGTAGATTAGGCAACAAATAAATAGTGGAGCATCAATTAGGACACCCGAGATCGACGAAAACGTATTTTTGTGGGCCGGCGCTGTGGATGAAAATCAGGTCGTCTCAGCAAAAATGCTTGCGTTTTATCGGCGATCATATGTGGGTCATCGGGATGACGCAAAAGTATTTGTTTAAAGAAAGTCTAATTTTAGAATGCCAATACAGACTGAAGCACACCTCATTGGCTCTAACGCTTGGTACTAAAATAAAGAGCGTCTTTTCCTCTTTGTGATACTAAAATTTGGCGATGATTGGTCGTTTATGCGCACAACGCCACCTATTTGAAAAGGCTAATCCAATCAGCAATTTTGTCCGAGTTTACTAAGTGCTGAGCTAAGCCGACGCGCACTCAGCGCGCCTAGTATGATTGCAACTATCGCTGAGTGTGTATGTAAATCTAGATAGTGGTCTGGGGTATATTCTTTCTTGTATGTAATTAAATCTGGCGTGTCTAAAAAAACCTAATTCATAAAAATGATAAGCTGAGACGTCAGAATTTATTATTTCCAAAACAATTTTTAAAAAAGAGGACTCAAAAGTCTTTTAAAACGATGTTTTAATTCAGACTTGTGACGATTTTTTTTAAGCGAGGAAAAAAAAATGACGACGGGTATTGAAGCTCTCATACGGGTTAGTGTGCAAACGAGGTCAAAGGAATTTTTTACCAAATGTGAGGCTGTCCACATGAAGACTAATTCAGGCTTTTGAAAATAGCCTTGACATTTGCGTAGCAATGTCAGCCAAGTTTCTAGTATCCAGAGTCATCGAGCTTAACAATAGTTTGTTTGTTACTGTTGATGAGTGTTGGTTTGGTGGTGTGTTTTTTTTTATATTCTTGATATAGCTAGATCTAGCTACGTTGGAATTTGTTATTAATCGAAATTTTTGTCGGCATCACGCGTGTGGTAAAGTAAGAAAGTAATTCATTCTTATAAATTTATAGACCTAGATTAGATACCGGCAACCACGTCACACCAATCAAAGATCTAGATCTAGATCTGTTCTTGAATTAGATCTACACAAAGAGTATGCACAATGCAAGCAGATCTCCACAGATAGATTTACAACAATGGGCCGATTATGGACATTGTAATAGAAAAGACCTGTAAAGAGGGAAAAAATAGACTGTTATAAATGCATAGGCCTAGCTCTCAAGGCCTAGGCCTACATCTTTTCCCAGACATCTTACCTTATGTCAGTGAGATAAAGCTGTGGAGATTTTTTTTTTCTTTTTGTGGAACTGTCAATAGCCGTCTTACATTTCTTATGAATGAATAGTTTTATTGTAGCTTAGGCCTATTTCTTGCAATTTTCAATGTGCTGTAGACGAATGCATAGATCAAAATCTTTTATTGTTGCTTATGAAAAATTGTGAATGTCACATTTACGTGCTATTTCAACCTAAATATCTTTTTTGTTTTGTTTTTTTTTTGGGGGGGGGCTTTATTTCGTGGACAGATGAAGGCAGAAAATGATAGTTCAAATTTACAGTTAGATTTAGACTATCTAGCCTATGCTTGGCAATCATGAAGACCTTATATTGCATTGAAATTTCAAGGTAAGCAATTTGAAAACCCTTTCTCTTTTTTGATCGCAGAGGATAAGCAAATGGCCTGTCTGCGGGTAACATTATTGATGTCTGGAAAAGGACGTCGGCCAGCCCTTCCTTCAGCAATTGTAATCAACAACAAATTGCTTCTCCACTTGCATTATCTCCGTATTGAAGGAAAGAAGACCATGAAAGAGGTATTTTTATAAAAGTTTCCTGGCAAAACATTCTTTGGTTGAATCCACTAAATTTTTCATAACTTTAGCAATCAGTCATGGTTGTCACCCCAAGCTTTCTTGTAACTAAACGGAATCTAATTATATTACATGCTTTCAATCTCAATCTATCAATTTGATCACGCGAAAGAAGTTGCAACAGGTTAAATAAAGAGCTAAGCAAGAGAACATTTTAGGCTATATGGAATGTAATGCTTCCTGTAAATCTGAAATCATAATGAAATTTAACATCTGAACTAGTAAAAAAAAAATTAAGATATTGGCTTTATTTTTCTCCTCCACCCTATTGGTTCCCCTCATTTTGTATTCAAAGGGTATGTAGGTAAATAAATAAAAAGGTATAAACTTTTTTATGTTATAAAACCAGTTGGTCTAAACTTTTCTTGTTTTGTGGTACTGGACTTGGTGGATTTATCTTTTATAGGCTCAAAGTAATAATTAAAAAAAAAATTTTTTTTTTGTCTTTTCATATCTAGGCAGAGAAATGGTTTGAGAGGCTTTTCCCGAATCAGCGTATCCACTCACTAGGTTTTGGCCTCGAGTTGGTCACATAGTGGAAAAAGCTAATCATCTGAATGGTGAAGCTCTCTGCGCTTACATTAGTTACATGCATGAGACAATTGATTTGGAATTCATAAGCGAGTCGCTTCAGGCTGTTGGTGTGACAAGAGCTCTTGATGGTGCGCTTTTCAAGCAAACTGAACTGACGTATGATGTAATTTTGGATTTGGGTAAATTCATGCAAGGGGAAGGCTTCAGCTATTCAGAAATATTGGAAAAGCTATCGTTATTGTCTCGTCGTCAAGTAACCTGCACAGCTGACCAGCTGAGGAAAAGAATCCAGGCTGCTGACAAAACAAAGAAAAAATTGGTAAGCAATGCTAAAAGGGAACACGAGGCTTTAAACTCATGGCTAAGGAAACCATTTTTTCATTCTGCTAATGTTGCAACTAACGCCTCAAGCAGCCCCTGCAATGAAAGTGCATCGACCAGCTTCAGACTTCCTTCTGCTAACCTTGCCTCTACCAAGACTAGTTTTGCACCGCCTGCTGCATCAACACCTGAGAAGGATGATGATTCTTGCACATACTTGCACTCACAGAATATGCAATATATTCGAAAATTGCAACAGAGCCTCAATGAGTCGAAGGAGAGAGAGCAGAACCTATCGATTCAGTTACAGGCAGTGAAAGAGCTGTATCAGTTCTGCCAGAGTTCATTGAATAACCTTCAATCAAACCACAGCATTCTCCAGGATAAGTTGAAAGCTGCTCTAGACCAAACAAAATCTTTGAATCAGGAAAAGTCTGATCTAGAGGCTGCTTTTAAGGAAGTGAAAGCCAGTCAACTTTACAGAAGATGTAAATGGCTTGAGAAAGAGCGGGATGATTTGCAGGATACAACATCTGAACATAATGATTTAAAAGAAAGATATGAAGAACTAAAAAAGGAAAAAATTAATATGCAAAAATACCTCAGTATTGCTCGACAAAAGAGAGATCAATACAAGGCTGCTGCCAACAGAATTGATAAGGACACAGTAAATTTGCTCCTTAGAGACGGCGCTCCTGAAGTTTCTCTTCACAATGGTAACAGGTTCAGTGACGCCCTAAGGAAAACTGTCATATCTTTGCAACGCAGATGCAATTCAGCCCCTCTCAATGCTCCAAGTGCATCCAAGCTGTTGCTCAAGAGCTGTTTGGGGTCAATTGGACTTTGAAAGATTTGCCTTCTGAGCAGACCCTCCGAGACATAGCTGATGAAGCCTATGTTTTGTCAAGTTTTAACAGCCGAGAAACTTCAGCAGAGCAAGTTTGTCCTTCATTTAGATGGTACCTCTCGGGACAAAAAGAAAATTGTAGGCCACCAAGTCACCCTTGACAATGGAGACACACTTAGTTTAGGTTACACAGATGTAGCCACTGAAGATGCTGCTACTCTTCTTGATGTCACTATCTCCATTTTGAGGGAACTTGGTGAAATTCATGACCCTGATCACCAAGAAACCATTTTTAGAGAGATAATATCAAAATTACAATGCACCGTGACAGATCGAGCCAGTGTCATGAAGAAATTTTGCAAAGACCTGAATGACACATGCCAGAGTACACTGTCAAATAACGAGGAGATGACCTTTCTTCACTGCAATGCACATTTTTTGCTGGGACTAAGCTCGGGCTGTGATGGTGCATTGAAAACTGTAGAGACAGGCATCAATTTCAAACTTGGGTGAGATGCTGATGCAAAGTTTTCAAGATTCAGGTCTACTGAAAATGCTTCATCCAGGTTTGTGAGAACCGCCTGTGCTATTCTTGGACCGAGAGGAGACCAGAAGAGCGGCTGTAGGGTTGAATGGCTGGCCTTTTGTGAGGAGCGAGACATCAGCAGCAAGTTGCCAAGTTATAGGTCTAACCGCTTCAATTGCTTTTTTGAAGGTGCAGCCAGATTGATTCAAAATCTACCAACAATCAGGGAATTCCTGTCTGGGTCATATCTGGACCATGAAAATTTGCTAATTGATAGTGTGAGGAAGGATTCCCCTGACCCAAAGCTAATGGCTCTTGTTGCAAGTATGGGATTCATACACCTCCATTTTACAGGTCCCTACTGGCAACTGATTCGAAGCAAGTCAAAGTTTACCCAGTTTCCACAGTATGTCTGTGCCCTGCATGAAAGTTTTAAATCATGCACTGACAATCCTCTACAGATTCTTAACAGCTCTTTCAAGCCAAATCTTCTTCCAACCTACGGCAATGTTCCAGACAATGATATACTGATGACAAGCCTCTACAGTTTTGCAGCCACTTTTACAGAGGAGGAAAGAAAAATATTTTCAACAGCATTTGAGTCACTCATGAGGTCATCTAGTGATGTTTTAGCCCGCCAGTTAGGTGATTTTCTAAAAGGGGGGAGACTGGCAGAGGTCCCAGAGGCATTGCATCACTGCCTCTTAACCAATCTAGTTGGCGAAAATACTTTTGGGGATTTTGACTTTCAGAAAGGCAAACACCGCCATGCCTCTTTATTTCACCATTCCTCACTCCATATGGCTAAGCACAACAATGTATCAGCTTGGCTAAAGTCCAGAACACAAGATGAGGCTGCCTCAGTGATGTATAATGCCCGCAAAACTGCAAAATCTCTCAGGGCCAAACATCACCAGAGAGAGCAAGAAGTGATGAAAGCTGTGAGAAGAAAACGCGTTGAGAATGCTGTGGCTCAGCAGGAACTCGAAATGAAGGCAGCAGCATCCCGTAAAAAGTTAATAGAGGATGTGTTGAATCATGGAGGTCCCTGCAGATCTGCGGGCGATGTGAAGGCCCTTCAGTCATCTCTCTCTGGCAAAGAACTTGTATTTGCCCTTAAAAATGAAATAAGATACCAAAAAATCATCCTTGGTGTTCCTGGAGTCCTCAAGCTCTCTAAGCCTCCGACTGACTTGGTTGCTGATCTTTGTCATCATCTGATTGGGCCGCTCGAGCCAGAAAATCTTGATGACATCCAAGATAGCTTTGAGCTAAATGATGAAGAAGACACAGCTATAAATTTTTGGCAAGGAACATTTGAATTCCAGAAGGTCAGCTCTTGGGTTGCTGTCTATTATGACGACCAATTTTACATCGGCCAGGTTACTGATATTGCTAGCCCTGAGTCTGCGGAAATAAAATTTTTAGAGCAAACAAAGGCAAACGAGGAGTATTTAAGGTGGCCCAGGACCAATGATATTGCCATTGATGATGCCAAATTCGTCTTTGCTTGGGACTTTGATGTGCCCCCAGTCAGCAGCAACTGTCGCCTGTGGACAATTGTTTGTTTGTCTGCTCTTAAGCTGTACTACAGCAGGATTAAAGATGGTTGCATTTCCAGAGTCTAGATTTTTTTCCGTCACCCTTCTACTCCCACAACAGAATCATCGTAGGGAGTTTACCTTATTATTAATTTTGTGTCATCTGAATAATACAGGGCATAATAATCCCTGAGTGCTTAGTTTGCTCCATAGCTTTTTAAAAAATTGTCTCATCACCAGGACATAATAATCCCTGTGTGTAATTTGTGAATCTGAAATTTATCTCAACTTATAGAATAAAGGCATAATAATCCCCGTGTGCAATTTGTGACTCTGGAATATATTTCAACATAAATAGATTAAGGGCATAATAATCCCTGATTGCAATAATATTGCTTTAAATGAGAATGGCAATTTGTGAACAGGCCATCACAATCATAGTTATTGTAGAAAATGGTATTCTTCTTGTGTCAATTCAATTCAACCTGTGCTTCATAACACCTGGATTAAATGCAGCCTTTTACGAGATGCTTGAAGGTTTCTTCAGCCGTGGTATTGAGACCCATAGGATTTTACGCTGGATCCATTCCACTAGCTTTTTTGCTGTGGAAGCCTATGCCACTCTCAACTTAATTGATGCCGAAACATTGCAAGGTCAGTCTTCTGGGAATGTCTACACTGATCTGGGCAATGCTGAATGAAGCTCATGAAAGTCATTTGTTCAAGTAAGTTGTCAAAGTTTAAGACGTTAATTTTAGCAGTTCTTCAATAAAGTAATGCTTAACATTTTTTATAAAATACACCATTCCAATTAAAATTTTTACCTTCTTTACTTTCACATGTTTGTAGGGACCTTGGCACTGCTAAGATGTATATATTTCAAAATTTTCCTAACATTTCATGCCAATTTTTTTTTTTATGTAAAAAAATTCAATTTTCAGCCTTGGGTTACTGCCCTTTTTGCCTGTGTACATAAGTAGAATTGACCATGCTTGATAAATATTTTACAATAGGACATGTTTAAGATCCTTTTTGTCAAGTTTTAAAGCAATTGTAGCTTAATTAATATCATATATGAATTTGTGAAGCATTTTGAAGTTATGGTTTTTTATCGCTTGGCCAGTTACTTCCCCTTGATTTTCTATACATATATTTGATTTTTCAACTCCAACTATATTTTCTCTTAACGTAAATGTGATTCCTAATCTATGTGTCAAATTATACATTTGTTGATAGATAACTTTTTTTGTGTGTGAATTTTTAAAATTTGTTGAAAACGCAGTTTAATTACTTTTTTTTTCATCGCTCACGAAAAGCATATTAAAGCATGTTCGGTGATAAAAAATATCTATTTCCTCATGTCTTAGGCTTTCCAAAAAAATTGAGCGCATTCTCAGTTTTACCTAGTTTGTAGAAAATGTTTTTTTTTATGTCTAATGTGATTCCTTTTTATTATACGGCCACTGAAAATTGGCTTTCCACACCTTTTGTTTGAAAAATGGGCTGCTAATTTAAAGATTGTTCGTTTTTCACACGCCGACCTCTCCATATATAGCTCAGTGACATGTTTTCTAACCAGTTTTGCTCTTTAAGTATGTGCATGGCTCCATTAAATATGTCTTGTTTTATTATTCACTGCTTTTATTGCTGAATTAGAGCATATTGAAAACGCTTTTTCACACTAATTGCGTAATAGTCAAAAATTTTTAAAGTTAGAAAATATTATAAAAATCCATAACTTTGCTCAAAATGCATGTAGATCAAAAATTTTTTCACTTCTGTAATCAGAATAACAAGGACTACCCATCTGATTACTCCATTACACTATTCTGAACCATTCCAATTTTGACCTGTGGTACCTAATTTTAGGTAATCCACTGTCACAGCAACTTTATTTAGTATTTATAATTTATGATATTAAAACAGAAAGAAGTAACAAGGACTAACAGAATTATTGGAAAAAAAAATGTAACAGAAATTTCTCATTTGTGAAATTCATAAGCACTTCAGCGGCATTCATAACATTTGCTTGCAAAGACAAAATCTAGTTGCCTTCTAGCATGGGAAAAATTATCACAAAAGGCAAAAATAACATTCACCCTTTTATTCATGACGGGATCAGAAAAAGTTTAAAAAAAAAAAAATCCAATCAGGCTAAAAAATGTGTATGAAAGAAGAGCTAGTCATGAGCAGTACTTTTCATTACATCCAATTTGGACTGATTGTCTCAGAGATATGCTCGTTTCTTTAGGTGGGAACAATGGGTACAAAAAAAGTTTAATTTTATTAACATGTTCTAAGCGAATGCTGCTTACTTTATTTAACGAAGGCAGAAGCCAAAACTAATTTTTTCAGAAGATAAGATTTTAATGCTTTAGTAATTAGAGCCCTATGTTAGAAGTGTATGACTGAAATTATAGGTGGCTGGCTACCTGCAAAATATAGGTATTGAGTGAGCCACTGACCCCTTGTTACTTTCATCCCAAACTCAAATTATTAAAGATTCCACAAATTTTAAAGCATTTATGCATATCATAAATTCATTCTCTCTGACAATCTCATGCACTGATGGGCCGCGTGAGGTTGGGCCCGTGACACAAGGTCCATGTAGATTTCAGGACAAATTCCTAACTGCCCAGTCTTACTTAAGATAAAAGAGAGAAGGAAGAGGACATGACAAATCACCTTTCCCTTTTCTCCTTTTGGCTTTGCCCCACTTTCTTCTTGAGGCAATGGTCCTGCCAACTGATGAACTCTGGAAAACAGACCCAACCGAGCAAAATGTTCCAAAAATATCTCCTGGCATTTAACCATCAAATCTTGCATTATCTGAAGAACCATCATATGTCCATCATCATCTTCCTTCAAAATAGAATAAAAAAAAATTATAAAGGGATGAATTTAGTCTGACAATCAAAAACTTTGATACTCATGCAATGATCTAAGAAAGGTGGAGAATTGCTACAATTCTATTTTTTTTCTCCCAAGTACGAATGAAAGCAGTCAAAAATGGCTACCAACCAATTATGAGTAATTGAAACCTTGGTGTTTTCAACATCTTTCACATTACACTTATCATTTACCAAACTACCTCCAGTAAAAAGAGGAAAACATATCAACCATAAAAATTCCTAAAATGTCTAAGGAAACAAATTCACCAGCCATTTGAACTAGTCACTGAGTAAGCTTATAATTCTCTTGGGCAAGAGATCTATATCTAACTACTAAATCAGAAAACAATTTTTTGGCATTTATTCAGACAGTGCAAATGAATGCTACTAATACACACATTGTGAATAATAACTCATTTCAGCTTTATTACACACACACACACAAAAGGCACATTTTTTAAATATTAAGGGTTAAAAACAAAATAGACACAGTCTCTTCAGGACTTTAGTTTTTAGCCATAAAAAATATGTCAAATATCTTTCAAATCAGCTAAAAATTTACAGAAATAATGGCTTGAACAAAAGTCTCTTAAAGCTAGTATTATAATATTGTTACACTGCATTATTAACAATATGTAACATAAAGCATTAGTATTATGTACATAACATAAACTGACGTCCTCACTCCAGAAATGTAAAATATCTTTTCCAGTATGTGTCTTTTGACCTTAATATTAACCCTTACCTCAATAAGAAAAAAACATGTCTTTCAATCATGCAAATGATAAAGGGAATCATATTTGTTCAAAATGTGAAAATTTGGCAAGTGGAGCAAGGCCACCCTGGCCTGCTTTGCTTTGTGATGACAAGCGGTTAACAAGAAATTTAGAATTTCTAAACTCAAACTTGAGGGTGGACATAGTGCCTTTTCTTAAAAAAAAAAAAAGGCAAAGGAAAGATTGTACATATTTTCAACTTCTTGCAATGCTTGCACATGAAGATGTCTATACCCAGTTGTAATTTTTTTTTTACAGCGTCCAAAGATCTCCATGGTTGTCATAAAGAAATAACTTTCTCTCTTTATGAGAGCATTACAGCAAAAGAAAGTACTTGATTCTTTAAAAGATATTTCATTATCATTACTACTGAGTAGGTGTAAATTTTGAGATCCCAAAAACAGGCCTATTTAGCCTTCATCTTCTCAACTAATACAAAATTATCCACTGAAGTAGATTTTTTTTTCTTTGTCCATTTCAGTCATATAGCATTTAATAATACAGAGAGAGGCTTTTACTGCCAACTAGTTTCCCTTGCTCTCCTTTCCTTTTACATGCACCAAATAAAGAGCTGGTGGCCCGATAGGTATGAATAAGGTGACTTTATGCTGCTTGTGCCTCTCTGCCATCCTTCCTGCTTCTTTGTTTCCATTCTAAGATCTTCTGCCATGTCCTGGCTCTTTCTTTTTTGCTCCTAATACCATGCCTTCAAGAATGAGTCACTCGTTGTTGTTGTTCCTCTTTACATGCACAAAATATTTTGACATCTCTATTTTTATGCTGTTAAAAAACAGTTTGGGGTGATCTTTAATTCTGCAAGAGTCAATTTTTTTAGATTCTATTCTCAATCTATGGTATCTTAAGCACCTTTGTTTTTTTAATGGTCTTATGAAAGGTCCATGTCTTGTATTCACTCCATCTTGTCTTGTAAAAAAGTTTATTTGTAAGAAATATCTATTGACAATTATACCTCTGCATCCAAAACAATCGAAAGAACCTCTGTTAAAGAAGAGGCAACACTTTGTGATGTGAACTCAGACCCAGTCATCTCCGCTAAAAGATCAGAGTCCATGTAGTGGATCATCTTTCTGATCATAGATAAGCTGGCTTTCCTATGAAAGGACAATGTGATTGAAAGACAAAATTAAGTTACTAATGAACCATTTCAAAATAGTTTTGAAGTTGACTTATCAGACCCCCCCCCCCAAAAAAAAAAAACAACAAAAAAACAAATAAACTGTCTAGTAATCAAACAAAGTGTTTGTTTTAAATAATGAATTTTTTTTTAAACACTTGATATAAAACCTACCTTGTTTGCCAAAATGAATATTAAAAAACTTGTTTTTAATAATGGTGACCGTTATTTATGAGCCAATTCAAAATAGTTTAAAAGTTGATTTATCAGACCCCTCCGCCCCAAAAAACTGCCTAGCATTCAAATAAAAAATGAAATTTTTTTAAAACACTTGGTGTAAAACCTATATTTATTTGCCAAAATGAACATTAAAAAACTTTTTTTTAATAATGGTGACTTAATCTAATGACAGGTCATGGACAGGATAGACAAGCAAGAGAGGGAAAACTCTTCTCACCTGACTGAGGAGAGCATAGTTACATGAAAGACTTCGGTAAACACAGGCAGCAAATGGCGAACATATACAGGGGAAATTTCAGGGTCTCCTTTTACTTCTTCTGTGCCCTCAACCACAGTTTCTAGGCCCTCCTTATTTTGCTCAGATGTCTCCATAGGGACAGGAGTAGAACTTGCCCCAGAGAAGGCCGAGGCAGAGGAGGAAGCAACTTGTAAAGATGATATGGGTGGATCTCGACTGACAGGCACAATGTATTCTCCTAAATACATAATGAACAAAAAAAAAAAAGATTTCTTTTTCATGCTGCCACTTCAAAAAGTCACAGGGAACTTTTGTGTAAAGCAGTTTCCTTTTGGACACTTGCAAAAGACATAGACTCATCAAAGATAAGCAGGCCTGATCATTTGATAGTAAGTTCTAGATCCACAACCTTCTAGGGGTTATTCATAATTATCACAGAAATGGCAATGGCTAGAGCATAGCGTCAATCAGAAAGTCTCACCCCTAGCCTCGAAGTTCCATGCTGGATTTGTATTGGCAAGTGCAAAGCACTAGATTAGCCTAACTTTTTTACACTTGTATTAAGACATTGCATCAATAATCTCAAATCTTACAATTAAGTGTAATCAAACCATCAACTTGAAGTTGTCAGATTAAAAAAGGGACAAAAATTTTTGTATTCTGTATTTCTATCACAATTGCAATTCTGCAGAGTTAACTCTCATAATTGAAGGTCACTGATTTCAATTTTGTCACCAGAACTTTTGTATTTGCTTTCCTCGTAAAGAGACGTCCGTTGAAAAAAAATCTAGTCCAGATGAGCGACGCCACAGTGTGAACGACTGAACATCAATAGTCAGTGATGTAGGCCTAAGAATGCCATACCTCTATGCACTGCACCGATACATTTGCCCCACCTCACACCCATATGTCTTCAGCCTGTATGCAAGATACATGCACCATGACTAAGAGACCTTTTTTTGTGTAATAAGTTCAAAAAGTTTGTTGCAGTGTTAGTTCTGTTAAATTTTTTTCTGACTTTGCTTTATGTCGCCTAAGCTTCTCCTGCTACTTATGCAAAGTGCTGCTAAACCTAGACTAAGTTTATTACAAAAAATATTGTACGGCCAATGACAAATTGGGTTTTGTGATAAAAATGCCCATTTCCCGAAAGAAGGTCATTTTCAGATAGAATTCCAGAACGAAATCTGGAGTTTCTGGAACCGTAGGCATGACTGGAATAGACATTTCATTTAAAAATGGGTTTACCTTAATGAAAAAAAAAGAAATTCAAGAAGGAAAGCTTGTCAAAATGAATAAAATAAGCTGCAAATGAAGTAGTTTCATTTTCCCCTCCTGTTGATTTCAAATTCTTAGTTCAAATTTATAAAACTTTTATTCATTCCTAAAATGGGCTCGCTTTGCTTCAAAGAAGGACTATATGTCTACAAACCAGACCAAATGAGCCAAAAGTAGCATTTTCAACATTTTAAACACTGAGCATGTGCTGAAAATGCATTATCAGAACTTCGCAATGGCTAACTCTAGTTGATTTTACATTAAGCTTCAATAGTCTAAAAAAACACTCAGGAAAAAATAAAAAATTATTTTTCCTAAAATTGCTATTATGAATCAAAATCATTAGAGCTTGTCTCAAAATAAAAATTTGTTTTTTAATTTTTCATGGAGAATGTCAAGCAAATATGAGAGGAATGGGAATCCACTCTACTTGAAGTTTATCAGTAAGAGATGAAAATGCTGAGAGGGAACATTAAAGATATGAAAACACCAAAAGCACAAGGAAGAAAAAGTATAAATTTTATAATTAAGCTCTTACCAGGAGACTGTAATATTGCTATGACCTCTCTATGTCCCTCCTCACCACGCTCACGGGCTTTGTCCAATGGTGTTTTCGCATCCTCATCTCTTAGGTCAGGATTTGCTCCATAGCGTAGGAGTGTCTGGATTTGCATTAAAAAATGAATTCAAGTTATTCCATGTTGTAGAATATATGCATGGCTTGATAAAAATTAAAAGGAGCCCATGTACTAACTTAGAATACATGTATGACTTTATAAAAATTAAAAGGAGGTCTGCCTTCTCACTTTCTAGATACAATAACCACCTATACAAATTTTTTTTAAATTATAAAGGAATGAACACATCTATTGCTATAACTGAATACCCTGAATACACTACATATAACAGATCACACAGGACATTGTATTTGGGTGTGCTTAATTTTTCGGTTTTCCACATCTGCTCCTGTAAAACCTGTGAACACAGTACATTGTCTTGGAATAGACATGATATGGAATTGGAAAATTGTAGAATCAACAATAACACAATTTTTTTTCCTTTAGAAAGCTGTCCTTTTAGTAAGTATACTTTACACCCAATATCAGTATCACTAAGTATTTATGCAAAGATTTTTCTGGCCCAATAATCTGAAAACCTTTTAAAAAAGGAAAAAATTTTTTTTTTACCCATGAAGGATTTTTGCAACTTCGCAGGATAATTCATTTTTAAAAATTTGTTCCTGAAATTTCTACAGTCAAATAATAAGTAGGAATGGCTGAGAATATCTAAAATTTATCGCATAAAAAAGAAAAGATGAGTCAGTCTTAATTGCTCTACACCCCCACCCCCCTTCAAAAAAAAAAAAAAAAAATTCCACAAATTCCCTCCAGTTTGAAGTACCTACAAACCTTAACAATTTGTGGTCGACCAAAACATGCTGCATAATGCAGAGAAGATGACCTTAGTCCTCTGTTGACATCAGCACCTCTCTCACACAAAAACTCAACCTGTTAGAGAGCAAGATGCTATTTAAATACAGATTCAAATGGTTGAGGTGCCTTTCACTGAAATAATTTGCTTTTTTTCATCAGGAATAGGAAATAATCTTACAAAAAAAAAAACAAAAAACAAAGAAACAGCAACTTTTGGCTCACTGCCAACTTTTGGCTCACATAGTCATCTTTTGTATCATTATTCCTTAATACGAAGAGCAGTGGCTCAACTGGTAGGGGAATTGGCTACCATTCAAAGGTCCGAGGTTCTAATCCCAGTCCAGGCCAAGTCAGTTTTTTATTGCTCCTCTATGCCCACACAGCACTAAATGGGTCGCTAGGTCTCTTAAGGCCAAACAAAAGTAAGGGTGGCCAGGAAAACAATGGCAAACTACCTCATAATGCCGGATGCCAAGAACAATCAGGATCCTACTCCTGGTTCCCCGATGCTTGGACTAAGCATGGGACTCACTTTACTTACTCTTTAAAATGCAGATGACTTAATTACATGTAAAAAAATAAAAGATAACACATATTACACATTTGGTGCTATACCATTTCTTGTGTCCCAAAAGCTGAGGCCCAATTCAATAATGTTTGTCCAACATCATCAGTAAAATTTACTTCAAAGCCTGGAAATGCAAAGAAAAAAAAAAGGATCACAGAAATTATCCAACATTAAGGAACAAGGTCATGCATAAGAGTCACACAATTACACATTTAGAGAAATTATAAATATTCTGTCTTACAGATATTTAAAAAAAAAAACATACATAATTCGAACCTTACTAAAAATATATACATGTATTTAGTTGAACAGATGTTAACAATGAGCGAGCCAATAGTAATTAGATTCAATAATATTTTCTTGGTACAGTATGGTAAAATAAGACTAAAATAGCCCCTGTACTAACTTAGATAGAAAAATGTAAATTTCATTATAATTAAATAAAAGTAAGACACACAATACAAAATCCCCCACCATTGTCAACAGCATCAATTAGAGCATCAGTGTCTTTGCTACGAATGCAATCTATGAGTTGTTTGTGTGAGCGATCACTGGAACTGTCTGCATGCCTCAAACTTGGCAACCGGCTTGTAATAGTGGCCACATTAGACTTTGGCAATGCCTGGCGGCCTTCAAACAGAAGCACAAGTAGGAGATCTACAAATCGCATGGTGTCCAGGCAGCATCTATAGATATAGAAAACACATGATGGTAAAAAATGGAATAGAAAATTTACTTTAAAAACTTCTAAACTGCTTGAAACTGAGACATTTGTACTTCTTTTAGTATAAGTATACTGTATTTGGCGGGAATGGTGCCCATCTGGTAAAACAGCTGGCTACACATGAAAGATCCAAGGTTCAAATTCCAGTTTGGGTCGAAAAAATTTTTCTTAGCTCCTCCATGCCCATCCAGCATGATATGGATAGCTATGTCGCTAAAGACCCAGCATAAGTAGGCACAGCAAGGAAAGCAATGGCAAACAACCACAGAATGCTGTATACCAAGAGAATCAGGACCGTATCCCTCTTTCCCCGATGTTTGGACCAAGCATGGGACTCTATAATGTGTAAGCAAAAAAATTAGTGCCATGCTTGGTCCAAACTTGGTGAAAACAGGGGAAGGATCCATTAAACATCAATATAAGATGAGTTGAGTGAATTTTTTTCTTAGAGATGCAAAATTTACGTTATCTGATAAAAGGTGTTATCGCCAGCTATCGTTCTTTATGGGTGTTGGCGGGATCGCCCGCTGATACTTGACTATAGCATACACTTTAAAACTATGGAATAAGCCTCTTTATTTTCTCTACAGTAGATGGGGTTTAACTGTTTCTGTTGCTGGAAGAGTTCTACTTTCATTTTCTGTTTACTGTACTAAAATTGAAGGCATGGTTACCGAAAAACATTTTTTTCAAAATGGCCTTCAACTTGCTCTCACAACTGATAGACAGATCGACGAATGAAGAAGATAAAGATATGGGTAGCATTGTTGATGAAGTTGGAGATAAAATTTATGATTAAAGTGATATTGATTTTGATGTAGAGGAGGGAGAAGGTGATGGGCTAAGTCTAGACTCTTCCAACGATGTTGAATCTGAATGTAGATCTAGATCTAGTTCTAGCCCCATTTCCGAAGTAGAAGCGAACCAGAATTTGCCAGCTCAGATCAACTGATACTTACAGTTATATATCATGTGAAAGAGCATCCAATCTTCTAATTTTTGATGTTTGAATTATGTTTACACCTTCCTTGGTTTAAAAGTTATGGCAAATTTTGTAAAACGTACTTTTGTAAATCAGAGTTATGCCCCTTACACCCGCCACAGGCCATTGTGAACTCTGAGCAGGGCCAGCCCTCTATCAGTTAACAAAGAATCTAGATGTAAACATGGATGGATGCAAAGAGAATCAAGGGGATAAGAAATTTTAAAAAAAAAAAAGAAAAAAGAAAAAAAATTAAACTTAGTCAAGAAATCAAAGTTTTACCTCTCATCACCACGAAGACCACTTTCAATAGCTTCTGGAAGACTTAAGCGCAACAGGTTGTGTGTGATGCTTGGTGACCCTCGACAGAGGGTGGATAAAAGACTGATCACTGTTGAAATACTAGAATTGGTCTTTGCATCAGCCCCTGTAGCGCTTTTGCCTGGAGTGGAAGTTGTGGACATGTTGTGTGCACCTTCGCCAACTTGCTGCAGTCGAGCTAAAAGATCTTGGATAAGGCCATGCTGAGCTAGGGGAGCTGGATCTAGAGATCTCCGAGTGAATCGATCAGCCAAAGATGCAAAACAACGAAGTGCACCATCAGCAACCTGTAGAAGCGAATAGAAATGAATTTATTGTGAATTATTGATTAAAAAGGCTCAGAAGTGGCTAAGACCAATTTTAATTATGTCCTGCTCATTTGCTATTCCACTTCCTATGAGACATCATAACAAATTCGATCAAAGCGCTCACATTCCTTTTTCCTTTACCACCTCACACCCCAGACAGAAATGATATTAAACAGTATTGATTTTATACTTTCCTTGCTTGTACAATTATTTTTTAAACATAATAAAGAGGCTATTGTGAGTTTTTACAATAAATGTTCGGGATTTGAGGTTATAAGGTAAATCATGAATAGCGTATGTGTAGCAATCTCACAAAATGACTGAGTTGTAGGTCTATATAAATGGCATAACTCTTAATTTTTTTCACAATAGGTGCCAGTAAAAACATTGTATAAATTCAAATATTGGTTTTAAAAAAATTTAAAAAATCACCATATTTTGGAGAAATGAACAAACTTTCTTCTCATGTATGACACGTTATGCTTTTATATCAAGAAATTGTGAAAAAAAAAATGACCTTCCCTATCAGAATGTGCCTCTGAATATGGGTCCAGACCCAACTCTAGATCTAGATCTAGATATAGAGTGCCATTGTTCCAATCTTCATTGTCTACCCCTCTATATCATTACTCCTATTACTTTCATTGTCTATATCTCCTTCTTCCTCATCAACAGTATTATCTACTTCTTCATTTTTGGTTATGGACGGACAAGCTGGCTTAAGAAATTGAAAGCCATTTTATAAAAAATAGCTGTATCACTTCTATTGAACCGATTCTCATGCAGTAAAGAACAAACGAAAGTAGAACTATCAAACTGTCGATAGAGCTCTCTTGCGTTAGAAACTATAAAAATAAATAGGCTTTATTCCGTTCAGAAAAAGTGGATGCTAAACGCAAATATTAGCGGGCGATTTGGAAAAAGATAGTATAGGTGATACTGAGTGATATGGTAATTTAAGAGTTAAAAAAGCTCTGCAAATAGAGAGGTGAGTAGTTTTCATATCTCTACTTAATGGTTTTCATTTAAAGTCAATCTTACAAAACTGCAACTAGACTCATTTTGTGGGCCGCTACACATATCATAAAAATTAAAAAAAAAAAACATGTTTTTCTCCTCTAAAAAATATTAACATAAAATCTTTGCAGAATTTTGTTTGATAAAAAAACTAAGATTACTCACAAAAGAATCATCATGGTCCAAAAGAGTTGAAAGTGATTCAATACAAGACTCCAAAGAAGCATCCTGAGGCTCTATCTTGCCACAAAGCCTTGATACAACAGTCATTATGGACCTAGAAGGAAAAAAAATGAATATCAGATTTATGAGTAAAGAATATGTTATCTGCATGACGGAATTCTGGCAAAGACTTACGTGACAGTTTATGAATACTTTTTATTGCTTACACCTGAGTTTTTATGACCAATATTATGATATAATGATTTTGAAATTTTGGTTGATTCCACTTTTTCAAACAGAGATCCTAATTTCCTTACCATGCACATCAAATGCAGTTTAAAAAAAAAGAAATGGAAAAGAGATACTGTCATTTTTTTTCATCAAGTTTACAGTGGATAAAACACAATGCGATAAAAAGAGGAGAAAGATGAAAATCATGTTTCTTTTAATAAGACAGCAAAAGAACCATGCGCATATATTGAGCAAAATCATTTACTGCTTGAAGTAATGAAGGAGTAAGCTTCTACAGTTGTTACTCTCGAAACACAAAAACTGTTGACTTAAATTTAAAAATAATTTTACACCAATTTTTTTTTTATTTCAAATTCTAACCATAAGTTTCTGAAGTTTTCTTCAGAATGATGAAAGTGGGCCAACAAAACCTTCAACTTGTAAGTGCTGGTATCAAGATATCTAAAAGCAAAGATCAAATAAAAAAAAACCTTGTACAATTGGCCATTCTGTTCACCCTTACATTTCATAAAATGATGCACAATGTTTATTTGCTCTGTGTCATGAAAAAAAAAAGGGGACAAAGTCTGAAATAAGCCATTTCATGTTTTAATGTTTATTTGCTCTGTGTCATGAAAAAAAAAAGGGGACAAAGTCTGCAATAAGCCATTTCAGGTAACTACTTGAAAGTACCTGTGATCCATGTTCCCTGATAAAAGTTAAAACACAGTTCAGACCCCCTGCTTCAAATACTGCTCCAGATTCTCGAGTGCAGATGAGCTCCAACACCTAGAATGGAATAAAAATGCAAATGAAGAGAAAGTAAGAACTTTTCATAACTCAGGTAACAGCACTCGTGATTTAAAATTCTTTATACACCAAGAAATTAAGATTTGTACCAATGATTTTTTTTTTTTTGCTATATAATAAAATGAAAGAACACATCATCACTCACAGCTTGTTAATCCATATAAAAAAAAAAAAAAAAATTTATTCATGTTTGATAGGCCATGCTTGGAAAAATTCTTACATTTAATAGATGCTGCTCAAATATTTAAGGCACAAGCTACTATAAATTGGCTCATTAAAGAAGCCTACTTTGTGCATGACATTGACAATTTTAGGATTTAATATTATCATAATACTTGAAGTACAGAATAGTTCTTCATGAAGAATATGAAGCTAAAAGAGTACAAAAAAACCAAAAAAAAAACAACAAACAAAAAAAAAAACCACTGGAAAGCCAACATTTTGACCCTCACAATACTCTCAGCAACAAATAAAGTTATGAAAATTCCTTATGAAATGACCATTGCAAACACAATGGCCAAATATCAACCCATTTTGTACAGGATAACCAGTAGTGGATGTGGCCAATTTAATCAGTGCTCTAAATGATATTTATTTTTATGTTCACATGAAAACTTGAAAAAGATATTTAAAAAAAAAAAAAGAGGAATCTCTATTGTGGCCTTAATATGCTCAAAAATACTCAGATTTTTTATGGATTTTTACTTTAGTTTTAATTTGCTTAGGCAACTGATAATAGCCTGTGAGAGAAAATGAATGAACAGAAACCGTGAGATCTTCGATAAATGGTGGATTGGGTATACAAATAATCCATCAATTAGCCTCAAGAAGTCTTCCCCTTTGTCGTGACACAACAAAAAGTAACAATGAGATGAAGTGAGTGTTAACTTAAAAAGATCTTACTTTGATGCATTGCTCTGCCAAATCTTTGCTTGTTCTAGATGACATTTCTGCAACTACAAGACGGTTACAAAGTGCTTTGATAGCACCTTCCACTGCGACAATTCTGCGGGTGCACTCAGCAGAAACATCAAGGTAGTATGTAATAGCCCGTGCTGTAACTTCAAGAACATTATCTGGAGCACATTCATCCAGAAACACACGACAAAGGGCTGGCAAAAATGTTCTTGGTGGGCAACTGAAAAATAAAAAAATATCAAAACCAACATTATCTGGAGCACATTCATCCAGAAGCACATGACAAAGGACTTGCAAAAATGTTCTTGATGGGCAACTAAAAAGTAAAAAAATATCAAAACCAACATTATTTGGAGCACATTCATTCAGACACCCATGACAAAAGGCTGGCAAAAGCGTTCTTCGTGGGCAACTGGAAAAAAAAAAAAGACTTAAGAACAGTCCATGCGAGTTTATACAGTCAGATGCATATATGCTGTAAATAAATCTTATCAAAATTCACCATGGCTCCAAGTTGATTACAGGGAGGTTGTTATGGATCTCTCTGAGATAAAAGAGCAAAATACTTTTAAAATATGTTTACAAAGCCGTTGTTCATTACATGACAATGACCTGTACATGTTACAAATGATAATTGCAAAAGGTGCATATTTTACAATTAGTCAAGGACATATAAGAAACACATATGTGGCATTATTAAGTCTTCTAAGACTTCAATTAGTAAGGGGTCCTGCACTTATTAAGATTTTGAAAAGGTGATTTGTTTAAATAACACACATTTTTAAAAAATTCGACTTGAATTCTTTGGACAAAACAGCAAAAAAATTTCATCGGTATTGCTTTTTCAAGAGGTCTTGATTTTCAAGCAACAAGGAATTTGCTCTCAGAGGGCATTTTAGTTTTTACTCTTAGAGTGACCCACCCCCACAGAGGGGGTTCAAATTGACTAAGCCAATTCGATGCTGCATCATGAAAGATAAGAAAAGTTTATAGTCTTGTATTTTTTTCTCAAAACTGTTATTACAAATACAAAAGCCAACTATGAGAAATTAGGCAAAGAATGTTCCTATGATACTTAAAATTTACTGTTGTTTAGCCTGAGTAAAATCTGTCTTTGAATGAAAGCAAAACAAAAACTGGAGTTTATGGCCCAGATGCATTACAGTTTAAAAGAAATAAAAAAAATAATGAAGATTTAACATAAACAAAAATCAATATAGCCTATGCCATGCTTACAGTACCGAGTAAAAATATTCATCAAAATGTTTCAATTAAAAAAAAAGGTTTGAAACATTTGTCTTTTTTTGACTTACACATATTACAAAATTTAATGAAAAGCACAACAAAATTAACTCCATTTAAAAACAAAAAAACAGAACAAGAAGTTTATTATAGAATTGTAATTATTTTCCCATTCATAGTTCCTACAATTAAATGATTTTTATCTGCAGTAATTGACTATGAGGTGATGCACTTGTACCTGACTAACAATTTAAAATGGCAAATTCATTAAAAACCCTTATATTCTTAATTTGTTTCCATATCTTAATCTTCCATCACTCTAGGCAATGTTAAATCCCCATATGCATGAAAAACTGAAAGAAATTGATGGTTCTGTTAAAAAATAGGCTCAACATTCTTTGTGTCTTTACCATTCAAAACATCTGTCTACATTATCTGACATCAGCAACAGCATACAAAGTTGTTCCAAGGCAATAAGCTGCATATCCCTCTCATCTCCTTGGCCCATTTGGAGCCACTCCAAAAGAGTCTCTGGATCAACATCAGCCATTTTCTTTGTTGTCTGCTAATCACCTACACTAGAAACAAAAGAAAAAAGAGAACAGAGATTAGATTTAACTTCTTTACTAGATCTAAATGTCTTTGAAAAATCTGAGCAATCAACACTTTCTTTCATTGATTTTTGTAACATATACAACTGAAACGTATATATGTGGAATTAGTCTCGATTTTCAATGATCTATAAATAGAATCTAGTCCAGATCGAATTTCTATTGTCTATTCATCATAGCTAAGTCAATAGAGCTTCCTGCTCAGGCTGTCAATTTAACTCTCAAGTTGTGATGAAATTTTTTTGGCCTAGAGGGTTATTCATTTATTTGTTACCCACTGAACAGCAATCACTTGTTCTAAACTCTTATATAACTAGATCTAGTTTAGAAATAATCCTTTTTTTTTTGTCCTTACATGCAATGTTTATACGAGTTGCTGAAACGACTCGAGGAGCTATCGTACGCGATGAACGAACTAAATTCAAGGCATATTCGAACAGCTTTTGCTAGAAACACTCCTAAAATTAAAAAATTTAATTCGATTGTTTAAAAGTTATATATCTACTCGAAAATCAAATCTAGGTAAATGAATCCATGTATAGATTCTGAGAAGTAACACACTTGACTGCTCGGTCGAGCTCACTACGCCAAGCTTAGATCACAGCTGATGATGATTGTGTTGTTGAGTCCGTCTGAGGCCTCGTTTTCGCAGAGAATCAATTTTCTTCCGGGTCAAAAGTGAAAGGACATTATTATTTTTTCGTACTGAATATTTCTCCACCCGGTAGATTAATTGCCTTGTTGCACAATACTATTTTTAAGTTTTTTTCCGGACTTGAATAGTGACGCTAGCCACTACTAACTGTTGCCCGATCAAGGCTACTAAGGGGTTTCTATTAGATCTACGTAAAAAAATTCAGACTAAATAGAAAATTAACAACTATACAAATTAGATTTATTATTGCACAGATTGATTCGTCCTTTATGATTGCTTATTGACTCTAAATTTTTTCCATAATGTATGATCAGATTTTAAAGTTTTGAGGTTAAATCTACCGTTGTTTTCTCGGCCGACTAGTTCCATTTTTGATACAGTTCAAACGGATCAAATTAAACAAGAAAAAACTTACCCTACGCTCTACTTCATGTTTCTAAATCTACCCAAGGATATCTCAGGTTGAAATGCAATAGACTCCGATTTTTTTTACAAAGCTGTTTTCGAAAAGATGAGCTAAATCGTTGACACACCGGTCCAGTATTTAGACAGAAAAATACAGTAACGTCTTAGTGGTTCAGAGCTCGGAAACCATATGATGGCCGGTAGTGACGTTTCGCGGCAACAAGGCAATATGACGCAGAGTTTATTTCTGTGTCAGGCTCTTTGCGCATGAGAGAGAAAACACGTCTTCTTATCGCATTGCCACTCATCATGATCAGAGACTTAACATTGTGGGCTCAAACATTAGGGTTCTACAAAAAAAAAAAAAAAAAAAAAAACCCTATGCACATTCACGAGGATACTTTGAGAAAGTCTTCTAAAAAGTTTCAAGAGTGAAAACAGAGAATAAAGAAAAAGATAAGATATTAAATAAGCCTGAAAATACAAGTCGAACATTCAATGTTTTAAATATAGATTTACATTCACATATAACCATAAATGACGAGTTGAAATCATAGTATATTTTATAAAAAGGAGATTATGTTTTTTAGCCAGTGCTTACATCGTCTAAGTAGAGACCATCGAGAGACTGCTTACGTCGTATAATGGTTTGAAAACAGAGAATAAAGAAAAAGATAAGATATTAAATAAGCCTGAAAATACAAGTCGAACATTCAAATTTTTTAATATAGATTTACATTCACATATAACCATAAATGACGAGTTGAAATCATAGTTTATTTTATAAAAAGGAGATTATGTTTTTTAGCCAGTGCTTACATCGTCTAAGTAGAGACCATCGAGAGACTGCACACGTCGTATAATGGTTTGCGCTTCCTATGCCTAAGACTGTCGCGTGTCATGTTCAAAGAAAAAGACTATTTTTCTTGAAATCTAGATGGAGATCGAACTATTTTATTAATTTTCCAACCCCCCACTCC
>BLXT01005922.1:1257207-1267988 GCA_019648995.1 Plakobranchus ocellatus
ATGTTATTGCTTTAACTTTTGAAATAAATTTCTTTTCAAAAAAATCTTTGTCATTTTAGTGTTCCCCCAGCGCTGTAGTTGTAAATGTTTCTTTTGAGTATTAGAAATAAACACGTGAAGAACTCAGGTTTCTCACGTTATCCCCATTTTGAAATATTGGAATTGGCGCATTACAAAAATGGCTCATTCATGAATACTTTGCTTAGATTGGGAATTGGATCCTTAGCAGAAAAGAGAATCGATTCCATAAGTCACAATCTTGCAACTTAAACCTAAATAAAAGGGCTGCGATTTATCGAAAGATTCGATTCAAGCAGCTGTGCAAGCATTAACCAGATTCAACACAAAGTAACGATTTCATCGCCTTCTAATTATTACAGTTTTCATACATTTTTGGTATTCAATTGAGGTCTGCATTGTTCCTTTATGCAATATACGATAGCGGTACAATTTCAGAAGATCTTTGTAAATCAGTTTTTATAGTACTGCCTAAAACACCAGGAGCAACAGAATGGGAACTTCAAAGAACAATCAGTTTAATGAGCCATTTTACAAAAATTCCTGTTACGTGTTTTGATGCATAGAATGGGCAAGAGTCTAAGATCAGAAATATCTCCAAAACAGTTGGGCTTAGGGACTAGAAACGCAATATCCACTTAGTCAATGCTTATGGAAAAGTGTATAGAAATGCAAAAAGATCTCCGCCTCTGTTTCATTGATTATTCTAAGGCTTTTGACAAAGTAAAACATGTAGAGCTGTTTAGTATTGCTAGAAAATAAGGCATTGATGGGAAAGATGTGAAAATAATTTGATATTTTTACCGGAATCAAACTGCATCTGTAAGCATTCAAGGAGAACATAGTGATTTCAAATCCATCAAAAGAGGTGTGAGGCAGGATGTGTAATGTCTCCTGATCTTTTTGACCTTAAGAGTGAAATAATCTTAAGAAATCTTGATGACATTTCAGACTTAAAAATAAATGGAGAAAATGTTAATAATCTCAGGCATGCAGATGATACAGTTTTAACAGCAGAATCTGGCGAACCAGTCCAAAAACTCCTCGATACTGAAGTTATAAAGAGCGAAAGAAAGGGCCTGTCTTTGAATGTAAAGAAAACGGAATGTATGGTCATCTCAAAGAAATACTTTAACCCTAGGTGCAATTTCGGTAGCAAAGGCGAACAGATCAAACATGTTATAAAATTAAAAAAATTCTAGGTTACTTGTTAATATCAGATGGCAGATGCAGAAGTGAAATAAGTAAAAGAATTGCTTTGGCCAAAGATACATTCCAAAAAATGAAACCAATACTGGCAAACAGAAAGAAAAGTATGAAAACCTAAATAAGGGTAATGAAAAGATATGTATGGCCAGCATTTTATGTGTGATAATGAGTGTTGGACAATAAACAAAGAAACAGAGAAAAAACTAAAAGCAGTAGTGATGTGGTTTATCAGAGGAATGATGAGGACACCATGGACAGAAAAAAGACCAATGAATTGTTACTGAAAGAGGCTAATCTTTAGCGATCACTAATTGAAACCATAAGACAGAGGCAACTACAATTTATAGGCCATATTTGCCGTCATGGATTTAGAACACTTAGCAGTCACTGGAAAGATTGAAGGCAAACGCTCTAGAGGTAGGCAGAGAATAACTTGTATTGAAAGTCTTAAGCTATGGGCTACAGGCAAGGGTAGCAACAATAACTTTATTAGGTTGACTGAGAATAGGTTTGAGTGGAGGTACATGATCGTCATTGTCTGTTCCACACAAGGTACCTGAGAAAGAAGATTGTTTCAAATCCAAGTTCTGTTTCTAATGTTGGAGCAAAAACTTTGGTCGGAAGATTCGTTCTTTTGAAAACTTTTTTTTCTAAAAGAAAATTACTCCCCCTTCCACCACTAAACACCTGGTCACAAGAATATTGTTTGAAATGTAGATATCCTATCAGAAGGTTTTTCTGAATGGAATTATTTTAATAGAAATGAATACCTGTTTTCGAAAAAAACAAAACAAAACAAAAAAATCTATTATTCTTGTTTTCATCCAGCTTTATTAAGAGACACGTATGTTTCCCCGTTCAAATGAACAGGTAAACAACTTAAATTATTTCGCATTTAAATACAATCAAAGTTTCACAACAAAAACAAATAGCAAGAGAAGATGGTCTATTGAAGGCAGCTTCAACTTTTTAAAATAGCAGTTTGTTGTCAGCTGTAAAGTATGATTTAATGTCAGTCAGAAGTAGAGATCTTCTTAAGATTTTATCTAGATCTGGATTTACAATCACAGTTAATACTGTTCAGGGCATTTGGGAGGAGATAAGGGAGAAAGGTCTCAGGGCAACCTCTTAAAAATAGTTTACTATGATGAGCATTATAACGCTCAAAAACTATCATGTACAATTAACATTACAATTTTGTGTCTGAATACCAACCTAGATGTATATTAAAATCTAGAACCACTAATGTAAAAAGTCCTCTTCAATGTTTGAAAATGAAAAAAAAAAAAACAACAACAACATACTTTAGAGAAATAAAAATCACTCGACCGCATTTAACCACAGGGTGAGTGTTCTTTAAATACATGTACTCTACTGGTGACTCGTCCTTTCTCTAGACATCGACATGCCGACGACGAAACTTATTTGACGACCTAGTTTGCTTCCCATCTGTTGGTCTCCCCCCATAATTATATTATAATTCATAATTCACGATAAAATTGTAAAGAAAGTTACCGGATATTAATGAGGTGCATAATGGAAATGAAATGAGTAACTTAAAACAAGGAAGTAATCTATATCGTCATTATTAAATTGAAATCTTTCAAAATAGTTTGTCTTTGATAACTTACTGTGGTATTGCAACTTTATACATGTATTTAACTTGTCTCTCTTTCTCTCTCTTTTACACTCTCTTTTCTTTCATTTCTCTATCTCTCTCGTATTATACTCTTTAATATTATCTCTGAAAGCATTCCGTTCACTCTCTAACCTACTCATTCACGTTATCCTCCTCCCTCTCCTTCCCTCACTGTCTCTTTCTTTTCCCCGCCTCCCTCCAACTTTCTCTATATCTTTCTTCCCCCCTCACCCCCTCCTCTTGCTCTCTAGAATCATCATCAAAACTTAGAAATGTCATCTCAGTTATTCATCAAAAACTAGAAAAAAATCATTTTAAAAAGTAAGATTATAAAAATACTTAAATTAATTCTTTTTTTCTGCACGTATAATGAGGAAATGAATCTTTTGAAATGCTCCAGATATGAGGATAAATTGAAATGAAGCAATAATTTTGCTAATAATGAGGCATATCTTTTATTTGCTATTTTTCTCCCCATTATTTGTAGAGTTTTGTAAAAGATGTAATATCCTGAGAAAACGTCGGCAAAAATAGTTAATCGGACAAACGCTGTCATCAATAATGATAATAATTGCGATCTAGTGATGTGTGCCTAACAAAGAGATTAGTGCGCAAGTGCATCGTGATGAGGCCAATTTGGATTGTATTCTGACGTTTACCTTTCCTGGCACTTTCTTTTCTGTTTGAATTACAGAATATTATGCTGTTCAACGTATTTTATAAATGTTATTCCTTTCAAACTGAAAAGGAAAACATACGGATCCCGAAAAATATTGCCACATAAACTACCAAAACCTTAGATTTTGTTCTAGATTTCACGAAAATTTCTCAATTTCTCGACTCGTATCTCTTATGTCTTTTCTTTGCCCTACTTTCCGATCGTGGGTTAAAAACCTTTTTTGTAAAGTGGCCGTAGTTTGAAAAAGTGTGCGAGTATCAAATATTTGTACAGACTGTATCAAGCGATATCACACCAAATTAGTCTTATCCTTTCGATTTTTTCCCCTTATTTTAACGTATCTTACCTTACAGTAACATTTCAACACTTTTTTTCTATCACTTTTGATAGTAGCACATGAAGTTAAGTGAGCAAATAGGACGCAGCAATTAAAATTTCTCTCTAGCCTTCTATTTTTTAACAATTCTTTGTAACTTTGGAAAAAGTACATTATCAAATAAATCGAAAAAAAAAATCTTTTTTAGAAGATTAAATAAGTAAGAGCAAAAAGAAAAAAAAAAGGGAATGGAAGAGAGAAAATAAAAAACGAGATGCCTTTTTAATCGTGGAACAAAAAGTATTTGCAATGCTAAATATAAACGAACATTTTCACGTAAAAAGACATCTGAAAAAATGTTAAAAAACTGTGAAAACATTCTCGAAAAAGTTAGATCAAAAGACAAATCATAAAATAATAACAAATTGAGAAAATGGAAAATTGGTGGAAACTAGTTCTTCGATGTAAAGATTGAGAACAGAACTCACGGCAAACAAACGACATCGAAGAAAATACTAATCTCTGATAATGTGCAATGACCAAAATCATAGATCCGTTTTCAAAAAGGAGGGTGTCTGTGGCACAGTGACTAATGAATCTGCCCTGAGATCTGCAGGGACCCCTCTATCGCGGGTTCGAGCCCCGCCATCGACGCCTGGCATGGCGGAAAGCCATAGAGCCTAAAATCTTTGTTGTGGACTGGCTATATAGAAAAAAAAACAACAAAAAAAAATACAGCCGTTTTCAGAGAGCGAGAAAAAATCTGAGGAAAAATGTTTATTAATTACTAGCGCTTTGGTTGAAAGAGATTATTATAAGCTGGAATAATGATGAAAGCAACATGAATTATTTTCACTCTAGTAAAGTTTGTTATAAAGATGATGTGGCGAAAGTGGCTGTTGAAAACTGTAAAAGAGAGATAATTTAAATATCTTTGTCACATTAATAGACATAACGCTTTGTAAAAACATATTCTAGAAACAATGATAGTGGAAAAGAGAAGGAAAGGTAGACAAGAGGAAAGGTTAGATGACATCAGTGATCGGGTACAAAAACCCCTGCTGATCTTGGAAGTGTAGCGGCTTTTTTGTCTTTACGTTTTTACTTTTACCTATGAGCTTTTGCAAACTGGTTCTTACCAGCTTTTTCATCCCCAACCAAGGTTGCAAAACAACTTTTTTTTGTTTTACCCTCTTTCCTTTTTTTTTTTTTTTATTCCATGTTGACCTCGTAGTATAAGTTTAAGGGAGAACCTGAGAGGTCGTTTACATGTAATGAAATTAAATGACATAATAATGTTAAGTAATGGCTAAAATGATGATTGTCCCATTATGAAATCAAATGACACGATGATGTTAAATAATGGCTAAAATAAAAATTGTCCCATTATGAGCAAAAATAGTATTTCTCTCATTTTGGAAACATTGAGACACGATTCTGTCATCAACGCAAACACAGCTTTGCAAAAGGGAGACTTGAGTGTGAGCAAAATTAATGAGCGAATTCACCACAAACTCTGAATAAAACAAGTGGCAAAACAGGTTTCCTGTTTTATTCAAAATTCGTCGTGACTTGACTTAATTAATTGCTCATACTCTAGTCTCCCTTGGAAATGTCCTCAGAGATAACAAATCGACCGGTTTGAAAAAAGACACCTGAAAAGATACTTTTCATGGAGAGGAATCAGCTATCAAATCAGCCGAGAAGCAGTTGTTTTAATAATTATTAATAAAATGTTAATATGAACAGGCAAGATCACTGTTAAGGAAAAAGTAAAACCTATTGCAAATGAATTATAATTTAAGGTAAAGAAGAAAGAAAACAGTTGTCAACAAGAAGTCTTAACCTAAAAAGAAATAGTAACAACAAAAACACATATGTTTAAAATATTTTCCATCTATTTTTTTGTTTACTTTAGTTTGCTTCTAATTTACTGATTAAAACATCGAATATGTAATTCAACTCTACGACATGGTATCTACCAGCCAAAAAGATAAAATAAGATAGCAATGAAAGAGGTCTATTACGAACTAGTCAAAGATAAAGGGATATTAATGATATATTATTACAAGAGGTTACAAGTGTAATGTTGTAGGATGCTTATTGACTTTAGAAATTTATTTCTTTTAAAACCAATACATTAAAAAATATCGAAAATGCTAAGAAAGGCCAAAGAAAAGATTTTTCTGTCGTCAAATTAAAAAAGTACATAAAATCTATAACAATATCACACATTCTATTATTGTGTTTGTTTATTTGTATGTTTTGTGATTATTACCTCTCAAGCACAAGATAATTTCAGACTTTTAGGCCTGTGTTCTGACCAGACATCATAGCGGACGAACTTGAATCCACAGCAGAAAGGTCTCTCCAGATTTCAGGGCGGTTTCGCTAGCCGTTGTGCCGCAAACTGAAAAAAAACAAAAAAAAAACACTATAAGTCGAGATCTGGACGCTTTATTAAAATCTGAAAATGATCTACATATTTGTGAGGGAAAAGCGTTTGGTTTGCTAACACCTTTACTGCTCTCTTTCTTTCTCTCTATCTTTCTAATGAATCCTCCCTGAGATCTGAAGGGACCTTTTGTGTCGCCGCCGGCGCCCTGGCCAGACGAAGGGCTTGAAAGCCTGAGATCATCTTATACATAACCAAAACTCTCTCTTTCTCTCTCCCGCGAAATCAAATACTGACTGCGGGAAAAACGAGGCTAAATTCAACTTTCTACACAGCTTTTCGATCAATCTACGCGATCCTCAGTATGATCCTCTCTAGTAGATCTTATTGGTGATAACTTTGTAATTAAAATTCACCTACATTGTGACATGATTCGTTCTTTTAAACAATAGTCGTTTTAAATCCACTCCTGTCATGTGACCGTATAATCTTTGTATCAATTACAAAAGACTGCAGCCACTATCGCATCATCCCTTTGCCAAAGAAATCATGAGTGAAACACGAAAACGTATCAATTTCATTCTTTGATATTTCATGGGGCATATTTAGTTCCTCGCGACAAATTGGCTTGTTTGGTTTTGTGTGCTATAGCCTTTTAGGTGATCTCAGGAGAATAGAACGGAAGTGTGCTCTTACGCAATAATCTCGAACGCTATCATAAACACGCCCGCTATTATTATGTGGACTACTACCATTCCTGTACTTGGTATCGATATCAAGAGAACCTAAGTTCCGTACTTGTATGGCTTTTTCAGCAAGGCTATCAAAACAAAAACGTTTGTTTGGGGTTTTTTTTTCTTTAACAAAAGCGTTTTAGAAATCCTGAAACGACAGGACAAGATGGGGGAGATGGTACTAATGTATGAAGCCATGCATGTGATTTCTGTACACCTTTCATTGGCAATTAAGAGTATGTGAATGAAATTCAATGCAGGGAGCTTAATTAATTTGGAAACACTTGCAAAGAATGCACTAGGAAATCATTAAGACTCTGTAATCCAGAGTTGAAACCAATATTGTCACGACTTTTTCAAATGTTTGATTACAAATTGGGCTGTGGGTTGGAACAACGGGTAGCAAACTCGCCCTGAAATCTGCAGGATTTTTCTGTCGCGAGTTCAAACTTGCCATCACTATCATGTGCAAAGAGCCTAAAGCCTAACACCACTCAATGGTGATAAGAGTTAAGGTGACAGAGATAGGCATTCACTAGAAATGTAATATAAATACTAATGAAAAAAAAATATCTAAAAAGTAAAACACACAAAAGATGTTAACTTTCTCGACTACTGTATGATTGTCAGCTTACTTTGTCGCCCGAAATAGTGAAGACGCATTGGTCAAAATTTAGAATCAGACCTTGAAGCCTTCTGATTGTTGTTTTGGCAGCCTTCCAATTATATCGGCTAATACTAAATGAGTGGTAGCGAAGAAGACTACACGAGACACGCATGGACGAGTCCCTATCAATATTCACAGAGAACTTTTCTAAGAATATTGAACGCTATCAATATAACATCCCCAGCAAATAGCCTGAACGTCTTTGAGGATACAATTGTCAGGAAAAAAATTAACACTTAAAACAGAAGGACATGCTCGAATGTAAATATTTTCGTTTTGCTCTCTCATTTTTTAATTATTTTTCCACTCTGCAACAACGCTCATCTTGGCCTGATTTTGCACCAATGCAGCCTATGCCTAAAAATTACTGAAAAAAAAAGTCATCACAACTCGAGACTTTGCGCACATTAATTGTTGGATTAAAGGTGACGAAATGTCAGTCCTTTCTAAACTGAGAATGTGAAAGGTGCCTCTCTCGTAACTTTTTGAACGGAAGCGTAGAAAATTTAAAATAACGATCTATATACTAATATTATATCAATAACCTTGCACTGATTGTCCAAGATCCTATCAGTTATTCTCACATTTTAATGTACTATTCAATAAGGGTCAAACATAAAAAAGAATACGGGAGGCATTGGGTAAAAGAAGAAAATGTATAAACAAAAAATCCAGGAAAAATAAAATCAAACACATGCGCTTTTGAAAATTTTGAATGCTTTTACATATCATACCTAATTAATTAGGATCAAGGTGTATCATCTTTTACCAATATGTAAAGTGAAAAATGAAAGAGCTTGAAGCAATCACCACGCTCTTCACATACCAGAAGGTGCTACTCTTATGCATAGCTGAGCATGGAAACTACAAAGTGTGGCGCGATTCTTGGAAGATTGCTGCAGTGTTTATGTCGCATTTATTAAGCATGCACAGATGACCTGCCTTTTGATTCCATAGATCTGCGATATCTAGCGGTGGTGCAAGCTTATCATGCCTCTTGGCTTTTAAAGAAAACACACCCACACACATGCAAATATAGAGATAGCAAGAGATAGATAGATAGATAGATAGATAGATAGATAGATAGATCGAAAGAGAGAAAGAGGGTCAAATTTAAATGTACAAAGAAAATAAAAAGGATAAAGAGAATGGAGAGAGAGAGAGAGAGAGAGAGAGAGAGAGAGAGAGAGAGAGAAATGGAGGAACTAACAGAAATATTGAGACCTGGTAAGAAAGAAACAAGCAGAGCAATGGGGTCAAAAAATGTACAAAGAAAATAAAAGGATAAAGGGAATGGAGAGGGACACAAGAAGAAATTTGGGGATAAAAAATGTACAAAGACAATAAAGGGAGAGTGAGAGAGTGAGTGAGAGAGAGAGAGAGAGAGAGAGAGAGAGAGAAGGGGAGGGGGGGGGAGGAAGACGGACAGACAGAGATAAAGAAAGAGTGACCTAGAAAATGAGAGAAATAGATGCAATTTTCTGTAAAGAATTAGTTCTAAGACTTAATACTATTATACATTTACTGCAAGAAAAAAGTAGTTTGTGAATTTGGAATGATAGGGCTCCAGCGAATACAATTGTTCTCCAGAACTGGCCAATATCGATCAATAATCCCATTGGCTAAAGAGAATGTCAAAAATGACATTACATCATGTCATGTACTCAACATCCAATTCATCGCCCAGCCATGGATTGGATAGTTTTGTGCTTTAGATGAGCCAGCTCATTACTTTTGGTCTCCTCGGCTACCGTTAGGAAAGAGGAAGAGGGGGTGGGGATGTGAGGAGTGTAGGAGTAAAGTAAAGTAAAGTGGGTCCCATGCTTAGTCTAAGCGTCGGGGAACCAGGAGTAGGGTCCTGATTGTTCTTGGCATACGGCATTTTGAGGTAGTTTGCCATTGCTTTCCTCTCCGCCTTTACTTTCGCCGGATCTTAAGAGATCTAGCTAGTGTAGGAGTAGAGGAGAAGAAAAGGTTACAGGTGGGGACAGAGGACAAAGGTCTACAAGAGTTTCAGCTGAGTTGTGCTATCCCTGGTGCTATAAAGCCTAACAGACTGCGTCTGTACGCTAAAAATAATAGCACCAGGCTAGAAAATGTCTACAATATTCGTAGATGAAATGAAAAATTGTTATAATTTTGAATGGTTAAAGCCATTACATCCTGTTTGAGCAACCAGCCAATTTAGACTCGAGAATTTTTTAAAATAATATTTTTAATAGATAATTATAAAAAAAAATACCTTCATTCACCTGTTATGAACGGTTCTAAAAGACGAGTAATTTTTTTTTTATATTATCTCTGTTCTAATCGTGGGATACTGGAGGCACCGGTAATAACCTGACTCACCATGCGATCTGCTGAAAAATTTCATCGCAGGTTTGTATCGCATCGCCAGTAAGGCCTACCAAAATCGGACACAATCAAACTATTTGAAAGGATAATAATACTGAACAGGTCATTTCGCACAAAATAAATTCTTTTTTTTTTTAAGGGATATAACAGTTTTATTTTAAACAAACAGCCCCTAGGTCCCCCACTCTCGATGAAAATTGATTTTGATTCAGTTGTTTTTCTCACGTTTTTCCTTTGCTCAATTCAGTGAAAAACTTTAGAAATAAAAATAAAAATTTAAAAGAATAAAATTATGACTAATTATTTTTTTCACACACAAAAAAAAATAGTCATAAATACTGAACGTCACCCGGTAAGAATGAAGGAGTGAATTAAATATTCGATGTTGATTGGTTTCACTTTGTTTGACTCACCTTATGTATTGCACATCCACATTCTTCATTTTCTTTTCTTTTCTCGTACTGCCTAGTGCCCTTAGTTTTTGAAAACGTCCACATCACGCATGACATTTAAGTCAATGACATAATGGGTCCTTTGTGTTACATTGACACTGATTAATCAAAAATGTTTAGAAAGAGTGAGAGAGAGAGGGGGGGGGAGAGGGAGACGGAGAGAGAGAAAGAGAGAGGAGAGAGAGAAAGAGAGAGAGACAGAGGCAGAAAAGGATAGAGCGGGGGGAGAGAGAGGAAAAGAAAGATAAAAAGATAAAATTCAAAAGAGAAAGCTGCGAGGAGAGAAATATGAAGAGAAAGATGGAGAGAGAGCAATA
>BLXT01005922.1:1296527-1321568 GCA_019648995.1 Plakobranchus ocellatus
TCCTCTTAGACATTTTGCCACAGGGTCAGTGTATCAATGCTGCCCGATACTGCAGCACTCTTGACTGCCTTAAAGAAGCAATTCATCACAAAAGACCTGGGCTCTTGTGAAGGGGTGTTGTGCTTCAGCACGATACTGCGACCCCTCATTCAGCAAACCTTACACAGTAATGGCTGTAGCGCTACGGTTGGGAAATTCTTCCTCATCATGCCCACAGTCCAGACCTGGCACCCTCTGACTTTCATTTGTTTGGACCCTTGAAGCGCCATTTAGGAGGCATGGCTTTCGAGACAGAAGATGACCTCATCAGTGAATTGAGGAATTGGTTTGATAATTTTGACGTTGATTTCTTTCGAGTGGGTATCAATTCGCTGCTGTTGCGCTGCAAAAATGCATCGATCTCCACGGGGATTACGTTGAGAAGCAGTGGAAGAGTGAACTTCAATCTGTGTAAGTTTCAAATTTATCTGATCAAAACTCTTTGAGTTATGCCCCTTTTCCTGTTTCTTTTCGGACATCCCTCGTACGAAGTCACAATATTCTTACCACGTTGTATCAAACATTTTTGTGCAACACGTTTCTTTCAAAACTATCTGAAGACTACAGAAGACAATTTGGCAGCATGTGATTTTCTTAAAAAAATGTTTGGAACACAGTTACAATTATATGGGACAGAAGAGTTTTATCTTATTATAAACCCAACTGTACGCCATGGATTAAAAAAAAAAAAAAAACCAGAGGCTTTTGTAACAGAAACATTCTTTTTCAAAAAAGACGATGCAAATTTTATTTTTAAATAATAAAAAAGTAAAACCGCTTGAAATTTGTAAATTCAGGACAGTTCATTCAGAATATTTTTTGATCCCCTCAAAACTCCAGAAAAAAAAAAAAAGGTATCACAGCTGGTCCTTTTACAGCTGCCATAAAAAAAAAAAAATACTATGGTGTGCATATATGAGCAAGCAGGTGACATAGTGATACTCAGTAACAGGAAAAATGAATTAACAGCAAGCATTTCCCCTGGCCATGTAGATAATTGTATAAAAAAGCTCTACAGTTCAAAAAAGGTTGGATTTTTTTCCAGCTACAAGTTAGCACGCTACACCACCAAGCTTAGTTGGGGAGAGAAATGCATTTTGTTTAAATTACCTCGAAAGTTTTCATGACCTGCCAGCTCAACACAAGCCACATTCAAAGTGTCAAAATTACCTTTGATGGGGAGGTGACCACCAAGCTCAATGCAGGCCACGTTGAACTCATCTGATGATTTTGTGCCTGTACAAAATGGAAAAGAGAAAAAAAAGAAATTACTTCGTGGTTTTGGTGGTAAAAAAATGCACCAAGATGTAAAAACATGAGTTTGGAGTGTATAGTTCTACATGATTATATCTCTTTCTTTAGAAGTGAGCAATTGTAACTGCTATGATACTTTTTTTCTTAGTCTTTTATGAATCAAGCACTTCAAAAGTATTAATTCTCAGTATTCAGACCTCACAATTATCAAAGTTTATGCAGCTGACAACACTTCTTAGGAAGAGGGATGTAATAGTGAAAGCTATGATAAAGTTCAAAGAGGTTTATCCAATATATCATCACTGCAGGCTTCTAAACGGCTACCTATGATTTTGAAAAATGTTGAGAAGGAGAACATTTTTTTTTTTAATTTTAAAAAAGACAAAAAAAAAAAAAAACAATTGTCTAACCCTTTCAGACCTGCTCACCTGACCCTAACATCTCATGAGGAAAAATGACTTAAAACGTAACATATTCTTTTACTCTAGAGGCTCATTGCCAACCGAGACGGTCAGAGTATTTTCTGAGAGCATGTTTCTATCTGATCAAGATTTAGCACTATCAAGATCTATTGGCAGAGTAATTTGTTATGTCCAGCCTTCATCCACGATGGCAAGCTGGAGAATCAAACTTACTTACTCATCTATACAAAAGCTACAATAATCCCGATCATTAAATTCACTATGTGAGCTAATAACAGTACCTGATGATCTCAATCTGGATCTGTCAAAAACCTGAGTATTTTGAACAAAGTAGGCTAATCATAAAATCTTTGCTACCCCTTTTATAGATGGTTATTTATTATTTATTTTTAGTATATGCTATTACGCTGGGGGTACACCTGATCCTTAGTTCAAAAATAATATGGCCAGTGGAAACATAGATAACGATTGCCATTTGATAGGGAATATGTTTTGGTAGCATGAAAGAGCCATCCAGGACAAATTGCAGTGTGGATGTTAATTCTCTAAAATCTGGTATTAGACTTGAGAATTTGTAGCAAGTCATTCCTAAATATGTATCCACTTGGCTATTTATTTTTTGTTTGTCGTTAATAATTGCATAAGTAAAAGTAAGATGTGCAGACACTATGCTGCTTTTTTTTTTTCAAACTTTTTGCTATTGGGATTGCATACAAAGACACACAATTTGAAATCCTAATTATCCTGAAATAAAGAAAGATTATGATACCTACAAAACTTTCAAAAATATTGATCTCTTTGGAGAAATATAAATTTTACGTTCATGTGCCAGACCAAAACACCACCAAAATTATGTGGAGTTTTTAAAAACACATTAGCCCTCCAAAAATGTTTTCATTACCTTATACCTTATTACAAATTTCTATGTGGTAGTCAAGAATGTGATTCGGTATCACTTAACTAAAAATAGATGGAAGGAACAGACTGCCACAGGAGTGGTTCTAGCAATACGGCAACCGTTCTGGCATTTGTAGCCCACAGTTATCACCTAACGCTAAGTAGAGCGCATAGTGAAGCTCCCAAATATGACTGTATTTGTATGCTAATATGTGTTTGCGAGTGCTCTTTTGCCCATGCAAATTATTACACTGCACTTCCCTGTGTGTTGAATATTCTGTCATTTTATATGATTGATATTCACAATTTTTTTTTATTTACCCATATTTTTTGCTTATTTCTTGCCTCTTCTTAATCATGCTTGCCCTCTCCCTCTGTTGATCTGTTTTATTGTTTACTCTCTCTCTCTCTCTCTCTCTCTCTCCCTCTCTCAATTATTTTCTTTTTATAAGAATAGCCTTTCCCTGTATAATTTCCTTCTTTGCTTAATTCATTTTATTTTACATAATATTTAATAACTTTTTTTCTGTACTTCTAAAAAGCATGTTAAATAACGTGTTCAACTGTTAGTTTGATTAACTTATCACTTTTTGCCTCATATTAAAAAATGGAAAGTTAGGCCTTTTGACATTGATATAAATTTGTGCATTACTTCAATTACGTATTATTAAGGCCAATAGAAAAGGGCCTTTATAACTGTTACAAAAAAAAGTCAATCAATCAATCTCTCTCTTTCTCTGGGGCATCAATAACACGATGACTAGCCAGTCCACCTTGAGATCTGCAGGGACCCTTCTATCACGGGTTTGAGCCTCGCCACCGGCAAACGAACCTCTCTCACTCTCATTGATTTATGGTTCAATATTATTGTTTTACATGTAATCGCCTCGTGTGAATTAACCCTTATTCGGTATTAAAAGACGGAATGATCAGTTGTGATGTGTACTGCCGTTTTAGATTAGTTTTATTGGTACCGGTAGCTCAGTGTCAAGAACTTTGACCCTAGCTCCACCATCCAATCCACGCCTCCATCCTTTTTCATTTTTTTTTCCTTTTTCTGTTTGCACTACAAATAGCCTACTTTGTTAGAAAAAAAAGATGAGAAATCTATCACTTCAGTATGTGTGAGAAACTAAAAACACCCATGTGAAATTGTGTCTGATTTGTGAAGTTTTAGTTCAATATTGTGAATTCTTTGAGAGTTCGATATTCGGGTCGATATGTGTTCATAGTGTTAACTGAAATAATCTTTTACTGAGAACTAATGAAAAATCGTTCTATGTTGATCAGTTTTGGCAATCAAAATGCCGAATCTGCTCTGCTTTCTCTTCTCTCCTCTCAAACTTCCACACTATAAACACAAAGTAGTTTGGTTGTGAAGAAAATACAAATGGGTCAAATCGGTTTGTCTCGGATGGGCAAACCTCATAAAAACAAAACAGCGATTACTTATATGAAAAATCAGTCTGATGTGCTGTAAACTATACAGAAAACTGTACAGCGGCTGGTGCCTAACTGCAGTTTGTTGACTCCAAAGCCAGAGTTATGGCCGCCGCCGGCAGGGCACACGATAACCAGCGCCTGCAGGCTGAGCCAGCGCAGGTTATTTCTTCCATCTATTTTTAGTTCAGTGTTCGGTATCATGGTCTCTACCTTTTCTTCAGGTGCCCAGTCTGGAACAGACATTGACGATCATGTTCCTCCACTCAAACCAATTCTCAGCTAACCTTAAAGGCTGATGTTGCTACCATTACTTATTGCTCATGAATTAAAACTTTTGATGACAGTTATTCTCTGTCTACCTCTACTGCATTTGCCCTCAAACTTTCCTGTGATTGCTAAATGATCTAAACCTTTGTGAATGCAAATGTATTCCACTGGAAAAAAAAAGACAGAAGACTAGTTAAAACCGGAGGAAGGACACTTTTTCTTTACTCTTGTTTGGTGTCCATACTTACGTTTCTGTAAATCAAAACTGGTTTCACTTTTTGGAAATAGTTTTTGTTTGTATTCATTTATTTATTTCACTTGTGTATCTTCCACTAGATGTTTTCAGGTAGCCAACATATTTGAATTTCGTAACATGTTTGATTTTTTTCCCGATTGCTAATGGGGTTTGAGTATTTCATTGAGATGACCATACATTCTGTTTTTTTTCACATTCAAAATCGAGACATTCTTTTGCTCCCTAAAACAACAGAATCCAAAAGTTAATCACTAGATTCTGCTGTTAACTCACTTGAGACGGATGCGCCACGTTTTGGCGCATCGCCGATCAGTCATTCTAGGCGGATGTGCCACCCCCGGGCGCATTACCAAACTACTTAAATATCGCCGTTATTATGCGCCAAAAGTGGGCGCACCCGCCGCGAACGTTAGTTAAGCCTTTTGTTTCGTTTCGTGCGGAGTTTCCAGAAGATCGGTCGGTAATTTTTTGAATTATCGGGAGGGGAAAGAGGGGTAGATCTGAAACCAGTTCCAGTTTCTATCTTTGTTGTTGCGAGCACCATGGCTTGCACCGATCGCAACTTCGACTCTGAATTTGAAGTGGATCTAGATCTAAGTGTCGATGGTGATCCTGAATATGTTGTAGAAACGTCGGATACTGATTCTGATGAACCAGCAGCAGTGGTTTCTACACAAATTGGATCTAAATCTACCTCTAAGGCGACCACTTCTTCTTCTAGACCTAGACCTAAATCTAGATCTACAGCTCTGACATTTTTCGGAAACACTAAATTTTGCTACTTTTTAATAAATCATAAAAAAAAAAATTAACAACTTATTGTTTTACAGTAAACTGTTCCTAAATATTTGATCTTGAAGTTTGTTGTGTCAAAAGATCTAAGCAAAAAAATGAAAATTGTAATTTTTGTGAATTTTTGAAAATACCCCAAAATTGCCAGTCTGAGGGTAACGGAAACTGGTTTTGGGGCCAGTCTCAAGTGAGTTAAACTGTATCATCTGCATACTTGAGATTATGAAAATTTTCTCCATTTATTTTAAAGCTTGAAATATCCTCTAGATTCCTCTAGATCATTTCACTAAATGGGTTAAAAAGACATTAGACACTTCAAGGCTGCCCACTCTCACCAACCCTTTTCAATATCTTCCTTGAAAGAATTATGACTGATGCTCTGGAGGACCACTTAGGAACAGTTAGCATTGGTGGCAGACCTATCACCAATCTACGGTTTCTTGATGACATCGATGGGCTAGCTGGAAATGAATGGCTAGCTTGGTGGAACAACTGGACAAAGCCTCATCCAACTTTGGCATGGAGATTAGTGCTGAGAAAACCAAGATTATGACCAACAGCAAAGAGTCATCGAAAAAAGAAATAAAGGTCAACGGTCAAATACTTGAAAGTGTTACAAAATTCAAATATCTAGGCTCAATAATCTCCGATGAAGGATCAAAGCCTGAAATACTGTCCAGATCAGCCCAGACTACAGCTGCTCTGACCAAACTTAAACCCATCTGGAACAATAAGAACATTGCTAGCAGCTCTAAGATCTGACTGCTACGTTCCTTGGTCATGTCAATTTTTCTCTATGCCTGTGAGTCTTGGACACTGAACGCTGATATTAAAAGAAGAATCAGAGCCATGGAAATGAGGTGCTACAGAAGACTACTTGGTATCTTCTCATATAAAGATCATATCACAAATGAGGAAGTGAAACGAAGAATTGAAAATGCCATTGGACCACATGTTGACCTTCTGACCATCGTTCGACAAAGGAAACTGAAATGGTATGGGCACACTATTCGCTCATCTGGCCTTGCCAAGACCATCATGCAGGGTACCGTAAATGGAGGCAGAAGGAGAGGGCCGCAGAAGAAACGCTGGGAAGACAACATCAGAGAATGGACAGAACTTGAGTTGAGAAACACCCTACGGAAAGCTGAAGATAGAGAGGAATGGAAAGCTGTGGTTAGGAGATCCTCTGCTGGGCCCCGACGGATCCCAAATCTTCTAAGGGATAGGGGATAGGTGGTGAAATCACTGTAATCTCTTTAAATTTTTATAGATGCACTGAATAGATTTCTGCTTACTCTCAGATCTTTACCCTCAATGTCTTATTTTTCTGGCATATGAAACAGCTCTTCATGTTTTCCTTTGTCAAAAATTTTAAAATTTTAGATACTCAATGAAACAGAGATGGAGATCTTTCTTCATTTCCATACACCTTCCCATAAGCATTGACAAAGTTAATATTGCTTTTCTAGTTTCTATTGGACTCTTCCAAATATAACAAATTACTTGTGAGCCATAGGAGACTTCTAGAAAGAAGTTTAAAGATATTATATGACATAGAAGTGCAGTTTTTAGTTTCCCTTTTTGTAAAAGTCTTGATGTATATTATTTACAACTTAATTTTTGTGAATACTGAATAATAGTTTCAGATCACTTACATTTTAACTGTTGTATTTACATTGCTACCAATCCACTCAATTTGATTAAATCATTTACTGAAAAGGCTTTTGAGAAAAGTTTGGTAGAAGCTGGTTTAAGATGTTGTATGCTAGAGTTGCAATGCGTTCAAGAAAACATTTGCTAGTCTGCACTCACCAATATATTTTTTCCTTGGCCAAATAAACAGCCTGACAGTCGTAAGTTTGCTGTTTCTGTCCTCCCCAAAAACAGTCCCCCGACATATGTAAACATTGTGAGCAATATCAGCATGATGGAAGTAAGAGCTGATTTTGTAGGTATCTCTGAAATGTACACAACAAAGAGCAGAAAATCTCGCATAAATATTTTTTTTACTCTTCTCTTTAGAGCATCTGTTCATCCATTTCAAAATTCTTGCTTTTAAGTTTTCAACACAATACACTATATAAAAAAAAAAAAAATGAAAAATACATATAATTCAACGTAAGCAAACAAAAAGCAAAACATATCACTTGCTTACATGCAGCATATATCTCAAAATTAATGCACTAATATCATGAAAATTTAAGTAACTGGTTTAAAAGTATGAATATAAAATATACTTTACACTCATAAAAAAGCAAATAAATGAATGAAACCATAACTTGAAAAGGGAATATCGAGGGAATGAAGGCAAAGAAAACACATCTTGAGACCATGTGGAAACAAGACGTGAGAAGAAAGGTAAACTTTTCATTCTTTCGAAATAGTTTGCAAGAAAAAACTTGGCACAAGCCATACCATTGATCCAATTAGAATAATTACACACATCAAATTTCATCCCCTGCGAAAGTAACAGAGAAGAATTTTATAATATTGAAAATGGCAGTGTATATAAAATTTAAATTACCAAGTAGAACTGCTTACATAACATCAAACAAAACTGAAGTTTATACCAGCCAATAGAAATAAAGTAATAATTTGTTCTCTATTTTTGTCCCTGCATTTCAAACAGAATCCACGCACCTGGCCATTTGTTCCACTGTAGATCCATGAAGCTGCAAACAAAAACCAGGGCAGGGCAGGGCTGTAAACTCATAAAACATGCCTCCGAGGTGACCCACAGGCTAAGGTTGTTGAGTGAAAAGAGAAAGAATTGAAGGATTGAAATACTTCTGTAAATCAAATTTTAAAATGTTAAAATAGTTCTTTTGAAAAATAAATCAATCAATGAATAAAAGTCAAGTCAAATAATATTTATGAATTTTTCAAACCAACTGTGCTAACATGATGTTGAGTTATTTGTTCTTCTGATCTGCGTTTCTGATAAGGAGAAGTAAATTAAAATACAAGTTCATTAGATAAAATTAATAATTCTATTTTTGACACTCATTACAGTAATGAGAAGTAAAATAAAAGTGCCTCAATTGAAATTGAAAATGACAATTTTTTTAAAATAAATCAAAGCATCTAGACAAATATCTTTGGGGAAAAAATCTGTCATTCAACATAAGTTAAATTGCAAGAAACTGTTTTGCTTCCACAATATTATTGAAATGTAAAGGCAACCAAAAAGTTCTTAAATGCAACACCTTTTGGTGTAACAAAAAACAAAAACAAAAAAACCACACACAAAAACAATCTGAAAGCTAAGAAAAAAAATTGGCCTTTTTTCTTCATCCCCTCCAAGCATTTTCACAATATGAATTATTTTTCTATTTTTTTTAACATGTTATATCAGGAAAAGAAGAAACAAGTATTTAAATAGGAGATAAAATGAACAGGTTTGGAGGGATAAGCAACTGACAGGAACTTCTGTTTCCATTGATAAGATTTTTTTTTTAATTAAATAAAGTACATCATAGACAGATAAGAATGAGGCAGTAATTGTCCACCCATAAAACAGTGTTTAAAAAAAAAAATCTTTGTTGAACTGTGAAATGACAACAACTTTCAGATGTTACATCATGAATGGAATACTGTCCACAATGATAATGATGGCGCTCTATATTTGATGTTAGAAAAACCTTATGCTGATTGCATATCAAAAAAATAAAAATATAGCAGAACAGTCAACGGAAAAATTCAGTTGCTGAAAGAATCCCACATGCTCAAATCATCAAATCATGCTTGATCACTAAGATTGAAGACACCTACAGTTATAGTACAAAACTAAAGATGAAATTAGCTCTAATATACCCATGCACAGAAGTATTTATCCACATCATGCAATCGAGGACAGTTAATATATATGATTTTTGCAAAATAATAAATCAAAATTTTCCCCCAGCAGTAACAATAAATATCAAATTCCATCTATCCATTTTAGAGGATGCAAAATATTGTATAAAGTAGCCAAAAATGTAATCAAATTTATAAGTTGAAAGATATGATCTACATTAAACTACAAGGATAAGTTATCAAAAGGCCAATATTCAATTATTTTACATTCTCTCCATAAAAACATTGCATTTAAAAAATCTATATCTCTACATTTTCCTATTGCAAACATAAGACTTCCAAAACTATTCCTCCTCAAAAGCTCAAAAGTACCCCATGCATGTTAAATGAAACAATTTCCAAAAAAGAAAAAAAAACATTAACCGTGTTCATTTGGACTCCAGATTTTTCACTTGGTCTATTCAATTTTGTAAATCATAGTTTTATTTTGATGTTTCATGCAGCTTCCTGTACGTTGAACAGGCTTGGAATAAAAGCCCAATTCGATTTTGATTTTTCTGAAAGCTTGGCAGCTTGCTTCTTTGATATTTTAGCGATGTAAGTTCAAAAAAAGGAATACAATACTGGCAATCAGAAATCCAAGTATGGAAACCAAAATAAGGCTAATGAAAACATATGTATTGTCAGTACTTTTACATGGTTGTGAGTGTTGGACAATAAATAAGGAAAGAGAGCAAAAATTAGAAGTAGAGACGTGGTTTATCAGAAGAATGTTGAGGATATCATGGATATCAAAAAGTCCAATGAATCGGTACTGAAAGAAGCTAATATTGAGCAATCATTAAAATCATGAGATGCAGGCATCTATAATTTTTAGGACATAACTGCCCACACAAGGGTTTTGACATTTAGCAATCACTGGAAAGATTGAAGGCAAACTCAGTACACTTAGCTGGAGAATAAATTTTATTGAAAGTCTAAAGTCATTAGGTAATGATAGTAATTACAACTTTCTAAGGTTAACTGAGAACAGTTTAAGTGGAGGATTATGATCGCCAATGTCTGTTCCACACAAGGCACCTAAGGAAGCAGTTCAAGAGTCCAAGGGAGAAAACACTTTTGACAAAAATGATAAGATATGCATCCATCTTCTTTATTTCATAAGTAGACATCCCAAGTGCTCCCAATGCACATGGGAGGGCATTCAACGGAAAGAATCTATGTATAATCTGCTTTACAGCTTATAAATCAGGGCTGTTTAGCATCTCATGTAAGTTTTCTGAGTCAAGAAAGACAAGCAGAAGAGCTAATTTAAATTATTCAGTTACAAACTGTATCAGCTTAATTGGATAACCATTGAAGAATTGAATTGAAATAAGACCTTCTTCATAAAAGTGTAATGACATTACAAAAGTAGCGCTTTGCAGCAAAATGGTCTTAGGAAATGGGTTCTATGCACCCTGAAAGAACCCCTTATATATATATACAAAAGTATCAAACACCATCAGGGTCCTCTTGATGTTCTTGGATAATTTCTGTACAAAAATGTTGGGAATCACAATTGCCCTCATATTTATAACATATGTTTCTGCTGCACAAAGTCTTCTTTTGTGATGACACTATAAAAATGGTGGTATGGAAAAGAAATGTTACCAAGTTGTATTGAGTTAAACTAAGGAGGTGTGAAAGATTTTTCAATCATTGCTTTGGCTTCCATATAAAATAAGATGGCACCTGGTGGCTTCTTGCAAATAATGACAATTTTTTCAAGCTTTGCCAAAACTACTGAGAAGAAGCAATGAAATGATAATTGTTGATCCTGAAATAGTCACCCACAGAGCATTTGCTCCCAAAGGAAGGGGATATGTATTTGGATAGGGGAGAGATATACATGACACCTTTGCAGCAGCTACATACCGGCTTTATAGGTCAATTACACAAGACAAAAAAAAAAAGAAAAAAGATAAAATTCATTACAAGGTATTTAAAATTCATGATTAAGCTATTAATTTTATTTGTTATTAACCTGCCAAATGCATGAAACAGTTTTTACATTGAAAATGAAGAAAGGTAGGAAAGAAAACCATCTCTAAAACGTCTAACTAAGATCTCTAAAGATTGAGTTATAGCCAACATTATAATCCTGGAAAATCTTTAGGGCATGGGCACTCAAGAAGTTAATTCTCTTGGCATATCTAAGGGATTATTCAACTCGGTCTATTTGCATGACACAGATCATCCTTGCTTGATGACTTCAAGTTTTTTTACCCTCATTGGGCTGGGTGCTGATGGTGTTATTCAGTCCACTGAGTATCCTTCAGATGCCAAGGCCAGTTCACTTAGATCATGGCTATCAACTGAGAGCCCTTAGCTGCTCTATAAAGATTTTAAAGAAAATAATTGCACTAAAGCATACTGAAGGAAGGTGAAAAACATCAAAATAACCAATACAAAAAAAAAACCCACCAGGAACACTACTGCTATATCTAATGCAAGCACAACTTGAATAATTCTAAAGCCTAAAACTTATATATTTCTGTCCAAAAGTCACAGCCTAAAAAACCTTTTGAAGCCCTGCTTAATTCTACAGTAATTCATGAAAAGTTGGTGTGTACTTACACAGTGGTCAACTATAAGTTCATAGTTCAAATAGTAGGCATGAAAATGGAGATGATTAACAGATGCAAATGCACACAAACTGTTAAACCCAAGCCTGAATCCTCTGAGGAAAAACAAAAGGTTACATATAGACTTTGTGCAAAAACTTTACGCTTAATCTGATCAATGCTTTGCCAGAACAATGAGGAACATAATTATGGATGCCTTTCAATCAAGGGATGTTATTGGGCAAACAAAAGCAAGAAATTCTTGGATTAACTACCTTGACTGATCAAAGATGTCCTCATAACATGCCCAGAATAGTTTTGGGCTTAAGGCACTATGACGGAGCATAGGCCTAACACTGTTCTGGGCAAAGTATTGAATGGATTAAGTAAAAGTAAGCAAATTACACAAATTTATAAACCTTATTCTTACTCGTTTCTATGTGTGGCGACCAGTTTCAATGAATCAAATGTCATGAATTATTACTTTTAAAAGACAATGAGAGTTCAAATTCAATTTTTCTTTTTTCTGATACTTTTTAATCAAACCTCGAACAGCCAAATCATAATGCTCATCAAATGCTTTTCTAGACTCAATCAATGACTAAAAATTCTGAATTACCGCTTGCGACTTCTTTGAAAAAGTCATATAATACAAGAAGTTTGTCATACAAGAGACAATTCATATATTTTAAATCAGATTTTTCCGAACAAATTTATGTAACCAACCGATATTTTTTATGTGAAATCAAGGCCCCGCCGAAAAACAAAAAATAGTTACAATTAGTATTTAAAAGCCTTGTTGAATAATTACTGTAAATATCCCCATAAATTTATAATGCAATTTAATAAACAAATCAGGAAAAAAATGAGGTTTGAGAAAAGACTTATGAAGGATAGTTATTAAAAAATGTGAGAAATTTAAAATATAACCCACGATAAACATCAGGTTTGATGGCTAAAGAAAAAAAAACTTTTTTGCTGAGACTTACCTGTGTTGGCTAAGAAGCATAGTTTCTATAGCCACCTCTAGTGCTTTTTCTGTTAAAACCTGTTTTAAAGCAATAAAGGCAATCATTAGTTCTAGTTTCAGGAAGAAAAAGGCAACAAGATAAATTTTTTCTCTTTACAACAAAAAAAACAAAAAAAAATGTTAACTTATTTAGTTCAACAAAAGAAAAGTTGGACCCCAATAACACTTGTTGCAAGCAAGCTAAGTTGAATTGACCGGCAACAAGCGATCAAAATCTTGTATTGGCCTGCAAGGGGGCTTACTACTACTACAAGAACCTTGTATTTTTCTACGATCCAAAAAGAAATGCAAAATAAATGTATTTTAGAGTGAGACCTAGGTTTAGTATAGTGTAATAACTAAACTTGATCAAATCTATACATGAAGTCAATTTCATCTACATCAAGAGTTTACAAAAAAGTTTGAGACTATATCTAGTGTGTGAAATCTGGTTAACTAGGTCTAGAGTACCAGAAGCTATGTCTAGCCCTAACAAAGTATAATTTTTTTTTTTTTTACAAATCTGGCTTCCAGCCTGAAAAAGTCACAAACTGGCTGGAAGCCAGATTTGTTAATAAAAAAAAAATTTGATCCACAGCAGATACACATGACCATAATATTAATTATCTTGCTTGAGAAAAATGCCAGTTTTTGTGTCAAAATTGCTGAATTCTAGGTTGGATGTTCATAGTCATAGGTTTTAGATCTACTGGGTCAATCCATTGCATATTATCAAATAACCTAATTCACTTTTGTGTAAAACCAAAAGGTGATCTCAGGCTTATAGGCCCTCCATCAGGTCAGGGCATCAGTGGCGGTGCTAAAGTGACAGTAGATGCAGATCAATGGCTTCTGCATCCCTATTGTCAGATTGATGCAAGCAGAAAAATTACACTCTACATCTGCAACTGGATCACTCCTTTCAAGTTACACCTGACTCATTGTAAGCAAGTGAGCGCTACATGCACATAACTATGAGCCGACCACATGCATTAATGGCATTCAGTCCGATTCATAACCGCAAGAATATGATGCCTTTTGATATATGTCGATAAAGGAAGGACAGGACTACTTTGTTCCTTGGTGGGTTGAACAAAATTATGAAAAGCCGACATATTATTAAATTATATTAAAAAGAAGTATACTGAAGACAACATTCGATACAATATAGATCGGTAAATAGTATACAATAATTGTTGATATCAACTGACCTAAAAAGTAAAACATGAGAGAGGATTTTTCTCTTTTCCGTCCTCAAGGACGATAATATCAACAGAATTTTGGCAATAAACGCCCGGATATCAAAATTGATGGACATTCACCAAAATTTTTTTCCTGGACAAGATAGAAAGATGACAGGTCTGCTTTTGTGTGTTAATATGACTTCCATCATGTGTTTCTCATTTTCTACTCGTAGGTCAAATTTTACAATCAAGGCCTTGCTCTCAATCTCCATTGGCTGGCAGTGACAGAGAAGAAATTCTGATTGGCTGGCACACCAGCCACAGCTGACACTTTCACGATAGTATTTTGTCTACATGTCGAAATAGTAAGAAATTATTATAATATTTCAAAGTTATTGCTGTAATTAAAGAAAAAAAGCACACAAAATAAAATAAAAATGAATTCATTAATTTAAAAAAAAAAAAACAGAGGCAAAAAAAATGAATCGAAAGTAATGATAAATCTCTGTGAGATACAAATTTAACTTGTCATACTTTTGGCGAGTATATACCTGAGGCTTCATCATATCCACTTCAGGAAGTAGCAGGCAGTGGCCATACTCCATGGGACTAACGTTCACAATGAGGCAATGACGGACATCTTGTTCATACTTTTATAAAGAAAAGAGCCAAAAAGGGAGAAAAACAGAAAGGCGTTAAAATCTATTAAGGGTATAATTAATTAATCAAATACTGTTTGTTTCATACCATGAAAAATGTGGTCTACGCAAAACAGATAATGAATAAAAGGATTAAAACAAACAAACGAATCCTTCTACCAGCTTTTATGTCAGTAAAAATGAGATAAATGAAAAAACAATACATTGGCATATAATTTTCGTTGACAAACCACCTTTTTAAAATGCACAAAACATGAAAATAATCCATAAAGACAGCAAGCAAAAACGAAGAATAAGAGATATGTATTCCTTGGAAAAGCTAATGTCTTGATGATAAAGTATAACAACTATTTCTTCACACATATATATGCAGGAATACATAAACAATGAATAGTAAAGGACAGACTATGTTAAGGGCGCTACACATCTACATGCCATCCGAATAGGTTAGAATGAAGGTTTCCCTCTAGTCTGAACTGTGTCGGGAGATGTCATCCACACCAGCGGCGAATTGTATGCCGACCTGTCAGTATAGCAGGAAGCGCTATCTGATTACATTGTTTGTGTTGGTCTGTGTGCATTAAATTTTAAATACACTGTACAATATAGGCATTGCATAGTTTGGGTTCTTTTTGTCCACAGTATTGTAGTATCATGGCTCAGGGCATTAATAATGACGAGCTAATCTACTTGCTGTTTATGTTATATTAGCGGCCGAGAAAAAAAAAAAAAAACACACACACAAAAGATCGATATGAGATTTGCTATTAAAGCGTGACCAGTTGGGTCATGCAACTTTATTTCATGAGCTTCGACCCTACCCAGATGACGTCCACACATTTCTTCGTATGGACGAAGAAGCACATATGAATCTACTCACACTTGTAGGACCAAAAATTGAGAGACAAACCACCCGATTCAGAGCCCCGATGAGCGCTCACGAAAGGCTTCTTTCCGAAAGGAACCACGAAGGTTGTTTATTTTTTTCACAATATAGTCCTTGTTAGCCCCATGATCAAATTCTTTAACAAAGTCAATTAATTTTTGATAAGCTTTTTCTTTCACGAACCGCTTACTGTAGTCTTTTGATCGATAAATCCATAAACTTTCATTCTCTCTGTACAATTCTATGAAATCAACTACTTTGTCTTTTGACCAAGTAGCCATTATTGCTGTAAAAATGTTGAATGCAATGCTAGTACACTGAAGTAAAGGCAAAAAGTGATGCTGTAATTGAGTTGCACGTTTTATTTATTCTTCTCTCTGATACCATACCGCACCTTCACCACAGACACCTTTGATAACACTGAAGCAAAATATAAAAAAAATCATTTTACAAAAAAAGGCTTAAAAATTATTTTACAAAATAAGGCTTAAATCAAGGCGTGTACGCGTCGACTTTGCTAATTTTGATACGCTGATTTAAAAAATGTAACTTTTATGAAGATCTGACCATAAATTAAATAAAAATTGTATGGCTTATTCATTTCCGGTAGGGCCGTTCCCTTTTCCTGGCCTAGAGGCCGACCAAAAAATCAAGCATGCTTGATTTGCCAGTTTCGCCTATCTGTTTGCCTTGAGTCGTTGCGGTTTTCCATCTACACTAGGAGTTTCGACTACGAGCCGTGGCCTTTCATGTTTACCTATAGGCCGACACGCTAATGTGTAGCGCCCTTTACAGTGGTAATGATTATTTCACAGTGGGAAACTTGGCCACTAATAAAAAGTTGAATTGACAACAGTCAAGACTGCGATCAAATCAAACATAAATTGATAGTGGCAAGTGCAGATTAGATTTGCACTTCTGTAATTCTGGGGGTTTTTTGGGATTTTTTTTTTTTTGTTACTTGCTGATAAAACTTTATAAAATAGAAGATAAAAAAAAAACTAGGTCAATGGCCTGCAATCGTGATATGGCTTTTTGCTTTAACCATGTAAAACACCAGCCATAAGAAACAAAGAAAGTAAACATTAAGCCTTTATCAAACATAATTATTGTGAAAAGTTTTTTTTTTAGTTTAGCTTAACAAAAACAAACAAAATTACAGCCCAAGGCATAAAAAAAAACAAAAAACCTCTGGATAGTGAAAAAACTGCCTACCTCTGAGGACGAGATTTCTTCCGAGGCAAAGCCATTTGTTATTGCTCCCTCAGCAGCCTTACCATTGCAAACACCATTGGTTTGAACCTTCTTATTTAAGTACCTAATCTTTCGTAAATTGAAGATGATTTCCTCCTTCTTAACCCAAGTAAAATTAAAAGACTTTGGGTTGAAGGGTTGGCTAACACTGGTTATGACTTGAGGTTTTCTCCTTTCTGTTGCCCTCAATGTGTTTAGCTGAAATGAAATTTTGTAGCAATGACAAGTAAAGACTAGAGGGGAAAAAAAATCACATCAGATGCCCAAAGTTGGCATCCCCTGTTACTAAAGTCTATAATGTTGCATAGTATTTGATTTTGTCATTCCAAGTCAAAAACATATTTCAGTAATGACAAAACACTTAGCTCTCAAGTTTTACAAAATACTGAATAAAAAAGCCAAAATTGAAATTTCTATTTTATAAACAATACTTTGATTATTTTAAAATTGAGATCATCCTTCGGTTCTTTTAAAACTGGACATCTGTTGAATTTCCCCTCTATCTGCACTGTTCTGTCAATGATATTATTCGTTATTTGCATAAATTAAAAATGATAATCTATTTTCAAGAAGATTAAAAGTGAAATAAAAGGCAAATATATTATACATGTGTAAATATATATTTCATATTTCTAAAACACATAAAGAATTCATTAAACACAAAATTGCATCCTTGTAAAGTTAGTGTCATAATTGTGGTCCCTGAATTCATCATTTCATTGGTCAGTACCATGGTTTACCTGAGCTACATATTGCTTTGGTCCTGGAATTATCCTGGTGATAATGTGGTCAATGTTGTACCTGAATACACCATTCGCCATGGCATGGTCCCATCTTTTGTAAACAGCTTTGTCAAACTAAAACAAAAACATTTTTTTTTTGCTTCACATCCTTGATTACGTAACAAATAATTTTCTTTTCAATTTCTTCATTTTAAGAGAATGAGATTTTCATTGCATTTGCCATAACAACAACAAAAATTCATTTAGGACATATAACAATTAGTATTTAGATGCATAAATGTAAATGAATTAAAACAGTGACATACAAAGGGAATGATTACAAACAGAATAAAACAGCACTATTACAGCACAGGATTGGTCTGCCAAGAACAATTGCAAATGTCGAACTCTTTATCTTTTTCCTTTCTTTGAGTGATGACGATATGTTTAGATAAAAAAAAAAAAAATTTCCTGACAATTTTTTAGATATGTTCTTCCGTCAACACTGCACAGCTTACACTGTTTGCCCTAGCCAAGACAACTTGCTCTGGATATAAAACACCTAAAGTAACAACTATCAACATCTTTTATTCAAGCAAAGTTCAAAGTTTAATTCCTAAATATCAACTACTTTGCTAAAATTTAAGAAGAAGAGATTCACTATGAATTTTAAAATGCAGTTGTTGGTCTCTTCTGCATAATTCAGATTTAACAAAATAACAAACAGGATGTAAGCCAAAGAATACCTTGCTTATTTGTGGGGGTGAACCATCTGCCCATGTTGATATTTGTGAAATAAAATCAGCATCTGTGTATTCAAATGTATCAATCTCCTCTGACTTTCCATTCTCCTTGAATCGATGGATAAAAAAAAAACAACTTATGAGTAAATTACAGACAAAAACAAAGAATTGATAAGTAAATAAATACAGTTCAAAGAGACATACATTCGTCCTTCCATAACTTGAGATTTTATGTATATTAAATGGAACTAGTTAAATTAAAAGATTTTTAACCAAAAAGGGACAGCACAAAAAAATTACCTACCGAACTCATCTTGCTGCTGGCCAAGTCTGATCTATGCTTTGATGAAAGGATCCCTCCCCTTTTAAATGAAAATCTCTTCTGATGCACTTGAAGATCCTGGGCAATGCTGCGAGCTTTTTGGAATTTGTAAATGTTGGAAGAAAGGGATTTTTTATCTCTCATTGTATAAGACATGGTTGCACGTGATCAAATCTTAAAAGTGTTGTGTAAAGGTCATATCAGTCATTGCATAAGGAAGGAAAAAAATTTTTTTGATTCAAAAATATTTTCCCATTAAGTCTGTGTGTTCAAGGCCAAGGTACCTTATCTTGACTTTCCTGAGATAAAAGTAGTTGTAAACATATATATTTATCTCTCTTTTCTCTCAATCACTCATGCTGTTGTGGTACTGGCGTTTCACTGACCTCTGTGTGCATGCCAGACAAGGCCAACCTATCCACAGATAAAAATGTGAGCGTAAGGCAAACTTGAGTGGCCCAGTGTAAGCGTGATCACAGAGGCATGTGTATATCACAAACAAAAAATTTCACAAATCATCCTGACTCACTCTTTCACCCATTCTTAAATCATTCCGTAGGATTCTTAATTATCCAAGAGTAGAGGCAAAATGATTAAACGACAACCACTAAACTACTGATACTACTACTGCTGCTACTGCTGCTGCTGCTACTACTACTACTATTTCTACTATTACCACTATTATTACAACTTCAGCTACTCCATTATTGTTGCTTCTGCTACTATACTACTACTACTACCACTACTACTACTACTACTACTACTACTACTACTACTACTACTACTACTACTACTACTACTACTCCTACTACTACTACTACTACTACTACTACTTACTACTAACTACTACCACTACCACTACCACTACCACTACCACTACCACTACTACTACTACTACTACTACTACTACTACTACTACTACTACGACTACGACTACTACGAATACTACTATTTCTACTATTACCAATACTACTATAACTTCAACAACTCATTACTGTTGCTTAACGTAATATACTACTACCTCAACTATTATTACTACTACCACAACTTCAACTACTGCTATTACTGTTGCTTCTGCTACTATACTATATTACTACTAGTACAACTACAACCTTTACTACAACTACTATACTATATTACTACTAGTACAACTACAACTACTACTACAACTACTATTGCTGCTGCTTCTATGACAGGCGGTCACTGTTATTACTGCTACTACTATCATCAACATCTGCCCCATCGGTTCTCATCTGTTGAGGCGCCTCAGGGTGATAGCAATGAATTTCCTCCACTCCCATGGACTCTCTGCTTTCCACAGTGTTTCTCTCACTTCCATGCCTGTCCATTCACGGATGTTGTCTTCTCATTTTATTTTTAGTCTCCCTCCTCTTCATCCACTCCGTACAGTGCCTTGCAGAATAGTTTTGGCAATGAGCGGGTGGTGTGGCCGTACCAATTTAGTTTTCGTTGTTTGACTAGAAAGTGTCAGGATGTCCCAAAGCATGTTGGATGAGTCTTTTGACCTCTTCATTGGTAATATGGTCCTTGTGTGAGATGTATTGAGTAGTATGCGGAAACATCTCATCTCAAAAGTTTGCTTTCACCTCTCAGTAGGCCTACATGTCATCAGGGTCCGCGCCTCACAAGAAAGATTGACATTATTACTACACTATTAACTAATATCACTTTCACTACCACTAAGAGAGATCACTCTGTTGTGGACTGGCTGTAATACACAAAAACTTAACCAGACTAACTACTACTACTACAACTGCTGCTGCTGCTACTACCTATTACTTTAAATTAAATTAATGTTCACGAGCAGATCATAAAATAATATGTAAGTACGGCACCATTGGAAAACCTATATTATTTTGTCTAACAGTGTTTGTTTCATGAGGAAAGATACAAACAATAAGGAAAACAGTTCTTTGTGATCAGCCATACCGAAGTGTTAAGACTATTAGACTTTAATCATCCTTTATCCATGACTTATTTTTTGTGAATATAAAGATTATTTTCCCTTTACTCATATTCATGTAAATGTAAAGTGAGAGAGATGAGTAGCCACCTAACATTGAAAATTGATTTTACAAATTGACTGTATAGAGGAGATCAATAGATAACACAGCTGTGAGAGCATTATAACTGGGAAATCTATCAGCAATGAATTAATGCTCAAACCATGTGTATACCACAGGCCTATTGTGTAGATAAAGAACGTAATTTGTTGACATCTGTGGCGTTTTTATGGGCTATAAAACAGGCTGCAGCTGTTGAGGACAAAAAATAACATTAGAAGCTAGACCAACACAGTCATGCGTGTCTGTCAGAAAAAAGTAAGATTACATCTTTGAAGTTGATCGATAAGGTTTCTTAACTTATTTATTTCACTTGCAAAGAGCCCTGGTCAATTAAAATCCAAGTAATGCCACAATTGTACAATGCCTGATAAATTTATCATAAACTCCTATATAGCTATTTAAACAAAAGGAAAATAGATGAATCAGTTTCTAGAAATGCAAGAATCGTCATATTTATCCAAAAAGAAAGAAAACTTTCAGTCACCCTTCACAGACAGCGGGAAAAGATCTCAGGTTTGACAACAAATTTAACCATGCTCGGAAACTGTAACAGAGAAGCAGACAGTCATAAAAGATATAGGCCAACACTTACAGGCAATGCAGTTCATGATGATGAAGGTGATACTGTTAATGATGTAAGAAACTGGTAAACAGAGAGGGCATGCCTAGAGATAAAATCTACAAAAAGGCTGAGGACAGAACTGAATGGACATTTAACAGCCATCTGACTGTGAGGCCATGCTAAAAAAAAAAAATGAATGGTCATGAATAACACATAATCATAGAAAATGCATTGCGCTGTAGTAACAGTGGTATTAGCAAAAGCAACTCAGTAAAGTACAGGTACATAGTTATTAGTTGCATTATATCCTGACAGCTTGCAATCATCAGTTTTGGAACTATCAAGCTCATTACCAATACACATTTCTCATTATTGCTCCTGTCGGCAGAATGATTCTTGCTGTGTGGATGCTGGTATTCGAATTAGATCAATACCATCAGTCAAATTATTCATCTTTACTCAATCATGATAAGAAATGTTGGGAGAGCATTTTTGGGTCGTTTTAAACAGATCAATTGTTTGAGTTAGCAAGATGCATGTTTCTAGCTATACAAAAATTAGCTGATAAGTACAAAGCAGTAAAGCAAGGGAAATATGAATAAATGGTCAGTATCCAGATAAGCATGATTTCTTTTTTGAAAAAGAAACAATCAAACTATAGTGCTGAATATAATCTGTCGGGACACATGGGGAAGACAGTGAGAGGCATAGTTTTACATTTAAAGATATGGATGTCTGCTTATTGTGCAATCCATGCATAGCATGAAGGAATACTTTACTAATGACCAACTGATTTTAAAAGTGAAAGCAAAAAGAGGTCAAATGTTAAATGAGATTAAAAAAGAAAAAGAAAAAAACTAAAATGCTGTACAAGGGCAAGTGATATAAATCCATTGTTAGTAATTTTTTTCCAAAGAACAAAAAACACTGCGTACTGTTCCTGTTTTAATTTACATTCACTCCTTTTTATAAGTTCTTTAGTAACAAGCAATTTTGCAAGTCTTTTTCTTGCTACAAATTTGGTGGCCATGTTGCTCATAATAGTTAAAAAATATTTTTTCATTTTCCTTCAAAAGAAAAATTTTACACCCAAAGCTTTAAAGGCCAAAATCAGAAACTATTTCAGAATAAAGTCTAAACCTGACGACCCATATCTTAAAAACTTTGCATAGCATTTCAGAAGTTTAAATCCTATATTGTGGACATTAAAAGCACTTTAAAAACGTTTGAGAACTTTCATCCACGAAAGATTCATGCTAAGGGGTATAACTGTATCCAGTTCCTGTGTAGATTTTTACTTCCCTTGATTTTTCAGTTTTACCTATATTTTGTATCAGTCATTGTGTCTGATTTTTCTTTTTTTTCCTTTTTTCTTTCTTGTTTGGCCGGGGCTTTACATTTCATTACAAGTTTAAAAGTTTGATCTCATATTCGAAGGGGATAAGATGTTGCATGAAGTGATCAGTGATAAGTCCATCAAATCTACAGACCTTGCTTTTTTTTTTTCCTTTTGCCCCCTCACCCCCTTTTCTCTCTCGCTTTTTTCCTTCAAAGTTTATATCTAGATTTGATGACATTCACCACCCACCCACACACTACTCTCTCGCTGTTTTCCTTAAAATTTATCCTGATTTGATCACTAAATCTAGAGTAAAATTCCTAATGGATTTGATAAGATCAATTTCGTTTTTTAGATTCTGGCTATCTTAAATCTAGATGTTATTTCTTTCCATATGAAATAGAAAGCTAAGTTTTCTTGATCTGGATTTAAACTTTAGTTTGCTTGTACATATATATTTATATATCTAATCAGGTTTCCTACCTGGAATCTATAGTCACCAGGTAAGGCTCCCTTTTGTGCACACAAGAAAAGATATCTCAATGGATGATAGAATACTTTACAATTTGTCTTTCTATGAATAATGGGACATACTTTCTTTGTATCAGTACTATCGTAGCAAAGCTGCCAACCCCTTTAGCTAGCAAAGTGTATGATTTGAGCCACAAATGTGTAAGATTACCAAAAAAAGTGTACAGTTATTGATCGATATATATTTAGAAAAGCTACCCTGTAAAGCAATGCATGAATTTTGACAAAACACTCAACAGCAGGCCTACCTGAGAAATGTAATGATGGCAAATAATATGAATAACAGTAAAATTTTTTAAACTGATCTTTAGGAACTGTATTGAGGTAATGCTGCAGTGACTGACTTTGCTCTTTTGAGCTATTCATCTGACAATAATGATTCTGTGAATGATTGAAAAATAGGCTCTCTAACAAAAAGGCATACAATTCAACAAATTGGTGTAATAATGTGAACAATGGCCAAAAAGGTGTACAAATATGCATTTCTCATGTAAGGTTGTCACCTCTGTTGCAGTCCTTTTCATTATATTGAAAAACATCACTGAATTGGAACTCATGAACTAAAAATTAGATTCCATGTCTAAAGTTACCTTTGTTCTTTTTAAAGTGTATTAGATATATATATCTTTGCTTTTGAAAGGAATAATTTTTTTTTCAATTATTATTGGTAGAAAAATTCTGAATAATATTTGAGATAGTCAATAACTGACTGACTAAAGTTGCTTCATTCTGCAATCCATGCTAAGGTATATTTTATAAACGTAAAGTGAAAATTCTGAAATAAAATTAAAGCAAATCCATGGGGGCTGGGACTATTTGTTTTGCATGATAAAGCTCTGAGATTTTAATTAATGATGGTATAGATTTAAGCCAAAACTTTTTTCTAATTAATCTACAATTTGACTTCATCTCATCTAACTTCAAACAGAGACAAAAGTACACAAATAAAATATAATATATGTATCTTATTTAGAAGTCAAAACAAAAGATTAAAACTAATTCAAACTCAACACATATAAAATCAATCATCCTTGTCTAGACATGAATTGGTGTCTTAGTACACTTTTAGTTTAGGGGAGGTTTAACTCTGATTGTCTGATCATCCGACTTTGAAACCTGCTTGGGAAGGTATCACAGAAAAGATATTCTAAGACAGAAAATTAGTAAAGATAGATGTAATAAGACTAGAAAAGTAAAAAGTTGAACATCTAAGAACTCTTAAGTAAAAAAAAAAATTTTTTTCATTTTTCTTAAGTTGGTTTATCCTCTTTTTTTGTGTTCTCAGAACTCTTTCCAGTCACTATTAAATCAATATTGTTGCACCAAAAATCAAAGATTTTTTTTCTTTTTTTTTAATTATTTCCTCATAAAATCTTTTTACTAAATTTAAAAAATTTAAGGTTTTATATCTGCCTATGTGTTTTGCACAAATACCTGTGATCTTGGCAATTGCTAATATGAGCATGAATTGACAGTTAGGCCTACCTGGCCATCTGCCTCTTGATTTCATTGGTAGCTAAAAGTAGATTTGTGTGAAAATAAAATGTAGGCTCTCTATGGGATCTAAATCTTTAGAACTACCAATAATAATGAAAGTAGTTTCTTTGTCTAGAAACCACATGACAGGAAAGCACAGCCACTCCCATTCCATGAATGTTTCGGGGGCGTCGGTGGCACAGTGGCTAGTGAGTCCGCCCTGAGATCTGCAGGGACCCTTCTGTCGCGGGTTCGAGCCCCGCCACCGGCGCCCTGGCCTGACGGAGGGCCTGAAAGCCTGAGATCACCTTGTTGTGGACTGGCTATACAAAACCCAATCCATGAATGTTTCCCCTCTAGGCAAGGCTTACTAAACTTAGACTTTTCCGTTCCAGATAGGTAAGTCCAGACTAAGCTTGGTTTAAGTTTAGTATGCAAGACTTTTGCGAAACCATATGGTCATAGTGCAAATTTTCAGTGGAGTTCTCACTCT
>BLXT01005922.1:1340481-1355202 GCA_019648995.1 Plakobranchus ocellatus
CTCTCTCTCTCTCTCTCTCTCTCTCTCTCTCTCTCTCTCTCTCTTTATCATGCTTATGAAACTTAACGTTCCTTCTCTTTTTAATATTAGTTATTAGCGTCGATATATGAATGTCTCTTATTTCATTGACTTTTTCCTCATCCTTTCTTATGCCAGTGGCTCTGTCTCCTTCTTTCAATTTCTTCCTCTCTCTTTTTTTTCGGTCTGACTGCCTTTCTCCTTCTCTCTTTCTCTCTCACCCTCGCTCTCTCTCTAATTTTGTCTGTCATACAGTCTGTCTGATTGCCCTCTCTCAGTCTCCCTCTGTTGCTCCCTCTCTCTCTCTTTCTGACTGACTGTCTTTCTCTCTCTCTTAGTCTTTCTATATGACTGACTGCTTTTCTCTCTCTCTCTCTCTTTCTCTCTGGCTCTCTTTTTCCCTTTGTTGCTCCCTCTGTGAGTGTGTCTCTCTCTGTTGCTTTTTCCCCCTCTCTCTCTCTCTCACTCCCTCTCCTCTATCTAGGCAAGATCAAGATTCACATCTATTTGTATTTTCGTCAGAGTCAAATTTTTTTATATGTATAATCTGCATTTGATAATGATCTTAGATCTAACTTAGTAGACTTGGATCTCGAGCAAGGCCTATTCAGACGTTAATACATTGTACATGATTTGTACCTTACCCGAATATTTTAAAAATAGGATCATTTTCAACACTCCTAGCTATTTTAAAAAAGAAAAAGAAAAAAAAAAGAATTTATAAATAATAATAATAATAATAATGATAATAATGTGATAACCTATTCTAATCAACAAAAAGTGCAAAAAGGGGAAACAACCCAAGCTGAAATACTAGGATTATTACATAGGGTATCCTTAATTTTTATTGAAAATGTTTTTTCCATTTTCTTCAGTTTTTAACAAGTGAATTTAGATGGTGTGCTTGTGGATAGGGTTATTGCTCTGCAAATAAAGTATGAAGTCAGTTTAGCTAGGGCCAGTCTTCATAGAATTGGTTCTAAGCTACTTTAATTCTGCAGTAAATTATTTTGATGTGGTAATAAAACAATGTTCATTTTAATTCAAGTGTTAGAAATAACTGGTTGACTGATTATTTAAGTGTAACTCCTGCAAAATACTATGAATTTCGTCTTTACTGATATAAAGAAACACTAAACAAAAAAATATGTGAGTGGTTTTGATCGTTACAAGGGTAGCATTAGTAGCTCCCCCTAAAAAATCTGTGGTTTGCCTCAAGCTAGTCCAAAATATTCTGAATGGGTGTATGGATCACTCTCAGGTACAATTTGGGTGTGGCAGGTCTGCTCTTTTTAATTTATCTTTTATTTATACAGTTATAACTACAAATATTTTGAAAAATTACCCTGCAAAAGTTTTAATTACTAAGAATGAATATATGTTGACTGAAAATGGCTCACAATTATCTTTATTTAATCGTGCATCCTAAAAAACCTTAAATCTACTATATTAGACCTTTCAGATTCTATAAAATGGAGTCTATACGCATTTGAAGCACTTTTCTAATAGAATGGATCATGTTTGAAAAAAAATTCAATGATGGATAAAATAGAGATGTGCAATGTCTTTTCTTAAGTTTTTTTTTTTTAGACCGGTCCTAAGGAGTCAAAAGTAACAAATAAGGTAAGAAATGATAACAGACTTTAAAATCTTTTTTCCTCAAAAATGTTTCATGCGATATCCAACTGAAAATAAATCCTAATACATGTTTTATTTTTGGACAATTATCTTAAAGGCAATAAAAATATATATAAGACTGAATTGTGATAAAATTTCATCACATTTTAATTTTCTTTTTCTTCAGATTACTTGAAAGCCATAAAAGAATGCAGAAAATTAACCATGATTTGGAGGATAAACTGCTGACTTTGGTAAGAACTGAGGTATTTTGAAGATAAATCATTAAATCAGCACTTACCTCTGAGAAATACTCAGCTCAATAAGCCATGCAGACTTTTTACTCACAAAGCGTTTTGGAAAAAAAAAAAGAAAAGTTTTTCAAAGAAAAAAGTTAATTGGTCTGAAACAAGAAACAGTAGGTATTTTAATTTTGCTTTCATGGGCATTTACCTTGATTGTTGACAAGGATTGTGTTTCTTGGTATATGTATCGCTGATACTCAAATGTTTGATACAAAACTGATAGGGCTCAAAACTATTGAAGATAATTTCTTTATGCTGGAATGCATCAAGGAAAAAAACCCAACTCAAACTCATGAAATTTCAAAAGTAATTTAGTAAAGCAGATTTCAGATTAGGTCAATACCACTTTTCCAAACTTCTACATTTTGACTTCTAGTTACAACACTGAACATTAAATACTGATAAATTAGCTCAATGCCAAGGGATAAGAATTATTAAAGGATTTTTTTCACTATCTTTATAATATTGCACAAGTTATATCAAGGCGACCAAATTTATCTTATTTTTATGTCTAAGAATTCAAACTATTTGCAAAATTAAAGTAATTATTTCTTTTCCAGTTGCATTGTGTATGTATGAATTTACGTATTCCTTTTCTCTTTGTAGGTAAATCAGTTTGAGGTGGACAAGCTAGCACTACAAAAAGAGTTGTCCACCATGATGAACAAGCTTGTAGATGCACGAATTTTGATAAATGAATTGGATGAAGAAAGTGTATGGCATCTATGTCCATCCTTTTTTTTCTTTTCTTATGGTCACATAGTTTTGTTTAATGTACTAGCCCTCCTTTAGAAAAATTAATTAATTGACATAAAATGATGAAAATTGAAGTCCACGTCTGTTCTTTCAGGTAAAGACTAAACATTAAACTTTTTCAATATTAACAAAAATTATTTTTTTATTTTTATCATTATGATGATCATGTTGATGATTATTATGATTGTCATCATCATTATCATCATTATTAACGTTTCTATAACTTTTTTTTTTAAGTTGAACAATCTGAAATGTGAATGATGATGATTTAAGTGTGTATGAAATGGCAAATGTGGTGACCTCATTTCTTTGTTTTCACTCTATCTATAACAGGAAAAATATCGCATGGATTGTAACATGGCTGTCCAGCTTTTACAATGTAAACCATCAAACTTTGTTGCACACAAGCTTAACACAGTAAGTTTTAATGATGAACTGTGAAGTAGCTAAAAGTTGTTCCAGTGAGATTAATTTGATTGTTTAGAATTATATCAATATTATTTTACTGATGTATTCGTTTGATATTTTAGCAAAGTTCTATTTTCTTGTCATGCTCTGGTTTCTTTGAAGAGCTGCCAGTGTAACCAGGCATGCTGCATCTTGCCCTGAAAGGTGCAGGGACCTGCCTTGCAGGTTTGAATCTCATCTGTGGCACCAGACTACTGGTGTAGGGAATTGATTCAATCACACAAAATGTCTTCTGTGTGTATTTGGAATTATAAATATGATTGATTTTTTTTCTTCTTCTTCTCTAGACACTTTTTAAAATCCTAATGGTTCGAGCAGAAAGCATCTACTGTACCTGTGATCAGTGAAGTTAGGAAATTCCAATACTTTTTTTTTGGATGAAGTGATTCACTAGGAGTAAAAGAGTAACTTAGCTATTATTAAAAAAAAACTTCTTAAATTCAATACATATGTAGGTATCAGAGGGTAGCGAGAATAAAGTTACACTTGAAAAATCTGTGTTTATTAAAAAGAATTTTTTTCCTTTTGCTTTCACAACATCAGTGTTTTAGTTTGCTTTTCTGGCCATTGCATATGTTTTAAACTATTTCCATAAAAATGTTGAAAATGGCTCAACGTGTAGTTTTTTGGAGAATAGCTTTTATTTTTTTTTTATTATTAAATGGTGATTAGAAGTTCTACAAGAAGATATCATGAATTGTTATGCTTTCTTTTGACACTTTAGCTCCCTTTAGACCTTCAAGAAAGAGTAAGGCAACACATGTCCAGAGATCAGCTCTTAGCTGCAGAATCTGCAATCCAGGAAAATCATAGTGGTGACAGCAATAGTCGCAAGTTGATCCGGGTACCTATAGCCACTTTCCCACCTACAGCCATGGTTTTTTCACTCAATCAGAACAGCAATAAACAGAGCAATCTTCCAACCACGCAACAGCAACTGCATCACAGCCAGAGTTTAGACACTGACATCCACAAAGGCTATGTACCCATGTCCATCATTGCTCGAGTGCTGTCACAGAAACGCAAGCGTAATATTTTTCCTCGAATGTATCTGTGCATGAACTGCAAGAAAGATGTGTTCCATTTAGATGAGGGCTGCCAGGTTGATTTATTACCCTCGCGTGGTTCTTGTACAGTTGAAATAAGCACAAAACCAAAAGCGCAAGGCTTTGTTCATGACTTGGTTTCTAGATCTAGTCGTCAGAGTCAGGGCAGCATATCTCAAGACAGTGAGAGGGGCAGTGGCGATGAAAGCTGCAATCGTCCAGCTCAGACGCGTGTGTACAGCATGAGCTCGGGCTCAGAAACAAATTTGTAGCATTGAAAACTTAGTTACATAAAATGAGATCTGAATAAGAAGTTAAGTTTAAGTCTAATGTTTTCAAACAAGTGAAAGTCATCCAGTCTATATCAGACTGAAACAGAAATGCCAAATTTGCCAGTTTGTCTCATCATGACTGAAAAAATATTTATAATTGGCAAACTTTATGCCATATTTACAGGGTATATTGTAAAACTTTTCAACTTTGAATGAAAGGAAAGTCACAATAAGAGGAAGTTAATCAGCAGTAAAATGAGATATAAGTAGTGAGAAATAAAAATACTTTGAGATGGCTTTAATAAATATGAACAGTTAATTTGAGGATGCAATATTTTATTCATCATCTTTGTTGTTTCATATCAGCATTATTCTTTTTTTTTATATACATAAATCAATCAACAATTTAATTTTATTTCATAGGTTGATCAACCAAAAATGTAGTTATTTTATTGTTTATGTTAATAATTTTTATATTTAGAGATGAAGCTTAATTTATTCAATTTAGTCATAAAAAACAGGATGCTTTGCTGTATGAATTGCAAGCAAGCTCATACTCTGTGCTTCAACATTTACTGTCTCTGTTGTGTGTGCATGATTATTAGCTAGCTTTCTTCAAAAAACAAAAAAATCAAAACATATTTTTTTCACAAGTGTTAGAGAAAACTTTCTATGTGCATAAGAATATTTAAAAGTAATACACAAAACAAGGAAAGAACTGTAGGTCAATTGATTTGAAAGAGGGCATGGATGTCTAGTGAGAGGTGATTATTTAAAACCTGATTCATGCCAACAAAAAATCTACTCCATCATGTCCAACGAGTATCGAATCAGGTTTCTTAAGATTTAACAAAAGTAAAGGGAAAGAGAAGAGGAAGGGCAAACTTATCTCAAATTGTTAAATGCCAAGGAAGAAAATCAGGTCCACTCTTGTGTTTACCATACATTCTTCAGGTGCATGAGGCTCACATAAGTTTTTTTTTTTTTTTTATAATAAGGAATAATTCTAAAATACATCTGTCCACTCTTTTCACGCAATAATTCTAAAATACACATGCCTTTGAGGCTCAGTGAACAACATACAGCAATTACATTAAGTTTTGGGGAGAAAAGGAGGAAGACAATGATTAATAATATAGGCGCTCACATAATTTACGTCCTTTATTAATGATTTTGCCCATTTTCCATCCCTGTGAAAGTGTGTCAGGCTATCATTGCTAGAGGAATGTCCATAGAAAAAATTGCATGAATTAAGCTCCTATCATATGAGATTGTGGCCATTGTTTGAGCAATAGTGGCAATGACAAACTAATATCATCTAGAAAGAGAGAAAGATAGCCTTCAGTTTAAAAATCAGGCTGATGTGCTCACTGGTCAAATCAATCTTACTCTATGCTTGTGAATTCTGGACTTTGAATGCAGACATGGAAAGGAGGATAAGAGACTTGGAAATGTGGTGCCTCCAAAAATTACTTGGTATTATATATCATGATCACATTACAAATGAAGAACCGAGTCCAATCTGCAAACCATACACAGACCTCATCTTGGTGAAATGATACAAATTAAAATGGTATGGTCATGCAACACGTTCATCAAGCCTAGCTAAGACCATCATGCAGGGCACAGTCCAATGAGGAAGAAGAGAAGGTTGGCAAAGGAAGAGATGGGACAACAATGTCAAAAGATGGAGAGGTCTTGAGTCGAGGGACACCTTGAGAAGAGCAGAACACAGAGAAAGGTGGAGCAGTTTGGTGAAGAGGACAGTCATGGTGCCCCCACAAGCAACTTGCTTAAGGGATAGGTTAAAAACAAAATATGATGTTATGGATGCCATAATTTAAAGTTTGCAAAATCTGCATCGGCATTAGGGAATGGGCATATTTAATGTTAAGCTGATAAAAAAAAAGAAGGCATGATATCTATATAATAATATATTATCTGTAGTGTCATTTCAGTATGCTGAATATATTGCAATCCAACCAATTATATTTGGTTTAAGAAGAGCTCTATTATTCTCATGGCATAGAATAGTGCAACTAAAAATTTGAATTTAATTTCGGTATGAATAACATTGTTGAAATTCTACATATTGTGAACGTTAGTATAGATTGCATTATAATTGTTATCATTCATTATCGTTTAATTTATTTATTGTCAGACCTAACGATATTTTTTTTTACACAAAAAATAGTATTTAAAACCTGAAGATGAAATTACAGGGTTACAGATACGAGATGCAACCCTTTATTAACTCCCAATAAACAAAACCAAAAGGGAAAATGATTTGTTATGCGGGTCCTGCATGTTTGCATGTTATTATTTTTTTTCCGTTTCTGTCCTTTTATGTGAAAAACAAATCCAATTGAAAAAATTATTTTAATGTTGCATTCTTTTGAATCTTATCTAATTTATCATGCTACCAATTTTTCTCATTGACCAGATTTTCCTCATAGCTTCTGGCTCTTGAAAAGGAGTTTTACAGTGAATGCACCGAATAGGGCGTTAATGTCATATTGTGAGACTGATAGAAATATGAATACTCATTTTGTTTTTTAATCTGGCCACAATGGCATCTTGTCTTCTGAAATTTTTTTTTTCTTTTTGTTTTTTTTTTGTTTTAAATATTCTAGTCTTGCATTTTTGTTTCATCTAAGTTTATTGAGGAATTTTCTTATTTATTCATATTCCTGTGCTAATTTTTGGCTTGAAGAAGGCACCAAATTTGAATAATTTGTCTTCCTTTTTCATGTTACTGAAATTATGAAATGTTGATTACCCTTTTGTTGAATCTGTTTTAAAGTTTTTTCTTTTTAATTACTTTTTTTTTCATTAAGAACTAGGAAAATAAATCCAAATATTGTGTCATTTGAAGTTGCCAATATTGATATGGATAAGTTCTAGGGTGAAGTTTTCATAAATATGCTGAGCCAGTCAACAGTGTCTTTAATGTGATCAATATCTGTGACCTGCCACTGCGAAAACAAAACACAAAATAAGTTGCTTGAAGACAATTTCGCCTTTGAAGTGTGGAATCGGTAAAGTTGAATCAGTGACAGATCATGCACTTGATTTGCTCTGGCAGAGTTCCTGAGCAATACATTTTTATGTATTAGACATACTACAACTCCCCCCCCCCGAAAAAAAAAAATGTTCATTTTTTTCCAATATACCCACAATATTGTTTGGGCATTTTGCTTTCTATCTTTGTTGAGGGATAGCCACAAACAAATTAATAATTCATTTTGTGTGTGGGTGCTTCACTTAACGAGTGTTTACTCTTTCTCGTAGCGGATTCAAATGATATATTGTTGATGCTATGGAATAAACTTCCTTTCTTTTACTGCAGATGTAACTTGATTGGCTTTCAGATCTGCCCATACGAAGGCCTCATTATTTGTTGGAGCCTTACTATATATTTAAATTGTAGAGGAGGGGGGGTTGATGAAATCACCAAATATGAATACATGTATTTCTAACTCATAAGTGATGTCTATAGTTCCCTCCAATTTAGACAAAAATCAAGTTTAAATGAGTTTTGACATAATATCCATCCATACAATATGATCTTATCATTTTTTTTCCTTTTATCATATTTTGTTTACTGTTAAAACAAAACTTAAATACTTTTAAATCATTTTTTTTTTTAAAGTTGATTTTATGTTTATGCTCTGCAAAAATTTGTTGACGGGTGTCACTAAGACAATAGCCATTTTTGGATTGATTGCATTTTCAGTAAAATATGATCGGCAATTTTTTTTTTGCTTTGTTACCTTTTGCAATAACATAGGATCAAAATCATGTAGATTATTGGAAGATACAGGTCTTTATGTATGTAGTCGGTGGAGATGAGGGTGAATTAGGACTAATAAAGATCTTAAAAACTAAAGATTATTTTCTTCTCATATTATATGTTACCACCCTTAGTTTTAAATGTGACTCAGATTTGAATGTATATAAACATAAAAAAACAAAATGGTAAGGCCTATAAAGCAAATTTAATGTCTTATTTCCAAAAAATAAAAAAAATAAAGTGGAAAATAGGATGAAAAAGGTGTAGTGAGAGCACAAAAAAGCATCCACTTTTTGAGTTTGTGTGTACCTTACATCCTATAAAGTCATTGCTTTTGAGTGAGGTTAGTGAGAGTTGGTAAACCAGAAAATGTACGCAACCCAACAAAAAGTTAAAAAACTCAAAGGAAACAATCTTTGTTTTGAAAATCCTAGGTATTAATACTATCTGCTCCAAGAAAACCTACAGCCATTGTGTACATTTAGTATAACAAAGTGTAGAGCATGAGAGGCTGGTACATTTTTTGAGGAATCTTATCTGTAAGTTGCAATACTTTGTAAGGGCCAACACATTGCAATATAAAGGGTGGAGAAGCCCCCTAATAAAATATAACAATGGAGCAAAATTGTTGAGAAATTTGTAGATTAAATGTGTGAGCAATTCTTGTCATACTGTATCAGTATATGTGCAATGTCATAAAAAAATAAGACATTGTGCGGTATGATCAAGGTTTTATGAATTAAAGTGATGTTCTTAGTTTCCCATAGCAAAACTTCTCATTTTGGTGTGCCCTTACACATATTTTTAACAATTTCATTTGCTGAGCTTTGCTTATTTTTTTAAAAGGGAGATAATATTATTCATTACAAACTTGGAGTTTTTTTATTTCTGTACCCTATTTTTGAAAATCTATTTTGTTGTTTCAAATCTCTCACAATTCGTAGTGAGTATTTTCTTTCTTAGCATTTCAAAGTGAGCGAATTTCGCTGTATGTATTTTTATAATACTGCTCCAATGAAGAGGCAAGAATGACTTGAGAGCATAGTTAAAGTTGTGGTTCAATAAGCAGTGGATGGATGAAAACAAAAGTAAGAAGTCTTGCAGGTTTGTGCTTTTGATGTATTGATTTAAAGCATTGATTAGTTGACATTCTTCTTGGTGTATAAATGATATGTGTTAAATGTTTTATTCTTTACAAACACTACTTTCTCCACATTTTAATTTTATGATATTCATCTGAAATTTTAACAATTTATTGCACATAAAACAGGGATGGTTAATTTTTTCCATCTCACTTTAGATTTGTAGCTTAACTCATCCACTGTTCTAAGCTTCTACTGCTTCCTTTGTTTATTATACTGTAGATCTTCTTTTGGTGTTGTTTGTTTGATCCATTTGATTAAGCGTGCATATATGAAAGAGGTATGTTTTTTAATGTGATTTTATTAGAATTGAGGAACATATGCAAATACTGCATAATTATATTTGCTTTAGTCCATGTGTGATGTTTGTGATATTTTGTTTATATACTAGTTTGGATACTTTAACATGTGTTCATTGTCTGTGTGTATGTTTGAACAGTTATTTTTTTTTAAAAAGAGGTACATAGAGAAAAAGGAATCTTATGTTCCACCAGCAGATACTTGATGTGTGGTTTTTAAACATTGGCCCTGCCATTTTTCAGTTATGGTCTTGTCATCTTTGACAACTTAATATTTTTAAAAGTATATTGAGGCGTTGTAAAGGAAGAAACCAGGGATGTCCTTTCTTTGGTTTTAATCGGACTTTTGTCTTTCTTTTTTCAGTGGTCATGTAGAGGTTCTTTTCCTGCTCCTCTCCTCAGCATTATTGTCATGGTTTTGTTTGTTTGCTTTTTATTGTGGATGCATGTTTGTTTTCAAAGTATTCAGGGTCACCTTGACAGTTCAGGTTTTTTTTCAAGGGCAAAGAACATTCCTGAGAAATACATTTCTTTGAACTACATGAATTATTTGTGATCCTCAACTCTTAGGACTGGTTGATAGACATTTGGTGTATCACTGGAAAACCAGGCTTCTCTTCCTATGCTCGAAGGAACTCTCTATAGAAAAAACTTGAGCAAAATATGTGAAACTGCTGACTTTAAATTATTGTCCTGTTTTGACTTCTTTATATGATATAACTTTTGCAACATAAGAAAGAGGAAAAAAAGTAGGTTTTGTGAAAACGAAAATTGAAAACAGAAAACCCTTGGGGATTTTTAAACACAGGTCTTGTGTTTGGCTAAGTAAAAAATTACATAACTGTGAATTCCTAGTTTTGAGGAAAGCAAGTTGAAAAGTGGATCAGCAGCATTTTAGTCAGAGAGAAGAGCAGTTTCACAAGGAAGTCATTTCAAATCTATTGGCCCTTTTGATAGCTCTGTCCCTTTCTGTACTTTCAGAATTCAGTTGTGTGATTACTGATCAAATCTGCAGTCATGTTCAAAATGCCAACTCCAATTCTAGCTTTGATGCAGGAAATCTAATTATTGGGACTTATGGTGCAAAGCTATATGAAGCCTCAATGTCAACAAGTCTTCACTGAAGTTTTGATTTCACAGTGTAGCATCCTACATTTTATGGGCTCCCTCTGTTGTGAAGTCCTTGCTTCTATTCTAAAGACTGTCCTATTGCTACAATCCCTCATCAAGTGCAGAATCACTATCATATTAAGTGAAGTGTGCTTTCATAGGAGTTGGAGCTTAAAATGATATTCAGGCTGGAATGATAATGGGATATTCTTTTTCTTCAGCTTGAAAAACCCCACTTGTTTTTAAAGTGCTATATGTTGTCAGAAGTAAAAAGCTTTTTTTTTATATTTTTTTATGCTTACTGTCAAAGCATATGAATTTTGAAACAAAATTGAATGATTTAATTCCTAGATAAAACAAAATTTTTATTTCTGTGTTTTTCTCCTCAGCTTTCTACAAATGGTTGTTGCCATTTTCTGTACTTCCCCCTTTGGTTTTTTTGGGTTTTTTTTTGGTAATGCTTTTTTTTGTATCCATTCTTTACACCAAACATTGATAAGCGTGTATGTACACAGTTTTTGTCATAAAAAAAACTGACAATAAGAAATTTCTGTTTTGGCAACTTATTTTGATTTGCTAAAAAATGTTTCTCTTTCATAAGCAATAAATGATTAGATGATTTAATAAAGGCTAACTAGAAAATAAATTTTTCAAACATCATTAAAAAGTTTACTATCCCAAAATAGATTTCAAGATTTCAGGTGTTTGTGTTTTTCCTGAATAGAGAAATTCTGCGACCATTTCAATGTCCACTTTAATTGTTCACTGCAATTATATATGTCCCTAAAATTTTAATTATGGTATATCTCAAATTCTTTGGTAATCTGAATTTAAATCCTCGCTTTTATAACTTGAGTCTGCATGTTACAATTGCTCTCTCAATGTTCAATGTTTTCCATGAACTACCTTCGAATTAAATGCTTTTGCCATATCAAATTTTAATTACTGATACTTAATTGTTTCAAACCAAGTCTTCCTTGTTATGATTGCCGCTGATTTTTTTCTTCATCAATTGACAGCTCCTTAAGTAATAGTAACCAGGCATGGGAATTGTCAGCATATTTGCAGGTTCAAGTGGAAAATTTTTTAAAATTCTGCGCAGAAATTTTAACTGGTCTGTGAAAAAATGTCTTGAAAGCACTATGGTACACTATAGTACAACTCTGTTGAGTGAAAAACAAAAAGGGTTTATAAACATTTTATATAACAGTAAATTCTGCTGCTAGATGTGTGGAGGGGCCTCCAAAATGCTTTGAATTTGTGGAGAATTGTTTTCAGCCGGGGAGGGGGAGGGGGGGCTTCATCCCTCTGGGCCCCCTCAGCGGGGCATTGCTCCTGCACCCCACTGGGGCCTAGGTAGCCCCCAGCCTCAGTCTGCTGGTTTCAATATTTTTTTCACATAAGCGATTTCCATACCTGAGTAACATTGATAATCATTAGCTTAGCAGTCCCACAAAATGAGTCAAGTTGTATGTCAACATCACCTAGACAAAATCAAAATTTGAAATTAAAGTAGTGAAACTTTCCAATGATCTATGTGCAGGAAATCTGTAGCATGTTTAGAGAAATTTTTGCTGTGAGAAAAGTGAGCAGTTTTTATTCCCTCTAGTCAAGGGTTTTCATTTAAAGTCATTTATGCAGAACGGCAACTCCATTCTTTTTTTGGAACTATCATGCTGTTTCATATATTGTCTTTCTTATATTAACTGTATAAAATATTAGGTCAGAGGGACCACTTTTTAATCGTCTCAACTCTTGTAGATCTTTAAGTTTTGAATATCTTGATTTTTAATCTAGAGACAATAATTATTTTTCAAGTTTTGACCAGTTATTAGAGTAATAGCGTTTGTTTGCCAGTTATTAGTAGGAGTAGCAGTAGTAATGGCAGTGCAAAGTGATACTACTGTTATCATATTTCCTTTTTGTCCTTTGAACTCAACTTTGATGTTTATCTCATTAACTTGCAGATTAATGATCATATTCTCAGAAAAAATAATGTTTTAGATGGAATGTAATTATTAGCTTCTATTTCCTTAGAACATATTATTTCTTCATTAAATCACTTGTTATTAATTTTTCCTGGCTTGTATGTAAGAATATTACTTTTATACAAGTGGCAATAATTTTCATGAAAGAATATTGAATGTATTAGCATCATCACGTAATAATGTTAATGGTTATCCATGTTTATATTAGTTCATTGGAATTGGTTTTACTGGGCGCCCAGCTTATCCGTAGAAATAAATTTATTGACATTGAAAAACTAATTGTTTTGTGTTTGTAATTTTTTTTGCTCATCACCAATTTTTTTTTATGTGTAATTTTTTTGCTCGTCCACATGTGTTTGTTCCTTTATACTGATTTTCCTATGCTTTTTAATCACCTTCTTATCAACATCATTGCATAAATTTGGCTTTTACTTTCTTTTCGTCACAGACAAAATCAGTAACATCTTATTTGTAATGAAAATAACACAGATAAACAACGAATAATAATAATAATGATGATGGTAAAAATAATAAAAGCCGGATGCATGAATATGTTTATTTGGGTGGCAAAATTCTAATTCTAATTAAGAAAGACAAACACTTCCATTAGTTACAGACTAATGCAAAGTAATAATTTGTCCGATTTCTATAATCACATTGAAAGATGAATAAATAAAAAGGATATTAAGAAAAAAAAAAAACCTACAGATCTCAACTATTCAAAGATGTGAGAAAATCCAACAGGTTGTGCAAATTAGTTTACCAAAACCATGAAACCAAATTATAAAAGTTTGATCATTACTTTGATAAATGTCGATCCTGAAGCTCCTTACTTTTTTTTATATTCATGTCAAAGGCTAGTAAAATAGAGTACAATTTTAAAATCAATATTTCAGTGCTAAGCATTTACAAAGTACTTGTCTGTGTTAATATTTCTATGCTTATACATTCAAACAATTTTTTTAATTGAAAAATTAACTCATACAATATTTAATACCGATGAGCCAAAAAGGATCGACATAGTTAAGAAACACAAGAAATAACATTTTAAAAAGAAATAATCTTATTAAAAATCATAGTCTATATACACAACCAAGCATAAGGCTGATTAACTTATATAGAGTAAATGCTGTGATGGAAACTTTTACTATTTTGTTACCACTGTGCCTCAATATCTCTATACATTTAGTTAAAATCTCATCTATTGATTAGAACATAAACTCGGATGCACCACAAAATCCAATGGAGCTTTACGCACTGGAATCTTGAAGTTGAAGCGGAGGAATCGTATGCTGCAGCACAAAATGTGTCACTCTGATTGTAACTCGCGTCTTTACTGATTGGAATTCTCTGCAAACGTTACTTTTGTGGACGAGGCGTTGGTTGCACAATGGATAGCGCAGCCGGCCTGAAATCTGCATGTACCCTTTTGTCGCGAGTTTGAGCTCCACCACTGGTGACCCTGGCCTGACGGAGGGCCTGAAAGCCTGAGATTACACGCACAGATACATGAACACAGATAGTAATATACCATAAGCATTAATGCTGTTCGGCATTGCTGTATGAAATACATTACTGAGACAAGATGCATGCGCTGGGGACAAGGAAATGAGAGTATTTGGTGGGATAAAGACAAGGTAACAAATTTTAAATTTTGGGCCAAAGTGAAAAAAAAAAAGAAAAAGAAAAAAGGTGAACTTCTTTTGCATGATGACTGTAGCAGGAATAGCTTACAAGAGGAAATATCTTACGACCAAGCTTTTATATTATTAGTATTCTTGTTTGCATCATACATAGCATAAGATATGATCTCAAGGCTTTTGTAACCTGTTGGTTTGAAAATTCCGCGCTGGAATGTTCCCTGCAAAGTTCATGGTGAATTCGCTGACGCCAGAGCCTCCCCCCCC
>BLXT01005922.1:1436306-1447720 GCA_019648995.1 Plakobranchus ocellatus
AAGCTATATAAATGGGCCTGTTAATAAAATGTATTTTGTGTTCGGAACTAATAAGATTGCTGCTGGTCTAAGCAATTCAACAGTACAAAATGTTTATATGCGGAATGAACATAAATAAGTAGAACTAATAAATTCCCCTGTCATTTTCAGAAACGCTCTCGTATTTGGCTACGTGCATAAAATAACGTGTGACCTAAATTAGCTGCCTTACCCTATTTAAAACATGGAATTTCCTCCTTTTGCCACGTACTCATTGATTTAACCTTGATTTAAATTTATTCTTACGCATTTAAGTCTTTCTCTAAAAATATGCAAACAGAACATTTTTACAATTTTCTCAAACATGACAGCGAAAAATAACAACATGCATGTTACGCTTTTATTAACAAATCAAACTTGAAATTCGGTTTACTTTAGTTACAAGGCCCTACTTTACGTTGAGTGATGTGTCTTGATGTAAACAAACAAGGGTAACACCGGAAAAACAATGTGCTTCGGCATTCAAGCATTGTCGGCATCGATCTGATTCTGTCGTCATCGTGGGTGTCAACGAAAATTAAGCTGTTTTCATTGATGTTGTGATCAACCGCACTGATTAAAAAAAAAAAAAAAACCAACATTTCCACCACTAGATCTAGATCAGTCCTTGAGGATAAAAGTTAGACTCCCATCTAAATTTCTGTTTAAATGTAGATCAAGAATTTATTAGAAACTAAAATTTAGATTTAATCAAATAAAGATTTTGATTAGATCTAAATTTAGATCTTTAGTACCGAGTTTTAGATCTATTCTAATTATTACATCCAGACCTAGATCTAGATTCTATTTATTGCTCAGTTAAATATAAAGATCGAATTGAAGATGAAGCTGGTATTCGGCATTTTGAGTTGCATTATTGTGTTCATTCATGGACCCTTTTCTCATGCCCAAAACTGGAGTGGCGATGCAGCTGACCGGTGTTTTTGCAAGGTAAACTTCTAAATTTATATCTGTAGACCTAGAGTGTAGATTTGTGTATGATTTTACTTAAAAACCCCTGAAGCTTTATGGGTCTAGATCGGGATATATTTTATACATGCTCAACCAGACACTAATCTCTAAATCTTGCTGGTTTACAAATTTTCTGCAATAAACAAAATTTACGTAATAAATTTATGATGTCCTCTTCTGCATTGGTTTTGGTTGCTTTAATATTTGGGTCAGCGTGGTTATTATTTTTAGTATGCAGTTATTGAGTTAGTGCTGCAAAAAAGACACCGAATTGATTGGTGTGTAGGATTCTTGGCCCAACCATTCTTAAATTTATTTAATAAACTTGAATTAAATCTGACAAAACTGTCAAAAGTAGATGAATTTGATATTGCCCCGCAATAAAGCTGTGCAGCCATTATGAACACATCCATATTTTGTGGATTTTACTGTCACCTTATTAAATTTTTATATGCGTTACATAATCCCTTTATTGTTAATTATGATGGCAAAGGAACAAAAACATTATAAATAGTAGTCTAAAGTCTTTCTGACATCCTGCGGATTCCTGAGTTTAAATATATTTTATCAGTGTTTGTTGCAAATTTTGAAGGCCACTTTTTAAAAGACTTTCTCAAGATGCCTTCTTTCTTCTCTTCAGAATACATCGATTTAATTTCATTTGTGACCATAAATGGAAAGTGTCTTGACAATCTCTTTTGCAACACTTTATTTCTTGTGTAAATGAATTTTGTTACTGGGCAATATAATGGCAATGCCAAAACTAATCAGACTGATGCCAGAATGTAATTTTAGAATTATTGCAATTTCAACCTATGACAAAAACCACAAAGTTAAGTGCGCCATTATCTTTTAAAAGCCTAGAGGCAATTTACAGGCATACTGTGAATTAGCAGTCAAAAGCCATGAAAATGAGAATATGTGAATAAATTTCCAAGTGTTGAAAATAAGGCAAATATGGGCTTTTATGTAATCAAACTTTTTAGAAAAATGGATCACCAAGCTTATTCAACGTGTCTGTTATTTAAAAGGAAAGTCAGTGACTTAACAAAAAATCTTAACTAGGGCTCAACTGTTGACCACAATACTTCTTGATCAATCAAAATATATGTTGATTGTTGCATTTCTTTCAAATTTTGAAACAAGATTAAGGTCACAAAGGAGCAATTTCTTTTACATTTATTCATAGTAGGTAGTCCTACTTTGGAAATTGCTTTTATTTTTCCTTTTTTAAGTGTAGGGCATTAAAAATGAACTCTTGGATGCTCTTATCGAAATATAATTTACTCTCTCATCATTCCTGTTTTGATTTTTTTTACCCAGCTACGTGGTGAAGTTGATGATTGCTCTTGCAATGTGGAAACTTTGGATTCCTTGAATAACAACAAGATATACCCAAGATTAAAAAGCCTTCTTTCAAGAAATTATTTTAGATATTTCAAGGTAATCTCCAGAGATTGATTTTGAGGATGTGAAAAAAAATTTTCATGCACATTTATTTCTGTTATTAAGATTTTAAATCCACTTTACTTCATATGATACCTTTTTGAAAGTAAGTAAGTAAGTCACACTTACTGGTTCAGTTTTTAGTATTTATAAAAGATAAGAATTAGGAAATTTGAAAAAAAAAATTAAAATACTTTTTAAATTGTAGCATTTATACCTCAAAAAAAAATTGTTTATGGGCAATTCCACAAAAAATGTTACCTAAAGGTCAATTTTCAGAATTCTTTGTTTTCAAAATCCATCAGTGTTTTATGGTAAGAAGATAACTGAACCCCAAAAATTTATGAAGTTACTCTTGTTGATATGGTTATGTAACTTTGGTGTTTATGTTGGAGTTTGATGTTTTGAAGGGATGACAGATAGTTTCACAGAGCTCACAGCAAAATAATTTTGGCAAACAACTGGACCTTCCAGAGGTGAGTCTTTATTCTGTTATATACATAAGTTGTTAATAATAATTAACATTGAAATGATGAACAAAAGCTTTGGATTTGCCAAAATATGGAGCAAAAGAACACTCAGGGGCACATGTCATGTCAATTGCTTTTGGATACAAAAGTTGCCACCATTTCAAAACCAAAAGACACATTATGGTGAAACTTTAAGTTCTCTGACTCAGACATTGTCTTAAGTGATATGTACAGTGGCACTCCAATTTGGGCTTTCAATTTTTATATAATATAGTAACTGACATGACAGTAGAAAGTGACATGAGCTAGGTTGGTCTAATATGAAACTGGGTAGCTTTGCTTCAACATCATCCTCAGCCATTCTTCCTCTTTGGTTGTACTGCCATGAAATATTTGTATTTGCAATTCAACATAAATTGTTAACTTATTTACCTACTCTTAGCTTATTTAATGTCGTTATATAGATTTTGTTAATGTTTGTTTTCACAGATAATCATCATGCCAAATATCACCAAGAACAAAGATTAGAAGAAAGAGAGAAAGGATGGCCTGTGAAATGGGAGCCAAACAAAAGAAAGGAACACAATGCAGGAAGAAATGGAGAAATACTTGAATGAAACACTTATGTTGCAATCACCATTATAAAGGAAGAGAGGGCCCTGAAATAAAGCTGAAGAGTATTATGTTATGGACTATGTGTAGATCACTTCTATATAGGGAGATTCATTTCTGAGGGTTTCTGGGTGAGGAATTTTTTCACCAACATGCAAAGGAATTTTACAAGAGCAGCATATTCTTTGTGCCAGTGTACAGGTAGCTAAAAGGTTGCTTAGATTACACAGTTGACATTATTGATTACATTGTCAAAGCCTTTCAAACAAGATGCCAGGCCCAGGAATTCCATTTCTAGGCCCCTTTTTTCTCTTTGATATGAGATGCTTTCATTTGATCTACCACTTTACTGTTTCTTTCTGTGAGTGGTGGATATTATTTTCATTTTGCCTAATCGTTTGTTGTTTATTTATTAATTTTTTTTTTTTACATTCATACGTTTTCATGATCTAAGCATACATAACATTCATAATAATTCACTTAGTTGTTACATTCATTCACATTATGAAGAAGTTTGGTAAATATTAACTGCTATTGTGAACAGGAGTTGGATAAAAATTAGCCATGTTACTTTTTTTTAATTGTCATGTCACACATCTTTTACTCACTTGAGGTCAACAATTTTAAGTAAGCTGGTATGAATGGATGTATTTAACCCAAACATGTTTCCTAATAATATGTTGTATTCAAAAGCTATCATGTGTATCAGTGTTAAATTGACATTGTGTTTTGAAAAAGACACCTTACAGTTCAAATTATAAACAGCTTTTCTCATTCATGTTGCTACCCATGAACAAGCCATAAAATACATGCATGTTCAAAATTATGAAAACAAGTTCTTTCCAATGAACTTGTTCTTTTAAAACTCTTCTCATAAAAGAAAACCAAAAAAAAAAAAACGATGCATGACCCATGATTTATATTATTGGTACAAATTTGTCATATCAAATACTTTCTCTTGTCATGTCAGTAACCTAACAGTATATCCATTGACAGCCAAATGCTGTTTTGAGGCTGTGAGTGTTATTTATGTATTATGATGATCCTAATGGTTAGTTAACTTGATACATTGCAATCTTTTAAGAGCTTTCAATTCTGACAGTTTTAAGGAAAAATAACATGTCAATTTCTAGGTATTTTTTTATGTCATGTCAGTTACCAAAAAGACAACCTCTCTCAAAATATGTTGTAAAATCTAAAGTAGCAAAATTTTCTCCTTTCATGATCCTTTACATTCGATGCATTTGAATTGATGTTTCTTTTTACAATAAATCATTTTTGGACAAAGTTTCAGTGCGTTTTGTGCATCAAAGTATTCTCTAATTCTCATGTAAGTTACTGTGGAATTGCCCTTATGAAAAAGTTCGTTACTCATTTACATCAATTTGCTGTCAGTTTCTTAATATCATCAGGGTCTTTTTACTGTTTTAAAAAATGAGAGATGATTTTTTTTTTTTTTTAAGTTTGACAAAGAATCTGTTACACTTTTGAAAGTATTGCCAAGAAATTAGTGAAATGCTTGATAGCAATCTACTCAAAAGACAATTTCTTTTCAATACTGTCTCTGAAGAGTCACACAGATGTTGCAATAAAGAGCCTTTTTGGTTTGCATGAACAAATACACTTACTGGCATGAATTTATTTTTTTTGTTATTCTTGATAGTTTCTTTTAATTTTTAGATGCAGTAAACTAAACCTTTCCATAACTTCAGATTTATGAAAATCAAGCGTTTTCTTGTTTTACTTTTACATGGGTAAATAAGCAGTTCAGCTTTTTGTTTCCCTCTATTTGCTTTCAAAGACAAAAAAAAAATTGTAATTTTTTTAAACTCTTTGTTAAAACTAATAAGCTTGCGTTACAGGCGTGTAATAGTTTTCAAAGATACCAAAAAGTTAGCAGTTTGGATAAATTTGCTTCTAAATATTTATTTTTGTCAAAATCATTTTCTTAAATCTCTGATGCCTAATCAACCCTAATAATATCTATATTGTGTACATAACAGTACACATTATATTAAAAGAATCTTTTCATTGAATATCTTTAGGTGAACCTGCAAAAAGATTGTCCATTTTGGTCTGATGATAGCCGCTGTGCATTAAAAGATTGCCATGTGAACTTTTGTCCAGAGGTAACTTGATAACATCAGCTGCCCATTTTTCAGCAAGTTTTAAAAGGAATCGTATTGAAAACTGAAGCTAAATTGTTATTAGATTTTTAAGAACCTATTCACAAGGGAAAATTTATCATCATCTCAAGGAAAAAGAAAAGAAAAGCAAAATATGGTAAGACAACGTGCAGGAATATGACTCTTTTAGGAAGATGAATGCTTTGCTGTTCATAAGGATGAGGAGAAAGAATAAATGTTGCGTTTTGAAATGAGGTAGATATTGTTGTGTATTAATTTTCAAGAAGACAAGTAAATATTTGAAAAAAAAAATAGAATATTATTTTATATTGATAATATGTGTTTTAATCATTTTAGATTATATCAAAAGGCTTTAATCATTTCAATCCTTTGGCTATAAATGTTAAATATGAATTTATAAGGCTTGTTTTCAGATAGATGCAAAATTAATAGCCAATAGTAATTGAGCAAATATTTTGCTTTGCCTCTGTCAGTTTATCCAGATTCATGAGGTGTGATAGCACTTGTTTTTTTATAGATTTTGTTTGTTTGTTTATTTGTTTGTTTTTTACATTGACCATTATAATTATATTATTAGACCTTTTAAACAATATAATTGCACCTAAAAAGCCTGTTTATAGAATTGTACAAAAAAATGTTAAGGTCTCAATGTCTACATTATATATAAAAAAAAATGATGAAAAATATTGAAAGATCTAAAATTTTGCATTTGAAGGAAGGAAAAGTGTTTGAAATTAGAGAGAATGTGTTTAAACTCTCTGATTTTTTCTATAGGATGAAGTGCCAATCAAAACCAAGAAAGATGATGGAGATCATGAAAAATCTAAGGTGTGATCTATTTCTCAATTAAAGTACAGTTGCCTTTTTTTATTTCAGAAGTTTCTCAAAGGAAAAGAGAATTTTTTATAGGAATGTAAAGAATAATTTATCTAATTTTTTTTTTTTTGTTTTGTTTCAACTCACTGATACAATCTGAGGCAAATGGGATATGTAAATCTCACTTTAAATCACAGTATCATATTAAACAAACTTGATGTTTTGTTTAAAATAGAAATTTTTGTGGGCAATTCATTGCCAAATGACAGTATTTGATATCTGTGGGATATTTAATTATATCATTTCAAGGAGTTTTTTTTTTCCCCCCTCCTAACTCTTTTTGTTGACCTTAAAGCTTTCTTCCATGATTAAACAGTATGCAGAGAACAACAACAAAGAAAGAGCAGCACAAAGCTTTGAGGAAAGCTGTGCCGAAGAGCGAGAGCTTAGTGCTCTGGACACAACAATTAGTAAAGAGAAGATGGCTGAGTTTGAAACATGGAAAGAACATGACGAGTCACTGCCTATGTTTTGTGAGATTGATGGTGAGTTAAAAGTGCATGTATTAAATGAATCAACATTAATAATGGTATGTAACTTAAATAAAATGAAGCTTTTATGAATTGTTATTTAAGAAAAAAAGTACAACACTGTGTTTTGAGTCCAGTCTCCAAATGACTCACTAGGTGCATTTTATACATGCTTATTTTATCGACATACCTAAAAATTGCATTTTGTTGTAAGAGACGAAGGTATATTATTAGGAAATATTTAACATTTACATATGGTTTTCTGTAAAACTTGAAGTGTTACAAAGTTGTCTCTAGTCTTTAAGTTTCAAGTGAGTCCAAAGTCACATTTTACGTTTTTCAAATCTAGAGACATTATCTAGAACTCAGCCCTACAATTGTTCTATGTGCATGCTATTTCTGCAAGATCGTAAAAAAAGGTTTTCAAATAATTATTCTTTGTGATGTCAAGATTTTTTTTTCTATGTGTTGGGGGCAAACACAGCCTGTCAACGGCTACACACAACGTAAACAACAACCACTATAAATAGATTACATCAACTGCACTAGAGTTTCACACAATTAAAAGGCAGAACACCGGGGATAGGCGACAGAAAAAACTATTATCATAAACAGATAAATATAAAAAGAAGTAGGAAAGTCACATAAAGAAGAAGACAGATAGATACGAGGTGAGCCAAATACAAATGTCCATGCACGCAGGCGCGACAATACAAAGTAATCTGCTAAGCGTTAAGAGATTAAGTAATAACACAATTAAATAAAGTTAATACAGATTAATCCACCCCCGAGGAAACTCCTCAAAAACTACTTCATAGATCAATAAGACTAATAGATACAACCCTCACTCTAATCACTCGCACATGCACACGCCTCTAACTACTTAATCCAATGACGATCCTTGTCCTTAGAAGCTTGTCACGAGCAGTAGGGTAAATCTCGAATGTTCAGGGAATGTTCATATATTTATGTCCTCAGCTCAGACACGAGCAATGTTAAATATAAATAATTCACGTAGAAGAAGAAATCATCTCATAAATAGTTATACAGTCATAGTATTTAAATACACCGTCACTAAAAAATCATATACTTGAAAGATCTAGGTCTCCAGCCCCTACGTGAGGGAAGCTAGTACAATAGTAATCATAAAGATATTCAATACCACCATTTCACAGGAGAAACATTAATTCATAGACTTGCGCCAGCAATCTGGGTAGGCACACAGCCTCAAGCAAAATGCAAATACAAATTCAATCGCCGCTTCTATGCGGTAATATATGGTATGCACCCAAATACAAATGGTCGTATAAAAATTTAAAGTATATCTCCTGCAGTCTGACAAATCCGCTACAACTTGCAGCCAGGACTGTTTAGTACATAGAATAGAACAAGAATGCCCCACTGCTCCAGAGATCCCGCCAATGTGTAGCTCCGTCCAAAACTTGCCGTTGTCACGTGGCCTAACAAACCAATCACAACGCACACACACCAAATTTATGACGTAAAACATAACCACACTCCTGCTACACTAAATACCCAACTATGCTCAGCTAAAATCAAAACATAACTTCACTAGTCCCAACACTATGTATAGAAATCTACTAATGGCCCATTTAACTTATTAATTCAGCTCTCCATTTCTACCCAAGTCATTTGGATTTCAACTAGACTCTCTTTGTAAGATATTTGAACCAGTCTCTCATTTGTCAGGCTATTACACAGTGCAGTTTTATTGTATGAAATTTATGTTCATTCTTTCACAAACTCACCATCTATGAGATTGTTTTAGGAAATGCAAATTATTCTTGATGAAAAGCCCATTACCATTTTTATAAAGCATCGTATTCAACACCTTGCACCTTTTTAGATGAAGATTCTAGTGGAATGGAATATGTGGATTTGCTGCTAAATCCTGAGCGCTATACTGGTTACAAAGGCCCCAGTCCTCACAAGATTTGGCGGTCTATCTATGAGGAAAATTGCTTTAAGTGAGTAGTCAATATAAGAATGTAAAGAGGCACATCCTGAGAGTAAAAAAAGTGGTGGGTCCCACGCTTACCAAAGCATCAAGCAACCAGGAGTAGGGTCCTGATTGTTCTTGGCATACAGCATTCGAGGTAGTTTGCCATTGCTTTCCTCACCACCTTTGCTTTCGCCGGGTCTTAAGAGACATAGCTACCCATTTATTGCTGGGTAGACACAGAGGAGCAATAAAATCTGACTTGGCCCGGACTGGGAATCAAACCCCAGACCTCTTGGATGGTAGCCAACTGCCCACCAGATGAGCCACCACTCCCCCATCCTGAGAATAATGAGCCCGATTAGAAACCACTATTATCAGGTCTTTTGTCTGTGCTGAATTTGATTAGGTTTTTCTTTTTCTTTTCTTTTTTTTAAATAAATGCAAAGCATTCTGCCATGCAGCTTTTTGAAATTTATGATTAATACTTTGTAAGCATTGAGGCTTTTGTCATCTGTATGTTATTTTATTAAGATGTTATATTCATTAAGATCTATCCACTTTTAAAGCATTCAGATGTATTAAAAAACATTCGTCCACCTTCAAATATGAGAGGCAAAAATGAAAGTCATTGCAGTGTACAAAAATGTGTTTGACTAAGCTGCTGAGCAACATGAATTTGTAACTTATGTTTACTCTTTTAAGACTCTTTTTTATTGTATATGTAATTTAAAGCATATTTTTTTTGTTGGCTCATGTTTGTTTCCTATTTTTTCCTATCTTACCTTCGAAGCTGGCTTTTTAAAATATCTAGTTAGACTAATCTTTTTTTTTTCTATTGGCCCTCTATTTTAAGACCAGAGAAGAACGTGAGGTACGGTCCTGAGCTTGTCGGTGATATTGAGTCCAGTAAGTTCAGATTACGTGTTTTTTTTTGTTTTTTTTTCAAACGCTACACTTGTGTTCTATAGGAATGCTCAGGACCTAAAAATGAGCATAGTATGCATGCATTCACCAGTAGTTCAATGTACTAGATTCATGTCTTGACACTGGTCTTAATGAACACATGCAAAAAGTTACACATTGTATAGGATTTTTTCGAAGATTTTTTTTACATTCATGTGAATAGAGGAAATGAGACTACAGAGAAAAGAGAAGTAATAGTCTTTAAACAGCTAGAAAATTATCAGAGTAGTCATATGTTTTCTTATGAACATAAAACTAGATTTGTGATTCTTTATTCTATTAATACTCCTTTGGGAAAAAAAAAGAAAATTATACTTGAAGGAAAAGCAGAAAAGAATCAATTAACAGTAACACTAGGTTCAGTCTCATTCCTTACCACAAAAACTATATTATTGGCTAAATTTGTCTGGTTTTCATATTTCTCAGTTCTTGTACTTTTTAAGAGACTTAACAAGGATGAAAAAAAAGTCTCACAGGGTCCCCGCCGGGTCGGGAAATCGGGAAAAAGTTGGGAATTTTGTGATGGGTCGGGAAAAAACAAAATTACCCCCCCAAAATCCGATTTTCGTTTAATTTTTGTTATTTGTGTGGTCGCGTGCGATAGTTTTTTTCTCCCTTTGATAGGCCATGGGCCTATTGACAAGATATCGGAGCTGATACAATACCTACTTTCGACTCCTATGCCAAGTGCTATCAATTTTATCATTCGCCTTGAGCAGTCCGTGCATACCGTTGGGCTAGCTTAGGAGACAATGCAGGCATGCGTTTTGACACGATTTGACTCTCCACTCTACCTTTGTGTTGGCTGGCTGAAAGCTTTGCGTCAGTGCGTGAATGAAAACGTTTTATTATTATTATTAGCATCAGAAGCAGACCTACCATTGTTACGCTTTATTTTACCCAACAATCCTATTTTCAGTCTAATTTGTTTGGTTTAGTCTACTACCTTTCTTACCATACTTATTCACAGCCCCCGCAACTTATAACTCTAATGCCCGATCCTAACCAATGTTTAGAAGGAAAAAACCCGCCTTTTATCCGCCTTTTATCCACCCCCCCCTTGAACAGAGAAGTGTTTTAAAAAATACAATGTATTAACGCAAATAAGCAAACTATGGTAGTACTTGCACGATGCAGTATAAGGCCTAGTGTAAGAAGTCCACCATGTCGGCAAAAGATCAAAGAAATCAAAGGTTGTTCCCCAATCCTCTAGTCAGCCTCTGAATTATTATCAAAGAAACTTGAGGTGCCGACTGTGTATGCTTTTAATACACTATAAGTAGGATGAAACAGTTAAACTGATGGTCTATACAAACTGCCTAACATTTGAAAAAAAAAAAAAAAAAAAATTATGCTTTTCATAATACCAACCAAGTGCCTTGGTCTGCTTATTTTGGTTTTTTTTTTTAATAGCTCTACAATATTGGTATGTTAAGCCAGTGCATTAAAGTCAACCAAACTAACTATCCCCATCCCA
>BLXT01005922.1:1468694-1479665 GCA_019648995.1 Plakobranchus ocellatus
GAGAGCTATAAATGAATTACTGTAGTTGAACGTATTTCTTTTATCGGTGTAACGTTCAAACTGCTTTTGTGGACCACTCATGATGATGATGATGATAATAATAATAATAATAATAATAATAATAATAATAATAATAATGATGATGATGAAGAGAAGAAGAAGAAGAAATTTATATCATGCAAACCCATAGCACAAACACTGCTTGATGCACCTTACATACATATTCATGAAAACGTTAAACCATTCATATGCACATATGTAATTCTACATTTATATAGAGTAATTAAGTAAATCATTCAAACTGGAAACAATTCTAATATAATTTTAGGGAATGAAATAGACGATTCATTTATTGATTGTATGTTAAGAATAGTTACCTCTTTCCTTTTGTGTTATTTTTTATGTTGCCTTTTTTGTCCTTTTTATTTTTTCCCCTCACAATAGTGTAATAATACATTGGTTCAAGATACCCCCCCTTCCAAGATTATATTTGAACGTCCCCTTGTTGTACATCCCTTCAAACTGATCCAAAGGAATGTTGGGCTCTAAGTTTGTTGCCTTTATTCTTCTATTATTGTGGTTTTAAGGATAAGTTGAATTTTAAACTTAACATGCTTAACATTAACAACGTACCTTGCTACAATTCTGTTGCTATAAGCCATGTGACCTTTGTGTTTACCTAGCGAGTCACATCTGACCTGTGACTCTACCTTAGTTGATGTTTCAAGTCTAGTGCAGATCAATTATTAAACCGTATCAAGGTTTAAATAAGCATAGAAGTTTGCTTTTCAATATTTCATTATATACCTATGATTGCATACAGCATAGTTTCTTTCATAATATTGGATAAAAGGGCCTGTGACAAGGCAGCTTTTAATAGTCTCAAAGAGTAAATCCTAGGATGAGTTCAGTTAGTTCTATTTTTAAGATGGGAAACAAAGAATGCAAAGACAATCTTCGCGGGCCCAAGACTGATGCAGGTACTCTTTTAAGTGTGGTGCCTAAAAAGCGTGGCTGTCACTCTCCAGGTCAACCTCAGTTGCCCTGCCTTTCATTAGCCCTTCTGAACTAGTGCCTAACCAGAGCAATAAACTGTGTTCGAACCAGCCTGGGCCTAGTTCCAGGTTTAAGGAAGTGCTAGGTGCTGGTAAAATTAGATATATGCAACAACTTATACATGAAAAATTAACCACAATAAACTCAAGGAACATGTGAAACAAAGCAGAGCAAAGGACAGGGGAAGCCCTCCTAGCTGTAGCACTCGTGAGAAGCGGATGCCACGAATAATGATGATATTCACATCATAAAAGCTCAAATGCAGGTTTTGATGGGACTCGTACCCATCATAAGCGAGATGAAAAATGCCTATATGATTCTTATCTATAGAATTCTCGTTAAGAGCCTGAAGGTGAAGTCAATACTTGTTTTGCCATTGACGATGTTGCCAGCCCTTTGGAGAATAGCGAAAAAATTCCTGATGCTATGTTGAATTTCGACAAGGTAGCAGGCACTAGTGCACTGTCAGAAATTAATATCAACGAAAGTATTTCTGAAAGATTGTCCAAGATCTTCACTGAAGGCTTGTCCAGAAAGATATTAGAGGAAATAAGCAAAAGCATACCACGAGTACTAACTGGCCTAGACTTGATTTAGTCCAGTTCAACGCAGAGGTGCACAAAAATGCCAAACCTAGGTCTAGAACTAAAGACTACTCTTCAAATGATTCAGAAATCTCTTCTGAAGGATATCACAGCAATTACATTTGCTTTTGATGAGATATCACAAAATGAAACTGACAGCGAGTTGAAATCCCTGACTGAAGTGATCACCGATGGTGAGGAGCTCTTATCCTATGGGTCACATACATTAGATGCCTTCCGACAGCATTCCTTCAAGGGAGAAATAAAGGAGGAATATTCCTCGCCATGCAATGGTACTTATGCTGTAGAAGGATCCTTTTTTGGGCATAACGTCTGAGACAAAATAAAGAGGTATACGAATCTCTTCGGGTGGCCTAATCACCCATTGCTTCCAACCATACAAGCCCATTATGAGGAGGTTTCCTTTTTCTGTTCAGTGCCAGAGACGGAAAAGAAGAGTGTGGAATGAGAATGCATGGAGAAATGCTATAGCCACACAGATTCGAAGTAACTGGGGACCGAACGCAAAAGATAAAAAAGGTGTATATTTTGCCCACTAGTAGTGCTGGAAAATTACATAGGAAAGGAGGCAAGATCAAGGCTTTCATTCATGAATGGGAAAATTTTACTTCAGATATGTTCATACTTGGCCGTGTCAGTGGGTGTAACATTGCGTTTGTAAGCCAACCTGATCAAATGAGGGAGCTTCACCTGTCACCAGCCTAAATTGTGAAAAGACAGAGAATTAGCTTTGAATAGCATGCTTCATGAATTTCTAAGAAAGGGAGTGAAAGAAAAATGCAAGCACGAAGAAAGTGACTATATCAATGTTTTTCTTAGGGAGAAAAGGTCCCCTAACTTGTTGATAAAAAATACAGAATGATTTTACATGTTTTACAATTAAATTAAACACCCATGTCGAGTATACTCACTTCAAGATGGACACTTGAATCTTGCCTCAATTTAATGGAGCGTGGCTGTTATATGGCCAGCATTGATCTAGAAAACGCTTACCAGTCTGTCCTTATCCATGCTGAATATACTCAATTTCTTTAGTTTCAAATAGATGACCAGTTGTACATTTATAAATATTTGTTTCTGCCTCAAGGATACAGGGACCACTCTAGAATCTTTACTAAGCTAACCAAACCCATTATTTCACACCGTCACAAAAGGGGAATTTTATGTAGTTTGTATATTGATGACCTTTATATTCAAAGTTTTGCAGACTCTCAGTAAAAAGTTGAATATGCATTTTCTATGCTAAAATCTTTAGGTTTTGACAGTTCAGCTCAATTAGCTTTGACACTTCACAAGAAATCGATCATGTGGAATTTAACCTAAACTCAGAGATGACAGTAGCTCTTTGTGACGATAAAAGAGAACATGCAGAAAGACTGATCAACAAGATGCTGCAATATCGAATAGGGACAACTGTATCACAGAAACTTAAAGATTCTAAAAATATATTCTTTAAAAACATTCTATGATTTTGATAGAATCATATTGTTGTCTGAAGAAGCTATGAGTGACTTAAAATGGTGGCTTAAGGATGGCCTGAAGAGTAAAAAGTCTCTTGTGAGAGATGAGACACGGGTGACCATCAAGTCAGACTCGACTGGCTACACATGGGGGGCAGTGATGAATGAAACTGATAGTAATACAAGTAATAGCGTTATTCATGGTATGTGGAGCAATGATGAAAGAAATGAGCGCATAAATGGCTTAGAACTTAAAGCGGCTATACTTGCTGACCAGTCCTTATGTAGAGAACTGACTGACTGTCTTGTGCAAATCGAGATTGACAACACAACTGCTGTAGTCTAGATTGACAGCATAAGAGGCACCCACTCATTAAAATGCGATGAAATAAGTAGCAGTTAATTACATGGTGTAAAGCTAGAGGTATATGGCTGTCAGCCATATAGATAATGAGAAAGCAGATAGTTATGGTAGAAAACAATCAAGTCACACCAAATGGACACTAAATAAAAAGTGTTTACAAATCTGTGGCAAATATTTGGTGTACCTGTACTTGATCTGTTTGCACAATGTTCTAATCACCAACTGTCCCGTTACATGTCCCTATATTCATATCCCAATGTTGAGGCTATTACAGCAATCCTTTATTCTTTGAAGAAGTATGTTCCCACCATTTAACTTAATCCCCAGGGCATTGAAGAAGCTGGTGGAGGATCAAACGGAGAAAGCCTTATTGTTCCAATGTGGACACCATAGTCATGGTACCCAAAATAAGAAACTATGCAAGAAGCCAAGCAATACACTTAAACCATAAAAAACACTAGTGTTTCTTCCATCAGACACAAAAGCAATGCCTTCGCTCTAAAGGGACAACTTGCATTTTATCAGGGAAAAATTTACAAATATAGGCATGTCCCGCACAACTTCAACAATAATACTGAGCAGCTGAAGAGAGAAAAACAACAATACAACATCTACCTTAAACAATACGAAAGGTTTCGCAAAACTAAGAATGCTGACCCATTCGATAGAAACGAGAAAACTTCAAAAGACTTCCTCACTTATAGGTATATAAGAAAAAATATGGATATAGTGCTATTAACACTGCTACAACTGCGGTGTAAACTATGTGGAATCTCACCCCCTTGTGTGCAGGTTTATGAGAGGCATGTTCAACCTGCGACCTAGTTGCCTATGTTATACACATATATGGGACGTATCCTTAGTATTGAAATACGTACAAACTCTCGCTCTACCAACTGGACTTAAACTCCAGTTATTAAGTGCTAAATTAGCAACGCTCTGGTCACAGGCCATCGTTGTTAGACATTTCACATGCAAATTTTTTGGGAAAAGCTGTATTTCATATCGCTCCTTTGTTAAAGACAAACTCAACCTAAGAATCCTATCTCAGGCAGATTTGTGTGTCCACTTCTTTGAAACTTTACCTAAAACGAACAAAACATCTAAGGTCGACAACACAGTTATTCATTAGCAATTTTTCACTTCACAGTGCAGTGACCAAAATCACTTTAGCTAGGTGAATTAAGTAGACGCTAATTAAAGCTAGCATAGATACTAAGTATGCAAAGCTCATAGCAAGAGAAATGCAGCCTCATCTACTGCAGCTAGAAGCATGCTCAAGTGCAGGCTGAAGTAAAGAACAAACTTTTGCAAAGTTTTACAACACCCCAGTACAAGCCGAATCAGCTAGCCTTCAGTTTGCTATAACTAAGCGTTCTCAACTCAAAAACAGTTTCTCTTTGAAATCTCAGGCAAACCCTTCACAAATATTAATCAGGACCACAAAATTATTAGATGAGGCTTACGTGTAAGCTGAAGTATAATTGTGATTCTGTACTTACATTACAGGTAAGCTTCATCTGATTTATATATTATTTGACATGGATTGAAATATAATAATTCAATTGAAAAACAATATGCTCAAATCTTTACCCCTCCCCTTTTCCAAACAAAGGGGACAAATTCACGTGATAAACAAAGAGATAAATACATTCACCTTAGCTATCCTCTGACATGCTTATAAACCATATGGAATGGAGTCATAGAGGAAACAATTTGTAGCAATCAATCAATCAATAACAGTCTAGCATAACTAGCTTAAATTACTAGCCAACAATGTTTTTACAAAGTGAATGGAGAGTATATGAACTGTTTAAACAATACAGGAGAGAAACATTTCACTCAAATAATAAAAAAGACAGGGATAACCATAATTGACATGGGTTTCATAATCATGTGACTGAAAAAAATATTTGGGAACATTTTAAAAATTCCACTGAACATTGATCAATCATCAGCTGCACAATTAATGCAACTAGATATCATTTGTATAGAAATAGATCCTTCTTCGATAGGTTTTATACTCTAAAAATGCCTCTTTAAACCATAGCTACAAAATATATATGGATGTAATTCAAAATCAATTTCGAAATTCTAATTTCTTCTTTGTTATTGTTTTCTTTTGGTTTCTTTTTTTTTTTTGGAAGAGAAATTATGTCAATGAACAAAAAGTCTAAAAAACCTATAATATTTAGCTGAGAATGGAAGCAAAAAAGAATAAAGATATGTCAACAAACCAAATGCAACTCATAACCAAAGAATGCAAAGAATAATGAACACAATTATTGATTACAATCAAGCTCCCTGGGCACATAAAAGTGTATGATTAAGCTGCGGGTTCATTATTTTACTCCTATATTATCCCCAATAACAAATTATACAATTTGCATGTTCATTTCGTTGTCGAGCAATTTTTGAAATACTTGTATTATAATGGCTTTTAAGGCCAAATTTAAGGGGGAAAAAAAATAAAAGTTTCAACTTCTATTTTGCATACATGTTTTGAATAATCAGCAAAACTATACATGAAAATATATAATGCTCGACTTGGTTACTACAAATGGTCCATTGAAAAAATTAAAGCAAATACCTTGCAGCAAATCTCAAATGGTCTGCATGGGATTTGTTGTTTTTCAAGTAAGCAAATATTTCAGTAAATTTTTTCCCAAAAAGGCTTTCTTTAAAAGCCAGTGCGCAAACCCACAATTATGCCTATTTCAAAAATGTGTGTGAGTGTGTACATTTGAAAAAGAGAAAGTAAGATAAAATTATTACAAAAGAAATTTTGCCTGGAGACTTTAAACCGTTTTTTTCACATGTCTATCTCACCAGAGCATGTGAAATTTTTAATTAAGTTTTGCAAGATCCATCGACATCTTTTAAACTTTAATATCAAAATGAATCGTATGAAATTGTAAAATGAAAAAAATGTACATTTGGGGGGGGAAAAAATGTGCATCTACAACAAAGAAATATATGGAATGTAAATTTTGCGAGGTATTAGCCTCCAAAATATTACATGAATAAATAAAGCACAAAGCTCAATAAAAATTATCTTTTCATCAAAAATGCTCAGGAAATTAAAATTGAATAGAATTCTTGTTCCATTATAATGTAATGTAAAAAATATTTTACACTAACCAAACATCGATTCAATATCATCTCTTTACAAAACACAAACTCTGAAGAAAATACATGGCAACTGCAAATGAAAAGCAAATTGGTAGTTTCATACTAGTGTAATAATGTCATTTAATTAGTAATAATGTCATTTAATTTCATACCATCTTATCCATGGTGGTGTAAACTGTTGAAAACATATGAAAACTTACTTTAGTTCCCTTATGTTTGATTTCAAATTACTTCAGCGATTCATAAAGTAAACTTTGCAAGTCACAAAAATAAAGATCACCAAGTCTATGACATAAGGCAGAATTTACCAGAGTTATTTAAATATAGTTCAGAAGGTGCCCCTACATTTTTTTTCTTAAACTCTAAGGCTTTCGGTCGTTTTGTCAGTGCAGATGTGAAATGTTAGCTTTAACAAACATGCCGATCAATTAAAAGAATCACAAATTATCAGAGATACTAGTTCTTTATCTGAACCCACTTCTATGGTTAAAATTATATGTAAGGAAATTTCAAACTGATAATGATCTAGATGGACAACCATTTTCAAGTAGATAACCATGAATACTACACAAATCATTAATACATGACATTATGAAAGTTATGGTTGTCTAGATGTAAAAAAATCTCAAGAACACCTGAATATGACATTATGACAACATTGCCACCGGGCAACCATGAACACTAACCAAAGAATTAATAATTGTTACTATGAACACCATCATCAAGTTGTTTTAGGCTTAGACCATATAGAATTCAATTTTTGTTGGTGTTGTTAGTGGCAGGCTGCTGGTAATGTACAAAAAAACAAAATAAAGTTTTATAATTTGATTGCAGGCAAAAATGTTTTGGCGGGAAAAAAAAAGCATGTGACATGAAAAATTCTTTCAGAAATTTCTCTTGTAATGTTTTATGAAAACTGCTCACCAAGTTCAAAAACCCTTTGGTTACTTTATTATTTCACTATCATAATTGTACACCTTCTGTTCAGGGTAAAAAGGAAAATTAGTCATTCCATGCAGCAAAACGCTTTGAGCCAGGTTTGAGGTAAAACAATTTTCTTGTTGCATGCACTGGACTTACTTTCCAAAGTAGGGAAAAAGGGAATAGTATTTCAGCTCTCTGCTTTAAAATATAAAGTTTTGAGATGTAATTTGATAATTTTTGGAAAAAAAGGGGCAGCAAAGCAAGTAGCCTATAAGCCTAGACCTTAATGCAAGCAGGATAATACCGATAAAAAAAAGGATATACTAATAGAAAACTTTGCCCTTAAGCTCAGTTCATATAAATTGAGACTAGGAACACAGGTAGCATATGCCAAAAAAAAAAAAAAAACATTCTGTATAGATCACAGAAAGTAGAACAGTTAAAGCAAGTTTGCAATGTCATGTCAAGAAAGGCAAAAGTGTAAAAAAAAATTATAAAAAGCTCACTAAGAAATAATGTATTAGAAAAAAAAGGTCATGGTTGTATTGTAAAAAATTTATGACACAATAAAATGGTTCTATAAATTTTACATGTTTACTTCAAATGCTACCTGTCGTAAACATATAACAAGAACAGATACTATGGAAAATAATAGACATGTCCAAATTTGTCATTTCTGGATAACTCTAAACCTGCCTCTCTATAATGTTTGAACATTGTTATGCCTCAGAGATTAATACAAAATGAAAATACTTTCTGATTACCAATTATCATCTTTAAACAGTCTTCTCCAATCTATTATTAGTGCTTAATTTTTACTTACCATGCAATCCAGCACACAATCCTCGAAATTGTTTGGAATAACTAATAAGTTGGACAATACCATGTTCGATTTACGAAGGGAATTTACTAAATAAACATAATATGACTATGCTTATGCCCGTGATTATATATATCTCAGGCAGGAATGTCACCATTCTTCTTTTAATGAAGGAAAGCTTTGTTGGAGTTTTCCTTCAAAAAGAGAAGAGAGCAAAATTAATGGACTTTTTATTGAAGGGAATGCATTTACCCATTTAATTGTTGGTATCTCAAGTAGCTTCATCTGGATCTAGGCTTCTGTCTTAGACAGGTCAAGACTAAGATCCGAACAAACATTCCACCATAGCGAAACACCAACAGCTATGACGACTTTAATGCAGATAGGGCTGTGCTGTTTGTGTGTGTGTTTGTGATGCCAAGCCATCAATTTGAATTAGTTGATGGTGATTGAGCAAAACTTGCATGTACTGAGAGGGGTTTGGAACTGTCTGTCATCATTCTGTCTTGCAATTTGTTTGTAAAAGTCTATCACTCTCATTCCAAGCTTACAGTTAAGAGGGATTGAGTGTGGGAAGGCGTGAATTTTGCCAAGTGCTTTACAGTTTTAAAGAAAGCACCGTTTGTCTGTGATTAGCTTTAGCACATGGCACTACTACTAATCCAGATCTAAAGCTAGTTGTCTCTTGGGGCAGAGCATGGGAGTGGGAGGGGAAGAGGTTAACTTTCTATGATGATGAAACTGAAAACTTGTTTGTCTAAGCTAAGATCATCAACGTTTCTCGTAGATATAGTGATGACTGATGTACCAAGATGTATTTGCAAGACGAGGGGAGGGGCAGTGTGAATTTAGATTGCTATTGTGTATGACCACTAGATATTGACATTGTTCATCATATTGTGAGATTCTAACGGTGTAAAATTTACAGGTGGAGTAAAAAGTGCGACTTTAGTGTTGGACTCTTAAAACTTCTTATCAATTCCTGGGGGGAAGGGGGTTCTGGGAGGGCAACTAGTTTTTTGACATTTATTAGTTTTAACAGAGTCAAAGAGTTTCTCAAGAGAGTAGAAGTTATAAAGACACAAAGCAGGAATGGGCAAGGGAAAGCAAGGTAGTTTGACAAATTTGTGATTTGGAGAAATCCATGACTGATCTTACCATTTCAAGCTTTTCCTCTTGTAAACTTAAGATAATAGAAAACCCTCTCAAAGGTGCATGGATTTGAAATATACCATCAATATACGGCTGCAGACAAGGACAGTTATGTTAGTACAATCCAAATTGAAGAGTTAGTTTAAAAACATGAAAGGCTATGACAGGTCTTGACAGCATATGAATGGGTGCTTTCCACATTCTCGTACTTTAAGCAAGCATAAGTATGATAAGAACAAAAGTCTTTAGTTGCACTAAGACAGTTTTTGTAATAAGAGCTTTCTATATAACCTCATATGATAGAGGTTCTAATTATAATTTTGCTCTCCAAATATAAACAAGAGTTATCATATAATAGCTTTAATGCTCTACTATTTCCAACATTCTATTATACAGCCACTTTTTGACAAAGTAATAAGCCTTGTCACAATAAGTGCATGAGGTCAAAGAAATAGAAAAACATGCAATTTTAGTGTGATCGCATAATTGACATTTACATTAAAACACATTCACATAAACAAACTTTATGTAATATCACCACAAAATTTTGCAGCAGGAACAAGTGTGATATCACAATTCTCATTTTTTTTTCAAAATCATTTACAATTATCAAGACCTTTAGAGCCTTGCAATGTTTGAGGTCATTAAAAATGTATGACTAGTATTTTCTAGAACGCATTGCATTTATATGACTGATTTTTCTCTCAAACATCTCTTTGTGGGGACAGCCCTATTGGACATTTCCAAAGTACCTGTCTCTGGCTAAACCATATAAAAAAAAGTTATTTAGATTATCAAGATGGTCCAAAGTGCAAAATACGAAATTATTTTCCTACAAGAAAATCAGAAAATAATGTTTTTCAAATCAATTCATTTCTTGTTTTCAAGACAGGAATAAAAGTTGTATGGTGATGTAAATAAATTCAAATCAACGAGTTCTTTGAGTAAATTTTAGTTTGCAATATACTTTGAAAATCATAGAAGTAACTGCACGCCTCAAAAATTATTGCTTATTAGAAAAGCTAAATAGTAGACTATTACAGCATTTAAGAAAATCTTTTTTTTTTTCTCTAATAGAAACTGTTCCTTGATCAGGTCAGATTAAAATCAACATCAAACCTAATAGTAATAAAACTAACATCATAGATAAACCCAACACAAAAATTACCTCAATAATCCTGATATTGAAATGGCAACAGGCTGTTTTTTAATTAAGGTGAATGTTTTGAATATGTAAGAGTTGCATCACATCTTTCACCACAACTTAAAAAACAAATTTGAAACTTCATATCCTGCAAAAGACAAATGCTCATGACATAAAGCTTTTAACGATTCATGCAAGATATGTATTAGAAACAAAGAACTATAATTAGCTTTTCAAAGTAATTACTATGGACACTTTGTCTTCACACGACATTTTGGATTTTTTTTTTAACTGTAAGTTTTATTATGCATCAG
>BLXT01005922.1:1519993-1531360 GCA_019648995.1 Plakobranchus ocellatus
CCCCCCCCCAAGTTTTGGATGCCCTGCAACCATTTGTATTGAAGGTGGAAGACTACACTCACAGCTATCCTTATGACTGGAGAACCAAAAAACCTGTCATTATAAGAGCAAGTCAGCAATGGTTTATTGATACCCAACAGCTTTGCCCTCTTGCTGTGGTTAGTCATTACTATTGTTTGTATTTTTATCTTCCTATACCTGTTGTTATGTCTTGGGCTTTTTGTTAATAATTTTGTCATGGCGCCAAAGTACTTGTACCTTTTTGATGTCTTGAACTTGTTTTGTTATGTGAGGTAGAGACAGGAAGTTGAAAATATACAGTCTTAATTATGCATAGGAAATTAGAGAAAGAGAAATTTAATTTTATGTAGAATGTTATATGATTACCAAGGAAGTTAAAGTACAATAGAATTCATAAGATAAATAAATAATAATAATAAATTGCACTTATATTTTGCATATCTAACAATGTTACTCTAAGCGCTTTACATTTTACACAATACTGAAGGCAATTTCACTTTAACAAAACCCCATGAATTTTACAGGATATAGTTTCATACATTCTCTCTCTTATTCCTATCTCTCCTTCCCTTCCTCTCTCTCTCTTCACCCACTCCCTCCCCTCTCTTTTCCAAAAATACACACCCCACCACCCCCACAACCACAGCTACATTTACTTACAAAGCATCCACAAATTTTTAGATTTCTTTGGACATTTTTCGCTTCTCGTATTTTCATTGAGAGCTGATTCTAAACAATTGGGCCAAAATATCTAAATTTGTCTGACAGTTTTATAATTAGTGTGTGAAAGTCTTAGTAATGTTCTATCATTTGACAATCTAATAGTTCTAGACATAGTAATAGTACATATTATTCCAGGCAATTTCTGAGGTAGGTTGACTATAAGCTATTTAGACATTTATAACACATTGAGGCAGCTTTATATTCAGTCCTTTGATTTACTAGCAAACAGTGTAGATCTCTCAGGATTGGTGTTACATGATCTTAACATTTAAATTTCATAACTAATTTGGCAGCACTTTTTTGGATGATTGAATCTTATAGATTTTGTCATCTGTTGCTCTTGTGAGAATCAAATTACAATAGTCTAAACTAGATAAAATGAGTGTCATGACAAGGGTCTCAGTAACATCTGCTGATAGTAAATGCCTGACTCTACATATATTTTGGAGGTGAAATTTAGCACTCTTGCATATATCATGATTGATATAAGCACCCAATTTTTTAACAGTATCCACAAATCTTATGTAAGTTCTATTGATATCTAAGTAAATATCTGGCACCTCCGGCGATATATATGGGGTTTAGAAAAAGTAAATATCTGGCACCTCCGGCTATATATATGGGGTTTAGAAAATAAATAAAATAGCTTCAGTTTTTTCTTCATTTAGTTTTAGTCTGTTGCTATTCATCCACTCTTTAATTTTAATAGACAATCATTGGTATTTAAAATCAGATCAGCTAGATGTTTTAGATAGGCTGCATTATAAATTTGACTATCATTAGCATATAAATGGTATTTCATGTCAAAATGCAACTGAATGGAAGTTAAGGGTTTAGTATACATTGTGAACAATATGGGATTAAGAACAGAACCCTGTAGGACTTCACACTTTAAAATGACAGAATCAGATGTACACTCTCTGATGGTGACACATTGAGATCTTTCACCAATCCCAAAAGTAATTTCAAGTCTTTTAAGTAAGATATTGTGGTCGATGGTATCAAATGCCGCAGATAGGTCTAGTAGCAATAATAACAAACTTTCCTCAAGTCTAAAAAAAAGTCTAAAATTTCAGATGTTATTTTTGTAGTACAGCTGTTTCAATACTATGGTGTTCTTTGTTCAGTGTCTGACATTCTTCATTTAAATCATTGGCCCCCTTTTCAGGACAATTTTCTCAAAAATTTTTGATAAAAAAGGGAGATTTGAGACTGGCCTATAGTTGTTACTTCATTTATGTTTAATCCTGGTTTTTTTGAAAGAGGTTCTACCATAGCCTTTTTAAAGCAAGGTGGAACAGTTCCAGTTCGAAGTGAGTCATTCATTATCTTAGTTACAGGTGGCAAAATACAGGCAATACATTTCTTAAGAATATCAGTTGGAATTGGGTCTAATGGACAACTTTTACATGAATTTCTTAAGATAATTTCTCTGAGTTCTGATTCTGAAACAGGTTCAAAAACAATAAAAGGACTACCCCAAAAGGTCTCAAATTCAAGTCCAGGGGAAAGCAGTGTCAAGATGTTTACTAATTTTGTAATTTTGTTCATAAAGAAAATGGAAAAATTATTGCATAAAGTTTGATCTGCTCCTTGCGGTAGAGGTGTCTCTGATGATTTATTAAAAATGTCTTTAACAATGGTTGACTTTGCTAAATTTGTGTAAGTAAAAGTTATGTTTGGTTTTATCCAGGAGAAGGATGATGGCACTACATTGTTGCTGGTACAGTTGTCTGTGGACTTTTAAGCCACATTTTCTCCATCGCCTTTCTGCCTTTTTCTGTTGTCTTTTTGCCATTTTAATGTCCAGTGCAACCATTTAGCTATGTGTCTCTTACTGCCCTGTTTTTAAAAGGTGTATGCTGGTTAAGAACACTAGTCAATAAATTATTGAGATCATCAATTGTGGTGTTAATTGTCATGATTTGTAGTCAATGGTTAAAGTCATCGACAAAACTGTCAAGTTTAATATCACCCAGGCTTCTTGATGTTACAGTCTTGAATGTTGTTTAGGTTTATTTAGATATGTGTGGATAATATTCACCAAGTAGTCGGAATATAGAACATAGAGAGAGAGAGTAATTGTTTTGCCTTTCTTTAAGGTATGTTTTAATTTCTGTCTTTCTCTTATTATTTCTCTTACTCACACTCAAAAGCAATAATATTGAAACTACCATCTTTCTCCATTTATCATTTTTCTCCAGTTCTTTCTTATTAAGGCATATGACTCCCTTTGTCTAAATAATGTTTTATACCACCCTTTTCCTCCATTTTTGTCTTGTAATTGTGTAATTTGTGTATTTTACCTTAATTGCAAGCTGTCATATAAAGTTTTGTTTGCAAATTCAAAATTCAGGCACCTTGTGTATGGTTTTTATAATTTTTAAAAATATTTTAAACTCTGCAACATTTTTGTGTCACCTTTCTTTTTTTTTCAAGGAAAGTCTTCAAAATGTGAAAATCACCCCAGAGCAGTCAAAACATAGTATGATTGCAGAATTGTACTCAAGGCCATACTGGTGTATTAGTCGCCAGAGGACATGGGGTGTTCCTATACCTGTTTTCTACCATAAGATTTCAGGCGAGCCTTTAATCTGCAGGTGAATGATAACACAGAATCTTATTTTCCATACTGGATAATAAAGTTTCTCTTCTGTTGGATTTTTTTCCAGAGGGAAATTTGGATTCATAAATTATTATAGGACACATTGGCAGTAAATTGCTTATAGTTCAAATGTGGTTGGTGGAAGTTTAGCTAAAAACAGTGTATGTTCTTTGAGAATATGATGAATCCTAACAAGCTGGCTCTGTTTACTATACAGAGCATTATTGCATACAGATCAAAAGTATGCTGCTCTGTTATCTTACACATTGTAAAGTTAAATCTTTTAATAAATGTTTTACCTTTTACCTTGTTGGTTTTTTTTACATGCCTTGAAATTTAAATTTTCACCAAAAGGCTGAAAGCAAGTCAGTTCTCCAAGTCTTACCCATTTCTTTCAACATTGCTTTAGTTAGATATTTCTTGCTTTTCATTGGATATCCATGAAAGACATACTTCTGTTCTGAAAGTGTAGATTCATTCCAGAATTCCCCTTAAAATGACCTGTGTCCCAGAAATCTTCATTTTTATCACAAAATTTGGAATTTTACCTGAAAAAAGTTTTGCCATACCCCATTTAATAGGCCTAATGTAAGGCTTATCGACACTAAAACTGCAACAAACTTTTGGGACAAACCTACTATGTGGCTGGTGGCTATGTTCGCTTTACCCCCTGCCATTGTGCATGTCACAGTCTTGTATTTTGCAAGCTGAAGAAGAAGGATGAGGTAAGGTGGGAAAATCCCATTAGTGCAGTGCATCAATTCTAATCTAGAAAAGCTCTCTCTATCACTGATTGATAACATGTTGCTGGTCAGTCTCTCACACTGCGACTTCATGCCGCTGGATTAGGCTTTTTTACAACAATCTATATCTAAGTGAGCAAAGAAAGAAGAAAAATCCTGGCAATAAATTTGAAATTTGGCAACATAAAATTAAGAAAATGGTAGCAGCCGATTTTCAATTTCATTAGAAATAAACAAATTTCTCTACTACTCATCTGTTAATCTTTGACCAAACTTTGAGACTGGAACTGTACATGCATTGTCTAGTAGCACAGTAGGCACTAAAAAGCAAGAAAAAAACATTTCTGGTGGCAACATTAAAATAAGCAGCCCACAATTAGTCAAGTCATTGAGTTAGAATCTAAATTTTAAGAGGTATAAATGGATTAAAAGCCCATTATTTTTTTGTAATATAATGTTTATCTAAAGTTGATTTGTTAAACATTAAGGTAAATACATGTAGATTGGAATGTATGCATATAGCATGTGTTAGGCTTGTTGACTTAGTGCTTTGCGCCGATCCAAACAGAAACTGCTTTCTTCTACATTCCCCTGGATTGTAAAGATACACCTCTATGATTTTAAGCACTTTTGTTTTCAAAATGGGGCTTAGTTACATTAAATTCTTTGTCTCACTCAACTCGGGTATGTTCCACATTTTAATCAGATGTTCCTCATTTTTTCACTTGATATTTCTCGAAAGTGTTTTCGAGGGTAACTCATGCAAATCAGTCGGAAGTCTCTTAAAAGAGTATTGTTCGTTAGCCTTGTAAAATTTTCTTTTGACTTGAAAAGATAACAAAAATATTATCCTCAAACTTTGATGGAATTGGGAAAGAGTTTTTTCTTTATAAAAATGTGAACTGTAACTTTTAAGGATCAATGTTAGGGAAGACATTTTTGAAATGATAGTTGAAATCCAAGCAATAATTTGTCTTGTGTAGAGAGACTGTCCAGCATGTACAGGACTTAATTCTGGAACATGGCTCAGATTGTTGGTGGAATCTTCCCTCACATGAACTACTTCCGGACAGCCTGCTGGCTCAGGTGAGCTTTGCTCTTTTTTTATATTTTTAAATTCTCTTTATGCAATCTATATCTGCATGAATGCTTGAAAGGATGTGTTCCTTCACTCAGCTCATTTCCTCACTCATCTCATGTAAGGGAACGTGTGAAAGTTTGGTGATTTTAAGTTGTTGATACCAACATTTACACACCATCAAAGCAAAGTAGATAGTTTAGCTGCCATTGCTCTTTTTTTTTTTTTAATTACTTTCCAATGATTTTCGTTTTGTTTTTTCATTTACCAATTGATTTTTAATTTAATCTATTTATTTATCTTTTTTTTAATGTGCGACCAGATCCAAAAAGGCCAAAGCAGTGATTATGAGAAAGGCAATGATATTTTGGATGTTTGGTTTGACAGTGGAGTTTCCTGGGCCTCAGTTCTCAAGGGTAGGTATTGAAGGATCAGGCATTAGTTTATATAACATAGAGCCAGTAAAAAGTAACTTAAGCTGCAAAAGACAGCATGATTCAAGAAATGTCATGCAACAATGAAAAGGATAAAATCATTTTTATGAAAGAAGTTTTTTGGATCCTTGTTGGGGATGGGGGTGGAGAATCCATACAAATAAAAAAAAAAACTCCATAGGATTAGATCCAAATATTGCATAAATTTATTTTATCTGAGGAAAAGAGAAGAGGGAAAGGAAGTGAAAAGAGGAATAGAAAGGTATAAGGGTTGGCGAAGGAGATGGAGACTTTGTCAATTAGTTCAACCCTGTCAAACTGTATTCCTGGTCCTAGTCATACGCGAATGATCTGCAAAGTTTTCACTAGCATTTATCGCTGGATTAGGAATAAAATGTTTCCTCTAGTAGTATGTCTACTATTGTTGTGTTTAAAGAAAGTGTTGTCATCTAAGATGACACTGAGTCCCTAGAATATATGCTTAACATCACTTTTTCTCAGAAGGCTAGGCATATAACTAAACAGGGTCAGGCGAGTAGGTATGAAAGGGTTAAGGCACCAAAAAAAAACTATTTTTTGCCTTCTGTGTGCTATCAGATGTCGGAGGCCAAGCTGATGTGTATATGGAAGGCATAGACCAATTCAAAGGATGGTTTCAGACTTCTTTGCTCACTAGCTTGGCTGTGAGGGGAAAAGCACCTTATAGGTAAAACACTTGAGGGATTGTCTCAGGAATGGTATTTTTTTTTAAGCAATAATATTGGCCCAACATAATAACAAATGAGCAGAAGAAAAATTTTCATGATGCATTTGTGTTATTTCATTTTGCCATGGCATTATAACAGTTAATGCTATTGTGATCATTATTTTTCTTAAAGGATGATGGGTTGGTTTGTTTTTAAATTAATATTAGTATTTTTTATCATAAATGCAGTTCAATACCGCTATGTTGAATTGAAATGTAGATCTTCTATTAAATAAATATTACATTTCTGTACCTACCTTTGTTTTATTGTAAAGAGCAATGCAAGGGTGGATAAGACAATGGTGTGTTTATTCCGACAAGGACATTGACTCATCATTGGTCTAGTCTGTCAATATTTACTGTACAATAAAGTAGCTTGCTTTTGATGTTTATTTTTTAAATTTTTTTTTGTAGTATAAAACCTGTATCCTGATCCTTTTAGTTCAACAACTGATTGAAACCTTTGCTTTTTTTCCTTCATATTTTCTGCAGGCAAATTGTGACACATGGATTTGCCACCGATGAAGCAGGGATGAAAATGTCTAAATCACTTGGGAATGTGATTGAGCCTGAAACAATTATTCATGGTGGAAAAGTAAGTATTGTGACAGAATATTACAAACTCTTTTAGCAGAAAGGAGCAAAAAATGGCTAATATTCCATGCAGTTTTGCATAACATTCTGCATTTCACAATTTTTGCAGAATTGTTTGCTTTGCTCATCATTTTTTAATTACAGAAGATATTTCACAGGGTCAAATTCTTCCTTATAACAGCATCAATGTGTTGCCATAAAGAGAAATTTTTTTATGAAAAAACTAATATGGCACTATTACAATGACCCACATAAGCAGCTTAGTTAGATATCAATGATATCAAACACTAGCATTTTTTGCTAAATATTGTAAATGAATTTTGGCACAACAGGTCAACAACAATGATAATAATAAGAAGAACAATTATAATAACATCATAGTCCAGCACCGATTCCTCAAAATCTTTGGGAAAAGTTTTTGAGTTTAATCATACCGTGTTCGAATTGCTAAAGACCTAAATTACATAAAAGCAATTTAATGATGGTTACTCCCCGACCACCGCAAACATGGACATCACCACCCTTCTGTTAATGAATGAATGAAAGTTTTGTTGTATGTTTTTTTTTTTTATTACTTTCTTTTTCCTTTTTTAATTACTTTTTTTTTAAAGAGGAAGGGAGCAAAAAAACTTTATTGGGCTTTTGATTTTGGGTAATACCTTCACCTTTATGGGTGTTGGTGGTTTTTTTAGAACCTTACTGAATATTAGGAGGACCTTGAGAAACTGGTTCTAGGTTTGTATCTAAACTTCAGTGCGAAACACTGATCACTGTGATGAGCTTTATGCAGTATTTCCTTTTGTTGTTTGTGTCACCATGCTACTGACTCAGCTTGGTGACAGAGACTATGACCAAGCAAAACTTGTATGCACTGAGATAGTCTTGGAAGTGCCTGTGATCACTTTGCCTTGCTCGTTTGTTTACTAAATGGTCTAGCACTCAGATTTGGAGCTTGTGGTCAACAAGAACTGACATGGGAGGGACAGGCAGAAAAGGTTAAATTTTGCCAAGTGCTTCACAGTATTAAGTAAGCCCTGCACGCTGTGATTAGCATTGAGGCTTGATTCTAATCCAGATCCAGTGTGGGAGTTGTCTCTTGGGAATGTAAGAGTGCAATTTTAATGGTAGCCTTCTACGAAATTCTGAATTTCTTATCAATCTTGGACTGTTTTTGGCATCATTTGAGGGCAATTAGTTCAACCACTTGGTGTTTACTGTGAGAAAGAGTGTGACAAAAGGGTAAAGAAAACAGAATAGTTTGACAAATTCATGACTTTGAGAAATCCATGCTCAACCTAATTGTGTTCAAGTGTAGCAATAATGATGCCTATAGTCAAATGCCTAGAGTCTCTATCTCACTAAAAATCTCACTGTCAGGTAACACTATATATACACGCTTAACATTTTCTTTTTTTCTTTGTTTTTTGGGTTTTTTTTTTCTTTTTTTCTCTATGTAAGGCTATAAAGTGATCTGTTAGGAAAATGGAAAATTATTGAGAGAGTTTTTTAATGGATTAAAATGTAGGAGTGTTTTTGTAACAGAATGCTCGAATAAAATATATATATATATATATATATATATATATATACATTTCAAGAAACAGATTCAAGACATGTTTGGATAAACATTTAATATGTTTTATCTATCTGTTTTGATGCTATGTTGCAGGACAAGGAGGCATTTCCATCATATGGTGTCGATATATTGAGGTGGTGGGTAGCCCACAGTCATCATCACCAAAACATCAACTTAGGCCCAACCCTGCTCAAACAGTTTTCTGAGGATGTATTTAAGGTAATATGATTCTAGTTGTGATATTGCTGCCTTCCGCTTTTAGATTTTAGGGCTGGGATTCGTCCGCAGATCCGCGGATCTCCGCGTAGTCGGGATTTTGAAGCCGCGGTTCTAAAATAAAAAAATCCGCGTTGACGCGATGTAAAAATTATCTGTAAAAAAACGAAACTAGTTATCGACGAAAAATGAATCATTAAAAGTACGAGCTGTACCGGAAACGGAAATGAATTTTACAATGTTGGCTTCCGGAATACAATTTGCCACTGTGTAAAAGTAGCCAATCCTTTATTTTTAACTGACGTTGCCAGACAAATTGAACCAACACGATTTTGGCCTTAAATTACTTGCCTTAAAAAAATATACACAGCGGTTCTCTGGCAATCGAATTGACATCATTTCATTCGAAAACGTCAGTCCGCACCCTTGTTATCTCGTTGCAGTACTTGCTTGTAAATACTTTGTTTTGGAACAAGAAAGGGTCAGGCTGCAGGCAACCCATCTAAATATATCTATCTGACAAAATGTCGACGCGAAACTATATTGTTTTGAGGGATAAGGACTCAAATATTGATGACTCTACTGTCCGTAATCACTGGAAATGGGATTGGATGGACCGCATCGTTCAAGTTGGAGAAGATCATGAAAGGTTAGGCCTCTTCATTCAGAAACTTAGAGACGATGGCCGAGCATACTGTGTTCAATGCCGGGCACTGGTGGAGGACTGCGGTCCCTATCAGTTTTCCTCCGAAAGCGAACGGCCATTTCGATTATTTAACGCCAATGGGTGTACAAAATACTACTACTTCGATATGTTTTTTTACCGTTTCTTAAACGGCTGCCCCTATTCCTATGGAAATTAGAAAAAAAAATTTATTCCCACACCATCAGCTACAGGCAAAATTAAGAGGCAATATTTTAGATCTAGATTTAATATCTAGATCTAGACACTGATGACACTAGTTGCCCGCCTACTGACGTCAAATAATCGAAATGGCCGACTTTCTCAGATGGACAAAGTAGGGACCGTAGTGCTCCACCAGTGCCCTATGCCGCACTGAAATAGTGTATGGCCAGCGTAAAGCACCAAATCTGTTACAATTATAAAATTAGTTACATTTTGTTATTATTGTGTGACGCCTCTTTCTACTTTAAAATGAGAAATTCTCTCAGGAGAGGCTGGTTTTGGGCTTGTCAAATTGTCAAAACCCTAATTTTTTCGGGGACTCAGCATTTCAGCGGAGTAGACTTTTGGTAATCCCAGCCCTGGATTTGTGTGTTTTCAAATCTAAGTTTGTGTGACAGGCCAGGGAATGACCTTTTTTTTTTTTTTTTCATTTCTCAAAATGAACATAGTTTATTGAAATTGTTTATATATTTTAAACATGTTAGAGCTTTGCTTGTTTTAAGCTGAAGTGGACTTTTATCATTTGTGACCAAATAGTTGATAAAACACTTTATTTTTTAATGACTTATCTCATTCACTCTAAAGATTTCTATTTTCAGGTCCGTAAGTGCTTGCGCCACATGTTAGGTAATTTGTTCGATTTTGATCCTAAAGTAGATGTGATGCCTTACAACAAACTGACTGCTGTGGACAAATACATGCTGTACAATCTTTACCTCACTATAAAGCAGGTGATAACCTTGTTTGATCTGATGAAAACATGCCAGTCATTATGCGACAAAGTCTCTCAACATATCACTGCAATAGACTTCATGTCCCTCTTGCATTTAAATGATTCTTGAAACTTGGGATGCTTCATGAAATTTTTGTTTTAAGGATGATTTGAAATAAAGTTATAAAAAAGTAAAATCACCAGTCATGTAACACTATAAAGAATATAAAATATAGAATGCAAAAGATGCAATGGCAACTGATTTAAAGTAAAGAGCAACAATAAAATGAACAATGAATTATTATGTATCATACTTAACGATACTCACAAAGGAAAATAATAGTAAGTAAACATTAAAACATTACTTCGTAATAGCTTTGTCAGTTAGTACTGTTAAAGTGTTAAACATTATTTGTAGTTGGCAACTGTTTACCTCTTCTTTGTTATCTCTAATAAATTTTGTTGTTTTTTTTCCATACATAACTTTTATTTACTCATTATAATCATAAATCCATTTTTACTGAAATTTGAAAAAAAAGCTGATTCAGATTTTTATTTGATAACTTTAAAAAAAATATAATTTGGGAAAAAGAAGAATGAATGGAAATGTACCAATTACAGAGTCAATTATAAATTTAGTGTGCGCAACATGGTCATAACCCTTTCACTCTGTTTTCATTGTTTCAGATAGAAGAGGGTTACAAGAGCATGGCATACAACAAAGTTATCCAAAACATAGAAAAGTTTGTTTATTCAGATATGTCCATGTTCTATTTCAACAACACAAAAGACAGGTAACTTTTTTTACTTACAGTATCTTTGAATTTTTATGGATAAACTTGCCACAATAATATTATTTTGTACTTTAATTCCCTAGGCTAAAGTCATGGTGTGGATTTCTTTGTCTCAATACATTGAAGCTTTCATTACTTTGTGATCCTCAAGGAAGATTATTCGAAATGTTTCATAAAACACATTATATGCTGTTTTGGAATAAGCTGAATAAAGGGCGA
>BLXT01005922.1:1547204-1563691 GCA_019648995.1 Plakobranchus ocellatus
ATTATTATTATTATTATTATTATTATTAACTTTTTTGTGACAGGTATGTGCAGAACAAACAAAAAGTGCTTAGAATGATAGCTTAGGATCCAAGCTTTAAGAAAATGTATACTTTAATGTATGTTTATTTTTAAAAACAAACTGTATCAATAGAGTTTTGAACAATGCAGAGATTTCTTTCACTCTACTGTGCCACACCCACAGTTTACAAACTGCCCAGCTGTGGCAGCAGCACACTGGTGCAACCCATCTTGGGCTGACCAACATAGCGCAAGTAGAGTTAACGTTGCTCTGTGAGTGATATTTTGTATAGAATTAATATATTAAAAGGGCACATCTACCAATTTATAAGTTTTAAGTTGGTGGTTAGGTTCTTTTACTATTTTAGAATATTTTCCTCAAACACCAGGGCATGTTAAAGACCAATAAGCATTCTTTTGTTTAATCCAGGAGTATAATATCTAGATATTTTTCTCACTTTTACTGACATTGAAAATCCTAATATTACAAAAACCTATCAATTAAAAAATAGTGTGAAGATTTTAAACTTGCCTGAGGCCATTTGAAGGCTGAAGGATAAAGTGAGCGTTGACGCTTTATTAGGGCTGAGGAGCTTGAAACCATGGAGGTCATGGATGTCGTACTCTGGTCAAGTGTTGCAGGAGGCTCAATGGTAGAAACAGCAGTTGAGATAACTCGGCATAAGAACTGGTAAGGGAAATTAGATTCTGGCCTCATTTATGAATTAAAAATTGTAATACTAGCACAAAATGATATATTCTTTTTAAAATTATACCTCTGATTCGTTTCATAAAGTTTGAAAATGGCTCATCTTTAGATATGAAACAAAAAATATCAATACAATAAAGGACAGGTAATAACAGTGGTAGTTGTTCCAATAACAGCAAAGGTACTCATAATATTAAATGTCATTGCAGTGTTAAAAGCAAAATCACTGAAATAATTGTAGCAATTAAGCTTACAAGTAATAATTGTTACTGCAAAAATTAATTCTTTTTAATAAAGCAAAATATTTTGTGGTTCTTTGTCCATTAAAAACTGCAGATGGTAATCATTCCCTTACCTCTGCATACTTCTTCAAAGTAATCTACACCATTTCACTGCATGAAAATATTAAAAATATATTTTTTAACCGCATTCACAATCACATGTTAGCTTTGTGAGGACTTCAGAGCCCTGAATCTACCACTAACCAAAACAGTAAACACAAAATTATTGAAGTTCTCAAACTCACATTTTTACGAGATGAAATAAGGCCAGGCTCAACTTTTTGACTAGGCAGCAAAGGATGGGAATGAAGCTCTCTGAACAAAGCTGCTCGCCCCTGCACAACAACAAGTTTTATAAATCAAACAGTTTGCATCTACTACACATAAAATTGTATACCTAAAACAAATTAATGTCTCAGCACTTGATTGCAAAATAATACAATTTCCATTTATAAGGCATAAGTTTTTTGTGAATGCAAACTTAATCATAGAGGTTCATTACAGTTTTAAAATAGCTATTTGATATGAATCATCATGAAAGAGAAATGTATTCCCATTATTAGCTTCCATGTTTTCACAGCCTGTAGTCCCATTCAAGCAATTTTGACCAAGGCCTAATTTCCTAACACCAAGCTTTGTTAGACTTCTCTAAATGTTACCAGTAAATTTAGGTGTACAAATGCTATGAATTATCAAATGTCTTCCCTGATTTTCATATATATATATATATATATATATATATATATATATTTATATATTACCCTGATGCTAAACCCTTATTTAGGTGTGATTTGAGTCTCCTTTGGTAATTTAAATATGTTCAAAGTACAGTAGACCTCACCTAAACCGAAAACGGCTGAACCGCAAAAAACGGCTAAACCAAAAAGAAATTGAAGAGCTTTCAATGTTTCCTCTTATTTTTTCTTATTAAACATGCGGTAAACCGAAAGTGTTGGCTTTCAAACTATCGCTCAAGCGAAATAAAAACTACCACGAAAGCCCAGTCACTGTCCGACCAACACAAGAAAATTTTTTTTTTTTCACACCTTGCCCTTCCCTTTCTTTCTCGCATTACTCCATGCAAACCAATTACTGTTAGTTACGGCCTGATGTCTGGCTAGGTATAGGTCTACTGCACACATCTGCCCATCCCTTCTCTTCCACCACTCAGCTACGTATGGGACAGTGCCAGAGACTCCCTACATGTCTAGGTCCCACCAGAGCTAAGCTAAGCAAACACTGTTGCATCACAGCCAGTAATAAAGCCATCTCTCATGCTGAGAACTTCAGTACCAGGAAACTTAGGTGATGATTAAATTGTAAAAATAGAGACTTCAGGACCGGAAATCTTACTTAGGCAATGATGAAGTTGTGGGAGCTCTATTATTCCACATCGATATCAGGCACAAGAACCTCTTAAGAGAAGGAGATAAAGAAATGGATAAGAAAGAGAGAAAGATTCGTGGATAGGTGTGTTCATTCACATTGTTGTGTGACGATGGGTGGGATTGATTTAACTTCCGGAAGATGGTTACTCTCCTTTTAAATCTTACTTATTTAATGTACTATGCTTAAAACAAAATAGAAATCATATTCCCTAGAATTTCAGTTTACACGTGTTCCACTGTAAATGGAATAAGAATGAAACTCAAACTGACCTTGTTGTCAAAAAGGGAAAGCACCTTGACTGACTTCATGCCAAGGGAAAGCACAGCAGACATAATTTTAAACAAGTGGAAATGTACACGAAGCAGCCCATAGTTTGTAGCTTTCTGGTCTACGGCCAGCTCTATTAGGGATGTGGGCCCGTCCATCTTCTGCCAGGCAGGCTCCAAGTTATACACAGGCACCTCATGGGCTTCACAGTTTGCCTTTTCAGTGAGCAGGGAATCAAGGGAGAAGAAAAATGTGTGAAATATTCAACAATTATTGGATATAATGAGAAACTTGGGTCTTCCATTATTATCTCATTAAATATGAAACCTTGCATTTAAAGTTTATGATGTACAAAATTTATTTTTAAAAAAAAATTGTACTAGTCCCAGGGAAAAGATCATTGGACATACAAATTAAGAGGCTGCTTCCATTGATTGTTGGACCGGTGCCCAAATAAATTGATGCACGATATGGGACAGGTTCAAAAGTCATACCTTTTAGTTTGATATTAGTTCTTTTGAGGTGACATGTGCTAATGAGGTGCTTATTGAAGGCATAATAACTGAATCAAAAAGTTCGAACTTCAACACTTGAGTGTATTAGTCTTATGGTATATAAAGGAAAACAAAAGTATGAACAATATGTAAAAAGATAAATTGCTTTCGTGATGCAGAGTGCAAACACCAGATACAAATGGTAGCTCTGTCAACTTTGAAAAGATACCTACAGTGGAAAGTCATAAGCAGATTTTCATTATTTACACTAACAAAGAAATGAACATTAGCCATCCCTACTAAGGAAAGTGAAAGTGAGATAACAAGTTAATAAAAGTAGATCAAGTTATCAGTTGATAGATGTGCAACAGTTTGCAATAATGGTAAAGCATAATAATCTCTGTGACTTTAATCTTAGGATGACAAGGATACAAAGGAAAGGGCAATGACACTCAAGATTGAAGTTAAGAAAGTGAATGAGTGAGAGACAGACATACAAGTGACAGACAGAGCAAATAGGAGAGAAATGAAAGAATCAAAAAAAACCAACTTAATATAATAAGGAAAAGTCTGTAAAAATGATAAATGTAATTATGTTTTTAATCTTGAAAGACTGTTGTGTTTTGTTTCCCAATAAATTATAAAAGTAAAAAAAGGAAAGGAAAAATTTGGTGATAAAAGAATTGCTACATAACACAATATCAATAAAGATTAACACTAAAGTACCTGCATTTTGTGCAGAAAAAAAAAAACAAACCCAGGGCATTTTAATGTCCATGTGCATTGATCTCAATAAATTAATTACCATGAAACATTCACAGTCTCACTATCTCTTCAGTAACACACAATCAAATCTTACATCCATGATTATTTCCATGAAATCTGCACATAGGGTTGCAAAAGTAACCAGGTTGACATCATTCATGCCCACCTCCTGGAAGACAAAACAAAACAAAACAAAAAAACAGAAGTCTCAGGATCAACCTTAATGAAGTGTCAACTTCAAAACCAAAGTTTGAAACTCAAATTTCTTGCAATTCAAAGAGCTCAAGATGATAGAATTTTTTTTTCACTTTGGCTTTAAAAAATTTGACATCATAATCCAGAGAGAAAAGGACTTGATTCTCTTAATTTGAAGCTCTTATTTCTGTGACAACCACATTTTTTCCCTCATTTTTCTCTTGTCTCACTCTTATTGTTTCTTCAGCATGAAGCTCTGCTAACCTCTGCAAAAGGAGGAAATGCAGCATACTCTTCACCAGCCTAAATGGGAATGCAAAAAAAAAAAAAAGGCCATCTAAAAGGCATTACATTTACACTCTTTTCAAGACTTTTGTCCAGTCCCATGGGTTTTGAATTAGGAACTTTCCACTGTACTTATGGTGATTTTAAATATTCCACGATCCATACCATGACTATAAATTAACAAATTAATTGCAATCCAATATTAATTAAAAAAAAATTTTTTTTTTGCAAATGAATATTGAAGAAAACATTATTTGGACTGATAAATCTTAAACAAAATGAGTTTTACTTACCCCATGATCTTTTTTCCCTCATACCTTCCTGATCAAACCAAAATATCTATAAACAAAAAATGTCTCATTTCTTTGATGAAAAAGACTTACCTTTCTACACAATCTTTCTTTTGGTGGTTTTCCCACCTGGTGAAAAATTAAGAAATAAAGCACAGTTCCTTCTTTAAGCAATTTATAAAAAAAAAAAAAAAATATATATATATATATATATATATATATATATATATATATATATATAAATATATATAAATATATATATATATAGCAAAATCAATAACTTGTCTTCATATTTCATGAACATAAATATACATATTTTTTTATCTGATAAAGGATGATTTTAAACAATGTTCAAAAACAGTTTGTACTTGCTAAGTACCTTTTTTTGATAGTGCATGACTAGAACATAAATGAATCTTCTATATATTTTTTTCAGATGCAGGACAAAGGATAAATTAAAGTATACACAATATCAGGAAACCAATGTCTAATATTCACTTAAGCAAAGCGGTGCTGACTTTTATGTTATATCTCTTTTTATTTAACCATATCATGGAGTTATATAATGAAAAAAAAATTTTTTTCTTTCACAAAAATGAATCTACAAAATCTAAGAGCAAAAAGATATGCTGCAAATAAGATATGTATCATAGAACTTCAGTAAATTGAATGAGATACGAATGCCACAAACCTTTTCCATCAGATGTGCAGCAGATGAGGCCCTCTTTTTCATAAACATGTGCCACAGCAGACTAGAAACCCCTGTTTGTTTAGAGATAAAAGAAATTGAGAACACTTTTCTTGGGACGAGAGATTATTTGAATCGGCTAAAAAATTAGGGGCCATCTTTTCTATTTTTTTTTATCAAAGAACTCTACAAAGATATAAACTAAAAAAGGAGCTATATCAATTCTATGCTACGCATGATAAGGGCATTTTAATTGTTCTTACTGCATGCTGAAGAACCAAATCCTGTTTTATAACACCCTTTTCTTCAAAACTTTAATACTTGACTCTAAACTTAACAGAATATTGTTCTGAGAACAACCATCACAATTATAACAAATAAGAACAAATTGAAATATTTTCAACTGTATCATCAAGGTGTAAATTTCCATTGTAAGCAAATCGAAAGAATCTGACAAAATATTTCTTCATTTCAAATCTGTCACTTTTATTGCACAATGCCCATTTTTTACATGTCAATTGGTCCAAAAAGGAAAAGAACATTGCTCAATCAAAATACATGTTCATGTTTACCTTTAAAGTGACATACCTTGCCTTAAAACTGCATTCTGGACCAGCCTCAAATATTCAAGAGAGAATTCTAGACTCCAAATTGCCTGTGAATTTTTCATAGAATTGTATAGAAAAAACTCTATAGGTAAATGCTTTGGAATTAAAGACAAATATCCCTATGCATCCCCATGTAAATTTAGTTCTTAATAATTAAAAACCCAGGCCTTTTTTTTTTAACTGAAACTCATTAGGCTAAATTACCTGAAATAGATGATAACAAAAAAAAATGAAGTAAAGCAGTGTAATGACAAAATAAGATTAAGACTAAAGGTTTAGCTTGTAAGTAGCTTTAAGGATTTTTTTGGTGATTTAGGGGCTTCTAATTGTTAATTTCATGATCATGACAGGTGATATTTCTCCTATTTTTGGCAGAGTTTGGCTTTGCTTTAGGTTCAAGGGATAAAGAGAATGAGGCAAGAAACAGGGCTAACAATTTGTTTAACAGTGTCTTGAGGGCTTGGAATGAACACTTTTCTTCCACATGATGCGACCGCCGACCTATATTAGCTCCGTCCACAAGACGCATTTAAGCGACCAGCTACCTGGCGACAAAACAATTGTTAGAGTACCGTCCCTTGCACGCCTGCATACTTCTATTTGTCTTGACCTACTTTCTAAGGGTTTGGGGCTTCCCCATGAATATTTTCATGAAGATTGGACGCTTTTAAGAAAATTGCGACGAAATATGTCAGATTCTCAGGACAGTGACGTTGCCAAGGGCAACAGACATGTACAGGGTGTTGAGTTTGATGCTGAGAGCGATGATTCGTGACTAAATTTTGATGAAAATAACTCGGATCTGGATCAGATTGGTCAGAAAGTGAAAGTCCAACTTCTAGGTCTCGACCTAGGTTGAGTAGGCAGTGTTGAAAGAAGGTGTGGCCCAACAACTGATCATAACACTGACACTGACACCACAACAAACTATCAGTGGGAAACCTATGAACTAGATAATCGGTTTGAATCTGACTAAAATGGTTTGGATTGGATTATTTTACTTCGTGGTATGTCAAATTCTGTTGTCAAGTTGTAATTTTCTAAGTATTATACACATAACCAACGCTGAACAAAACAAACATGCACAACAGAAAAAATGACAAACAAGAAATCCATGATCTTTAGAGGTCTTTCATTCTTTTAGACCTAAATTTGGGTGCATTATGTTTCCTTTGTTGGCAAAGCCTGTTCAATACTTTTCAAGACTTTATTCTTCCCTTATTTCTTCTCAAGATCCAAAAGATGGGTTTCAATGATTTTCACCATTCAGCTCACTTTCGCCCTGAATAACATGGGTCAAATGACCCAAATTCACGAAACAAAAGATATCATACAAAAGCTTGTTCATTTTCCTAACTGTCCTGTAAATATCACATTGTAAGGTCAAGAACAAGCAGAGAAATAATTTTTTTTGTAACACACCCTTGTTTTTCTGAACCCTGCCTTGGGGTATGTGGACTGAAGGGAAACTCTATAAAAACCAGATGTGGAAGAAAAGTGTTAAGAGGAACCCTTCTTTTCGTTCAAATTATAAGATTGGATTTTGAGGTTTCAACTCGACTTTCTAAATCAAATTCTGTAACAGAAATCACTATTAAGATCTTTTCCTGTTATCTACCTGAGAACATTCCCTAAACGAGTAATTTTTTGCCTATCTTTATTTCTTTTGGTTTCTGACTTTGCAGTGAGAGATGAAAAAAGGTACAAAGGTGGCTGCATAAATCTAAATAAAGTACTGTGAAGTTCATAAAAAAAAAAAAACAAACAGAAAAACTAGATAATTGTGCCAAATCTCTGATATTACTTTATGCCAAACAAAAAAAACAACAATACCTCCGGCTCTTTGTTCCATAACACAGCATATTCCCAGCAGCAATTAGACAAAAGTATATCATTGTGGAGTGTGTGTGGAAACCTCCTTCTCAGCTCACCCAGTTGATCTACGCAGGAAGAGTAAGAGAGAGAGAGATAGAGAGAGAGAGAGAGGGTTAACAGCAAAATATCAACAGTTTCAATTAAAACAAAAACCGCAGGTTTAAAGCAAAACTAACAATTTAAATAGTTTACTGAATAACCCAAGTTCTGTTGTGCTGTTTGCTTGATTTAAATTATTTTTACAAAGCATTGCACATTTATTCTTTCACACCAATGCACTTTTTTGATCCCATAATTGGTAATTGCTCTTTGTGAGTCCTGAATGGCTTTCTAATTTATCTTTATTTGTATTTCTTTCTGTCAAAATTAAAAAGAAACATGTACAAATACTGCACTTCTAAAAAGGTATACAAAAGTTTAAGGATTTTGAAGTTGCCTTGGTAAAATGCTTTTTGAGTTAATAATTTTTTAAATTGATAATAATGGTTCAAAACACAATACTTCACCTTCATTAATTTTTTGCTTTTTTTTCTTTGTGTTATAATTGTCACTATTATATTTTTTTTACTGAAAAAGCCTAAAGCCAAACTGGTTTTAACGCTATTCCATTTTAATTAAAACTGGTCCTTATTTATTTATTTAATCACCAGAAACCCTCAATGACATAGCTTATTTACAGACTTCTTGAGAAAAATAATCCCATCATAAAGAAATTGTTGAGAGTACAATTAAGACTGCACTTTCTGTATTCATCTCTGGGCAAGCGATATGAAAATTGCACATATTAAAAAAAAAAACCAAAACAAAACTACTACACTATAGTAAAGCTGAAATGGTAATTATTATTTCCTTGTACTCACACTTGATCTTGTCAGACTGTTCCATCTCTTGGATTCTGTCAGAGAGAGGCCTGCCTTCCTCTGTTTTCTCCTTGTTTTGAGGATCTCTCTCACCTGTACCTTTTTGGGATGTCTCACTGTCCACTTCATCAGTGCCTACCACATCCTCTTCTTCCTCAGCCTCATCCTGCAGTGTTTGCGTCTCAGAATCCGTGGTGAAAGAGTAAAACAGAGAGGCGGGGTTGAGGTGCTGCTGAACAACATACCTTGCTATAACCTCTGGAATGGAACCTGTAGATGGTGAAATAAGGTATATGTTTCCTCCATTATTCTGACGAATGCTCTAACTCCTAAAACAAAAACTATTGAATGAGAAGTAAGGCAATATTTTACCACTATCGGAGAAAGTTTTAAGTACAGTTACATGCATATTGAATCAAGTCAGAGACAGACCTAACAAAAATAAAAGCTACCTATATTGAAATCATAAGTTTGAGCGATGAAAGGAGAAGATAGTATTCTACAACAATTAACAATAAGAGACAATGCATAACTCAATCACTTATTTGTATTGCTCATTATTTGTATAAAAAAGGTAGGTGTAGATTTTATGATGAGCCAGCTTAAAAAAATCAGAATAATCAAAGATAACCTCTGAATATAGAGTTAGCTGTAGTAAAAACTAATAAAATCAATTGTGATGCATTAATTCTGTTAACAATACTATAAACTATTGAAATCTATCCTCCACTTGATAAAGGAGTGGGGAAACAAAACATGCCTGCAACTACGTCATGATGTGATCGCTTCAACTAATCACTTTTTTGTCTTGATGAAATCTCAGGCCTGGGCCCACAATTTCCACACTTCAGTAGCTCAACACTTCTGTGATATCTACCATTGCGCAAGCTTAAAAAAAAAAAGAAACCTATTTTACTTTATGTTGGTGAGTTAAATATTACAAGTGAAGAAAGGAAGGGTACACATGGGATCTTTACTTTCCATTCAAAACAAGAGTTTTCAGTAGGCCCACCTTTGCCACCATGTAAAAGTCTCGCCACAGCAACACTTATGGGCTGGTGCCGATTATTCTCTTGGGAAGCCTGAATGTTGAGCAGAGTTACAATAGCCATTGCATCTTCACACTGACGAGCAAGAACTTCCCACAATTCCATGTCGACTGTTAGGGATTCCCAGTCCTGGCTGTCTGTGCTTGTGTCTGCAACTGAAGTGCCTGGATCATCATCACCACCAATCTCATCATTATCTTTCTTATCATCGTCCTTCTTTTTTCTATGCCTCTTCAATTCCTCTCTTTTTTCTAAATCTTCTTCCTCTTCTGATTTGCCACTCAGAGTGTCTGCATCTGGGTCCTGAACAAAAAAATGAAAACAATTGAAAAGAAAATGTAGTATTTGGTTTTAGAGATACTAAAAGTGAAATAAATTTTGTCCAAACTAAAACATAAAATGGCATTCATAAGATGACAATAAAATTGAAATAAATGGTTCAAAAGGACTTTCTTATTCATTAGTCAACTGACAACTTTAGGCCCTTTTTTGAGAAATTCCATCCAATTCAATGATTAAATAAGGAAGACAAACTGCCATATAAAATAAGAAATTAAAGATCTTTGCAACTTTGATAAACACTACATTATAGCTTTAACAGATTAATAACTTCCTTTCCTTTTCAAATCTCCAGAGCAACAGAAGATATATCACTGAATCACCTCATAAACCCCAAAACCTGACATCTTAATCCAATTTTCACTGCTAATCCTTCAGCTCTTTTATACTTTCTACCATGCTCACTTTGAATGGACCTTGGAGGCCTAGAGCGCTCACAGCAGCAGCCCTACAGGTCACCACAGCCAGGTAGGCCGCTTTAATGTTGTCAGACTGACTGCAGGTATTCCTCACACTCTGCCACCATACTGAGCTCTCATTGGAGTCCACCACAACCTCTGACAAGTCTAGCATTGTTTTCGCATTGACAGTCAAGGAGATAAACAAATATTACGAGGATGAATGGAAATATCCTGTACCGTCATTCATACAATACTGTGCAACTCGATACTCTGCTTCCTATTCAAATGTTAGAACTAAAAATACCATATCCGTAAGAAAGAAGTGTTTCCAATAATTTTCTTTTACAGTGAAAAATATGTCACAACATTACACTGCTTTGGTATTGGAACTAGTAAGTATAAAGTACTGTAAGCATTAAGTAAAGCATTGCTGTAAACCATTCAAACCAATTTTATTTAAGCATATAAAAAAACTGCAACCAATACATCGATATTAAGCATTTTCATTATAAGCATTTCAATTGGCCCTTTCTTCAAGTTCTCATTTAATCACACTACCTGTAAGAGCAGTGATAGCTTTGATCAATTCATATAGATTAGCCATCATATCAATAGTGTGATCCGTTGATGACAGCCAGTACTGGAGTAACAGACTCTGCGATGTTGGAAGTCAAAGACATAGTGAAATTCCCATATTAATTTTTGCATGAATTATTCAAAGCCTTGGTTGTCAGGAAAAAACCCCAGAAAAATCATTGTTCATGCTGTGACAGAAAATGATACTAAGATGTATCAATAATTTGCAGTTTCTTTAGAGGCATTCCCACCCAAACTCCTCCCCCTCCACCCTTTACTCACGTTCTCTATCTCTTTCTCAAATTCAGACAAATATATCATAGAATTACAGTAAAATTATTGTATATGATCAAAGCAAAGTAGCTTAAAATTTTACATCTGCTAAACAGCTTAGATAAGATCAATCAGCATTTCACTTCCACTCATTCCAGTTTGTATCTTTGTATCTCTTTACCTTGAAAGCAAATTTTACAATGTTTGTGGAAACCACTTTTACAGTGATTGTGTCATTGTCATTTTGTTCAGTTAATTAACACAGGTTAATATAAAAATTGATATTATTTACGCTTTTCACATTGAGAATGATTTTTCATACAATTAGATTTTTTTTATGGGCAAGTTCAATTTTTCTGTACAGGACGTACAGAAAATCTTTTCAACATAACAGTGATGACAACCCAATTATAGACAATCCCTAATATACTAAATTTAGAAAAAAATCTAATCTGTAATAAATACATACCATAAGCTGGTCTGGAGGTAGATTGCCTTTTTGGATAACAGACATAAGTTCCTGAGTTTGGCATTGACGGTGTAAACATCCAGAGTATAGGAATTTACCTACTCAGGCAAGATAAACAGTTAAAAGCAAAATAGATTTGATCTTTTCCATTTTTACTATATTTTCAACCATGAGGTCTAACATTCAAAATAGAAATGTTGGTACAATCAAGAGGGGATGGGAGAAAAGAGGAAGAGAGTTAGGTAACTCCACAAGGCAAACAGAATGAAGGACTCACTCATATGGAAGGAAAAAAGAAAGAGAGAGAGAGAGAGAGAGAGAGAGAGAGAGAGAGAGAGAGAGAGAGAGAGAGAAAGAGACTTACAGTGAGCAAGGAAAATAGAAAAGAAAGATGAACATCATTTGGAATTTCAAATTTTAAAAAATTCCTATTTGTAATAATGAAACTAATAATGGAATGTGAATATTTATCCAGCTAATCAAAATTCTTTTAAGATTTATGTATTTAAAATTTATATATTTAAAAAAAACAAAAAAACAGCTGGCTTTGATGACAGGAAGGTCAATTTTACACTTTTTAAAGGGAAGCCATTTCATTCAAAGCAAAATGTGCTACGAAACATTTCTAGTTCAAAAGTAAGTGACAAATTGAAACTGCCATAAATGTTACAAATATTAACAAACTCTCACTGGAAGCAATGCAAAATTCAAAGATCTTCTGGACATATAATGATGCAGGAAAAAACAAGGTTCCTCACCTATAAACGCCTAAAAACCAGCCCTTATGAGTTGAATGTCAGATATAACATTTTTAAGAAAAAGATTTTGCTCTCTTCAAAATGCTTTTCACAAAAGTTTACATTGTTACAGCTTCGCACATCTAAAAATGTTATGACTGCAAAGATCACAGGCTGCACTTTTAGATCACATCAACATTAAAAAATGGTCAAGATGTGAGATGCGACCCACTGATTGGTCTGGTTCCAAGACAAATAATTCTGAATGAGAATGAGATAACATTTAGTTTATCAAGATGTAAACAAAACCTAGAAAGGCCACATTACAATAAAACTTAGTTCATTTATTTGTGATACCATATATTAATTTTAACAGGGAATATTCACAGTTTTCACATAACAAAAATGGGGAAAACAGGAATATCTGTTGATTTGATTCACCCTTGACACTTGCTGAATTAAGCAAAGACTCTTTTTTTTTTTTTTACTGTTTTACTTACTAAGTGCTAATCTCCTTTCATCTGAAGCTTCCTTGCTGACTGTGATTTGCATCTGTTTGGTACTAGAAGATGGGGTAGAGGGTGTTTCACTGCCTTTGTCTTCATTAGAAAATAGAGTTCTATAGGAGAAGGCGTGCAGAAATGAGGTAGCCCCGAGAGGACCAACATCCTCTTTAAACTTCACTCTGACAGATTGCTTGGTAAGGTTAGTATTTGGGGTCAAAAGGTTATAATGTTCAAGCAAGGTTATCACTGACTGAGCCTCTAATGGTGACAGTCGAAGGATATTGGTGAGAATCTGAAATGTGAAAAAATGTTACAAGTAGGTGGCCAGTGTCCTTCAAACAGAAATTTGAGATTTTGTTCATGAAAATTTCAGTTTATTGCTAAAACATAACAGATTAAGAGGCTAATGTTACATAAAATAAAAATGGTTACTTTATTTTAGATTCATCCAGTATATAGTATGCAATTTTAAATTCCTATAGCGACTTTGAAACAAAATTGCATGTAACATTTTTAACATGAATAATGTACAGAGCAGGTAATCTTTACATCAGTTTAAAATTTGTACAGAGGAACTGCGAACATAGTTTTGCACAAAAAAAGAGGTATCTGTAAACTTTAAAACCTGAAAGAATTTATTGGTCAGTCTTATCTAAAATATGAAAGAATAACTGTGAATTGTATAGAAAACAAGAAAAAGCATATTGAAAGAGATTTGGTCACACAGTTTGTAAAACAGATCTCAATATCTTTAGCCGCATTTCATTCGGAACTTCTTGTTTTATATAGCCTACAAAGTCTGCGCAGCTTACCTTTTGAAAAAGTGAAACATTTACTGCTAAAATTAAACTGTTTATAAAATCATTTTTTGTACCTCAAAGTCTGAGAGTTTACTGGCCTCTGGAGCTGCTGAATTGAGGACAGACACAGAGGAGTAAAGAGACAGCAGCAAACGCTGAGACTTGCAAAACTTGAGCATGATGCGACTGTCCAAGTCAAGATTATCTTCCACTTAACAAATGAAAAACAAAAAAAGACATAATTAAAATTCAATGAACTAAGCTTTCTTACTGAGCATGATTGCAATTAAATGTCATACATTGAGTCACAAAAATAAAATTTGTCAAAAAAAAAAACTATTATAGATTAGTGGAAAACGACATTGCACAGTTGTTTGGTTTTTTTTTAATTTGTGTCTCAAATAAAAACTGTAAAGTATATCTCAGAAATCAATATATTCATTACATTGTTTTACAAAAAAACATTTCAAAACACCCAATTCTTCAATGGATATATTTTTGCTCTGGCAATCCCAAAGTGTGGAGTACTTTTCCCTTTCCAGCTCAGCGTGTAGGCACAGTGAGCTTTGTTTATCTTTGACTGTTGAGATATTATTTCACTGCATTTGTGAAATGCACTCTTGCTATCAATCCTCAAGATCCACTCACAAATCAAAAGCATCCAAAGATCTGAAATCTCATGAGAGTTTTACTCATATAACTCATGGAATACCTGGCAACAATGAAAACTGCTCTGAAAAATTATGCTTATCTCTTACAACAACACTGACATTTCATCATTTTATTTCAAATCCTCATTATGAAAATTGCTTCCAATGTTGAGCTCGAGAACTGTATTCACAAATATGTAAAAAAATAAAATAAAGAAAGAAGAAATCCAATTTACTTTGTGACTCTAGTTTCTTAATGCAGGCTTTGACCAAATTCTGCATCAAACTGACAGGCAGATACTTTGTACTTAAAATTCGCTCCACACCCTGCAAAAAGTGTTTTGAAAATTGTATTTATGTCAACATTTGCAGTAAGTAAAAAGAAAATTGGTTTTAATAATGAATTATAAAGCATACATGCAAACCATAAAATATTTATGCAGGTTGTAAAACATTTCATTTAACTAAAACCTAGAGATTGATTTTTCTTTTTAACATTTTGAAAGATATTTACACAATACATTTTTTTACTCTTACAAAATTTTAATGCATGTATGGATGTATGGACAAAAGACTAAACCAAAACTACTGCAAATTTTAAGAATGTATTCAAGCATTATAAAAATATTATAGATTTTTATATTTCTTAAAAAATGGGATAGCAGGGCTTGGAGAATTTATTTTTGGGTGTTTATAATTCTAGGAAATATGAGAAAATTTTAAACAAGCACAAATTCTCAATTGATTTGATAAGATCATGGCTCAATGCTTTTTTAAATATTAAAAAATTTGAACATATATTGAGAAATAGAGTATTCTTCAGCGATTCAAAATATCCAATTTTAGGAAAAGCAGAAAACGATCCCTCTAATTATTCTAGTCAATTTCTTCTAGTTTCTATCTTGTTTACCTGGTGAGCAATGCTGGCTATTTTCATGTCCAATAACAAATCTTTGATGGTTTCTTCAAGGTTATCTGAAAACAGAGTGAAAAAAGTAGCCAAAATTTGTTAAGAGACAATGAAAACTGAAAAACATAACACACAAAATAAATAGACATGTTTTTTACTAAAAAAATGTTGTTTCATTAGTGAAGTAAAACAATACTTCAATGCTTGTAGAAGAACTTCTATTAAATTTTTTATTATGGGCTAAATATAACTAGGAAACCATATTAAATGTGATTGTAGAATTAGTTAGATGTTAAAAAAAGATTTGGATTATTTGCTTCCTCTTTAGGGTTTGCCCACACTGGAGGTGATACGAATTGTATAATAGGTGACATGAAGGACTATGTGTTGCAGTTACTATACTTTACCCAACGACAAGTTAGCCTGATAATTTATGTAAAAGGACTGACCTCACAGTTTGCACGACAAGAGTCAGTAGAATTATGCAGACCTGCCAACCCCAAATTGTTCTCACAGGAATAATCACCTCTACTCACAGGAATTTAGAAAGTCTCACAGGAATATGCCAGTATACAATTAAATGCGCATGGATAAACCGTATTACACTTTAATTATATACTCGACCATAGACATTCCATAACATTTAAGCATAATATCAGAGGATAATTAATGCATTTTCGACTCTAAAAGATGCAAGAAAGTATCTCCCTACTCACTGCCATTAGTCCCAATAATATCACCATTTATCAAGCCTTAAAGACCTGTAGGCTTAGGGCCCGGATGATTAATTTTTTTAAAGGTGTACTACAGTGTACAAAATTCAAAATCTAGCTTATTCAATAAAGGGTTACATGAAAAAAAAAAAAGAAAATCTATGTGGGACAGAATCTCAGTAAGGCTTAAAATTATGACCCATTCATTATATATTAAATAAAAGAAAACATGGATTTTTTTTTTTTTTTTTGCCCTATTTGAAATTACAGAGATCCCTGCAAGTCATGTCGGCCTACAAAGTATTCATGTCTGTGTAGTCTAAAGCCTTGACTAAAGC
>BLXT01005922.1:1588920-1601169 GCA_019648995.1 Plakobranchus ocellatus
TTTCTGAAAAAAAAAAAAAAATTGCAGGATAGATCTAGATGTTTTATTTTTAATCCAAGGACACTTTGAAAGCCTGGTATAATATCAAAGAAACTACACCGGTCTACTTCACAGACAGTTTAAAAATATCACGGATCATCTTTCCATCCATATTGCATTTTTATATTATGTGAATGGAAAGAAAATCACACAAAATGAAACCAAAGAGCACCTGCTTACTCAAACAGCTAAAGTGTAAAATTTTCTCCATTGGTGGGATGAATTACGCCTAAAGCATACTGTTGGCATGTCTGCATGTAGCACCATATATCAATTATACAAAAGTTACTTGGTCTTTTTTACACAGCATGTTGAAGAATAAACGTTATGGACTGCAAATTTGATACTTGGGTTATATCGATAATAATTTAAAAAATTATCAATGCCATTCAAAAAGGTAAAGGGTACATATCCATTGATATTGGATGGATCCAAAGGATAAGACGAGATAATTTTTTTCCTTTCCTTCGGGACAACTGAATGGGATTTTAGCGAGGCAGCCCGGAAAACAGAATTTACAGGCGTTCACCGGAATTTTTCCCGCTGAAACCGGACAGTTGGCAGGTCTGCAAATTACTCATCATACAACAAAGATTGAAGTTTGACGCAAGTGTATTTCAATTTTCACTTCATGATTAAATTGCATTGTCTTATGAACCAGTTAAACAAGTGACTTGAAAGACTGCCAATAAATAGAATTGACCGAATAATTTTACTTTTATTCAACTTACGTGTCAAGACACAAATTTTGTGCTCATGTGCAAACGCAACCACATCATTAGTAGGCGAAACTGACAGAAGACACTTTTGCAGCCAGTTATTCGAGCTGGATTCTTCATGACTTCCTTTTAAAAGCTCTGGATCTTGTTCTGTGGCTCCTGGAACATCGTCAAATCCCCAATCCTGGTCCCAGCTTCCAATATCGCCTAAAAATGTACAATTGATTGAAATTCTTTTAACAAATGAAGCAAAAATTTTGTAACAAGTTTTAAAAATACTTATATATTTATACAATGATATGACAATATAGCCAAACCTTGACCAATAACATTATCTCACCATGGTAGAATGGGGCTGGCAGTGTTTGCTATTATCAAAAAAGTGCTACAAGAGCTGCTCATAATAATGCTTTAAAAAACTCATATCCACAGCTAATTATGTCATCTCACAACCATATATTGTACACTGCTTGAATTCCACACTTCGGTCTCTAAAAGGATTCGACGACAAAAAAATCACCAAATTATGCCAAACTGCACAGAAAAATAACAGCTGGGTAAACACGAATGCATTTTTTCCATAAACTTAAAATGATCATTGATGACATTAAAGATTCATAGAAATAAGAACCAAAGAACTAAAGTTTTATGGTCAAAAAAGTACTATCAGCCCTTAATTAAAATGTTAATTATCAAAGATATTTCTGGAAATCGAATAAACGGGATTTTTTGAAAGTGTTACAACACATCCCATTAGCACTTAAGGCTTTTGTTTGATGGATGTTCTTGTTTAAAAGGTTTTGATTGTGCTGAACACCAAGTTGAAACTCATTGCTGTCGCAAATTGATAGGTTTTTGGAGATATTATTGTGAAGTTGAGATATTTATATTCTGTTCCTTTGTAAAAGGGGTTTCACCCAGGATATTATGCCTTCATTATGACATAAAGTTGGTGTGATAGTATAAACATTTACTGAATAAATATCATTATGCTTTGGATTTTTTTTTTAGACCACCAGATGCCACCTACAATCATCCTACCTAGTCGATATATATCACCATATAAATCTCGGTAAATTTGCCCTATCAAACCAACTTTCTTCGATGAAATGAAGGCACAGTATGCTGGGCTAAGCCCCTTTAACAAAACAACATATAAATATACGTCAAACTTTAAAACTCAATATCTTGTGAGCCATTGTTTGTGTCAAATAGAAGTACCATATTCATGTTTAACATTCTTGAAAACATGTAATAAGCATCAATTTAAAGCACTGATTGATAGTGGTGTTAGGTCTAAGTAAAAAATACCTAAATCTCTAGGTCTAATGGAGTAATGCCTTTAAACATTTCATTTGTTCTTCCCATTGAAGAAAATAATTTTGAAATAATAAATTCAACTTTTGCGTCACTTAAATAGATCTAGATCTAGAGACAAATAGATCTATCTATTTCACAATTTTCGGTACCCTAGATTTTACAATGCTACGTTTTTTTAATCCAACAACTGTTGTTTCTGCGTGCAAGTAGTTCTATTTACCACTCTCAGATGGGGTCAGGTGAGATGAACGACTGTCATCTCCTGTTGGTGTTCCTTCTTTCGATATTGAAGGGAAAAAATAACGACGAACAGATGATATATCTTGGAATTTGGATATAGCAGACAGTTGGCAAGACATGTTGTTGACTATATATAGATCTAGATCTAGGCCTTATTATATCTACGGTTTTGTGTCGACAGATCAGCCTTAATCTTAAATTTGCACTCTCCAAACTATTATCAAAGCATCCCAACTGGCCAAATTAATTTTTGGCGTCTCAGCTATTAAACAAATGCTTTCCAATTTAGAGTTGGAAATCTAGGCCAAGATCTCTACACGTATGAAGATCAATCATTAATGTTTTGACCAGACTGCCAAACCATAACAAACTTCAGCCATCTTTTCTAATCTACAGGAAATGAATCATGTAGCAAATGGTTATAATGCCCCTACCACTTAATGCAAAAGCAAATTTAAAGCTTATTATTAGAGGCTGCACTAAATTTTTCATGTAACGTTAACCACAATCTGTTTTGGGAAATGAGTGCTTTTACATTGTACTCAGTTCATTTTAAAATTGCTAGAAAGAAATACAAAAATTATCTTTGCTATCCATAGCACTTTGGGCTCAATAGGCGTTCTTTAAAAAAGATGGATATCTATAACAGAGTACGATGTAGTCTGTTAGACCTGTCTAATGGGCTATTATTCGTTGCAGTGATCACACCCATGTTATTCGCAAAAATAGGAAAAAAACGTTATAAACCACACTTTAGGACAATAAAATAATAATGTAATGATCCTTGTTGATGATAGTAGGGATTCCCTGTAACATGGAATTGAAAGAGTCCAAAATGTTCAACAAAAATAATAAAAGAAGAAGAAGATAGTAGTAGTAGTAGTGTCCAATGAGTATTTGAGTAAAGCCGTGCATAGTCATTAAGTTTTTATCTAAATGCCTATCCTCTCACTTTGTCCTCTGTGTGTGTATGTGTTTGTGTTTTGGTGTTAGGGCCTATATTTCTGGAGAATTTCACCACATCATCGATAAAGTTCTCAATGATAAAGAGAAATGTGTTTCTTAGATAAGAATGAAACCAACAACATTTTTTTCGCTTCTGGACAAAGTCGGACCCTAAAATAGAAAAACGCAAAATCAATATTCGTAAACCATTTTCACCAAAAGAACGGCTTGTGATCACCCCCAGATAAGCATTTTGTTATAATCCCCTTCTCTACTATTAAAATTTACTGTTACACTCAATATAAAGTTTAACGACTGTTAAAATGAAATGAAATCACTGAAAGACACTGAAAAAACACGGTGATGCCGAGAGAAAAACAGGACAATTTTTTTGCAACCGTAAAAACCTCACGTTCAATTTTTTTTTTCACGCGAGGTAGAAGGTTGACGGGAGACAGACGCCAAGTATTCACTGTAGCGCCAAGTTGTATTTTGGTAGCAATAAATAAGACCTCCTGATACCTCCCGTCACGTCCCTGATCCACTGTGTTTTCAACTTTAGGTCCAAATATGAAGGAATGTAAATGGAACTTTGTAATTTGTCTCCTATATTGTTTTTTACCTGTATAGTCATGTCCTGGGTAAAACGTTATACTGCATACATCGGACAATCGGTGACTGAAGCGGTAGCAGATCTTTGTAAATCTGTTTTTATAATACTTTATAAAACACCAGGACCAACAGAATATTAACTTCTTAGAACAAATAGTTTAGTGAGCCATTTTATAAAAATTCTGTTACGTGTTTTGATGCATAGAATGCGCAAAATTTCTAAGACGAGAAATGCCCGCGAAACAGTTTGGCTTCATGCCTGATAAAGGGAATAGAAACGAAATATTCAATTTGTAAATGCTAATGGAAAAGTGTATAGAAATACAAAATGACCTCCATCTCAGCTTCACTGATTATTGTAAGGCCTTTGACAAAATAAAAATTTTACAGCTGTTTCGTTTTCTAGAAAAATTACACATTGTGAGGAAAGATCTGATAGTAATAATTATTAGTTATCTATACTGGGATCAAATTGCATCTGTAAGAACTCTTGAACTGAAGGAGAACACAATGATTTCATAATATCTATCAAAAGAATATGAGGCAGGGATGTATAATATAACCTGATCTTTTTAACCTATATAGTGAAATAATTTTTAGAAATCTTGATGATATTTCAGGTTTTAAAATAAACGGAGAAAATGGTAATATTCTCAGGCATGCAGATGATACAGTTTTAATAGCAGAATCTAATGAACAATTGCAATAACTTTAGATACTGTAGTTTTAGAGAGTGAAAGAATGGGCCTGTCTTTGAATGAAAAAAAAATGCAATGTATGGTCACCTTAAAGAAATCTTCTAACCCCAAATGCAATCTTGTTAGCAAAGGCGAAAACATCAAATAAGTTACTAAATTCAAATATCCTGTCTACCTGATAACATCAGATGGCAGATGAAATGAGAAAAAGAATAACCATGGCCAAAGATACATCCCAAAAAATGAAACCAATATGGCAAATAGAAACATAAGGATGGAAACCAAAATAAAGGCAGGCTAATAAAAACATCTGTATAATGAGTACTATTATATGGTGGTAAGTGTTGGACAAGAAACAAGTTAACAGAGAGTAAACTAGAAGTAATATAGGTGAGATTTATCACAAGAATGATGAGGATATCATGGATGGAAAAGAAGCCCAATAAATTAGTACTGAAAGAGGCTAATTTTGAGCGATCACTAATTAAAATCATAAGACGAGGCAACTACAACTTTTAGGACATAATATATATTTACCGACAAAAAATGTAAAGCACTTAGCAATCACTGGATTGGCAACAGATAACGATAGCAACAAATATTTTATTAGGTTAACTGGGGACAGATTTAAGTGGAGGAACATGATCGCCAAGGCACTTAAAGAAGAAGTCATCCTGAAGAGTGACAAATTTCTGCCACCTCTCTTTGGTCTTCAAAAGTCCTTGAGAACTAATTTCTTCACTGTGGAAACATTTTCTTCAGTTACCACAACTGATGGGCACCTTTCACGATCCTCATACATCTTGGACATTAATACAGTTTTGCATTTTCTTATCTGGTATGTCACATTATATGACAGGTATATCCAGCATTATAATTTTGGACCATTTCCTTAAAAACGGCGGTTCGGGAATTTTCTGTGCAAAACTTGATAACAGAGCGACATCCAACAAACTCCATCGCAAAGCCTAAGCATAAGAAAACAAACGATTTTTTGTGGATGACTTCATTGAATGCGCCTTTGAATGGATTTTCTGGAAAAATTGCATGGTTTGTTCCAAACAAACTGTTTAAAGGCTGATAGAATTTCATTATCCTACAACCACTATTTCATGATCAGACCGATGACTCTTGACCCCTCGCACAAGGTTAAACACTCGTCACAGTGTAAAGAAACAACAATTGGCCCACGTATCCAAAGACCAAGCAAGTGCAAGGTAAGTGCATTTGGCACAGAGGGTTGAACAGCTTATATTTTAATAAATGATCTCACATGACCTAATCTTGAGATCAACCGCTAAAGGCCAATGATAAATAACCTTTTTGGTATAACTGACATTTTGGTTGTTTGTATATACGCATGTTAAATATGAAGTGACTGATAAAATCGCTTAAATATATCTGTATTCATCTGCGACAGGTGTCGAGTGGCGTGTCTCAAAAGCTGGTGTCACACAGAAAGTGGGGCGAAACGCACACTGCAAAATCCGAAACGTGTGAGGCACAAAAGGAAAACAAAAATTGTGCTTGTAGCCTGCATACGAAATTAGGCAAAACTTGAGACGCGAAATACGTTTTTAGGCGTGGGTAGACGAAATCAAGATGTTCACTTTTATGACGCGCAAGGTCTCTGAAAAGGGCGCGAAGTAATCGGCGACGTTGGAGAGAGCTGCATCCGCCGGGTTCTTTGAAAATATTCTGAAGGCGGTGGGTAAAAATGAAGTGAACAAATTAATTTGTTTAGCATGTTAGATTAAAAAAAAAAAGTATCATATTATTCGGAACTACGGTATCAGAATAAGCAAAATCTATGCCCAGGAGACCAACTTTGATTCTTCATTCGAAAGATCTTTTTGTAAAGGAGTTGAGGGCGATCATGAAACACCTATACGATTGTTTTCGGGGCGCCAACAAAATATATAAAAAAATATAGATGCCTTAATATTGTCCTCAAAGGTTTATGTGGGCATAATTTTAAAATCAACAGATTTCTCTACATTTTTCAGATTTGATAGATGTTGGGTGTTATGACCCGCTATCTATCTCTGTTCATTATCGCTTCGCTGGATTGATTCATTTTTATGTTGGTCATATCTGTGGTGTTTTCCTATTGATTTTCCGCCTACGTCTTACTCAAGCTCTTGTCGACAACACTGTTCCTTTCAGCAAAAGATTTTGCAGATGATGTTTTGTTAGAGGTTAAAAAGTAAGATCTAAATCAATAATATAGCCTAGCTAGTGCTGTTGAAAGGCAAAAAACAAATTCAAGCTTTTTTTTTAAAACTGCATCCTCTTAGCCTTTCGCTTTCTAGAGAATGATAAGAGAGAGGACAATGTTCACAAGAGAGAAGTAGAAGATGAAATACCGGTGTACAGAAAGCTTAAGTTTAAAAGTAAGACAGCATTTTCTTAACTGGTTTGACAGAGGCCTCTTGTCCTAAAAGATTCTATCATTAGAATTTTCCCATCTTTGATGTTGCTATTTCAAAGCGGGTTTACATCTTCTGTTGTGAAATTATCCCTCTTACTCTTCCTTCGTATTATTTTTTTTGTTAATTAATATTCTTAACAAGATTTGTGGTGTTTAATATGGCCAAAGTATCTTAACTTTCGACGATTGTTTGTATTTTTATGCTTTTTTATTGTATATTTTCTTCTCTAGTTTTTCTTCTTTCATAATTTGAACATACTTATTCAAAACCTGGGATTCATTCTACGCCTTCTTAATTTATGGTTCACCTTTGCATTTGTGGACATGACCTCTTCATTTGTTTAAGATCATTTACTTTTCCAGAGTGAATCCATGTTTTTAATTTTTTTTATTATTTTTTAAGCGTTTGCAAGAATTTTTTCTTTGTCTTTTATTTGCCTGAATCTTCGCGATCAGATGTTCCAAATAAGTTAAGGATCCTTTGTCTTTCCTTATCTTCTTGTCTGCGTGCATGCATGTTATCTTTTTTTTTTCTGCGCATTCAGATGCAATCGGCTCTGATCACTGCGTATCCATGTGGCTTGCACAGATTTGACTATGTTAAACTTAAGCCTTCTGGGTTGTTGCAAATATACTGCAATATCTGCGTACTCGCATTATAAATCTCTAAAGCTTTTTTCCTGTGTTGGTATTTCATCTCGTACTTCTCTCCTGTGAGCATTGTCCTATCATCATTCTCTTGGAAGCGAGATGACAAAATGTAGCTTTAAAAAAAGATGTAATTTTTTTTATCGCGTTCAATCGCACTAGCTAGGCTATATTATTGATTTACATCTTACTTCTTAACCTCTAACAAAATATCATAGCACAGATGTCAGTCATTTTTATGTTAGTGGATAGATGGGCTGAGGAAAATTTCGGTAAAATGTCTTTATCAAGGACACAAAACTAATGCAGCTAGGATTCGAATCCACAACCTTTGGTGAAGAGACGAGTGCGAGATACAATTGATGGCATTCCTTACAGTGATAGAGGATATCCTTGTCTCACGACTTTCATTACAAAAAACCATTCTGATGTCCAGCATAGCAGTTTGTAGGTGGTCGCGGTCCACCTTATACAGGCCTAAGTTTGAAAATTTCAGAGAAGAAATAGCCTCACAAACTGATGGTTCATATGCCTTTGACTAATCAATAAAGCAACCGTTTAGGGCATCCTTTCATAAACACTTCACATTTTTCTAAATAGTCAAATACAAGTTGAATATGTTGTTCCTTGTAATTGTAGTGCCTATCGCGATCCTTTCTATTATATAAAAAGACCTTCAATTATGATCTCAACTTTCTTAGCTTGCTTATTTCCAGTTCTTTTTATAAAGGTTTTCACAAGAATTTTACTTACATGGCCATTCAAGATTAAAGGAACATTTTTTTAGTTGAAGCATATTAAATTTAGTTATCTCATTTTCTTTTCGAACGACAAAAAAAGAAAAGGTTTTTGTTCCAACTTGTTTTGCAGGAGAGATAAAACGACGCACCAAAAAATGGAAGATGGGAGAATGACATCAAAGCAAAATCACTATGAAATTTTTAGAATTTACAAAAATTAGGATCCTATTGAATATGAATTGGCACGACATTGGGGACGTTGGGCAAAATAACTTGCATTTGAAAAGAAATCAACTGAGGTGAGAAAAATTAATACATTTTAGAGAGATCAAATACCCGCAAAGCAAAGAGTTCCACACACAGGGTATATGCTTATGTTTTCAAAGAAAATATCCCATGTGATAGCAGAGAGAGTTAAGCATTCGGAAAAAAATGTTCTAAAAACTTTCATTTGAGAAAAGAATAAAATTTGGGCAAACAGAAGACGTGACAGACGAGGAAAAAAAAAAAAAAAGATTTTTCAGGGTACTGTTAGGGAGGAAACTGAAAGGCCAAAAGGTAGTAGGGAACAGATAATCTCAATGCAAAGTTTTCACAGCTGATTTTCGATTATCGGGTTATAGTTGCTAATTTAATCCCTAATTCTTCGAAAATTTCTGACACATATTACAAGACAAGTGATGCAATATATGTGTGTATATATATATATATATATATATATATATATATATATATATATATATATATATAAAAACAGACACACACATGCACACACATATATACGTACACACACACCCCATTTTCACAATTTGTATCAGTTTCTGTGTGATATGACAAGCTGGTATATTTTACAGCTCCTACATTATTATCATCTTTAGTATTGCGGTTATAATAATGAGAATGATAACAACAGCAATAACAACAACAACAACAACAACAACAACAACAACAACAACAACAATAATAATAATAATAATAATAATAATAATAATAATAATAATAATAATAAAATAATAATGATAATAATAAAATTATTACTATTGTCATTTTTATTCTTCTTACTTATTATTATCATTATTATTACTATTATTATTATTATTATTATTATTATTATTAGTAGTAGTAGTAGTAGTAGTAGTAGTAGTAGTAGTAGTAGTAGTAGTAGTAGTAGTAGTAGTAGTAGTAGAGGAGGAGGAGGCGCAAGAGGAAGAGGAGGACTGGCACTATTAGTGGTGGTAGCAGCAAAAGTATCGAAAGCATCTCAAGCAGATGTTCCTCATAGTGATGCCAGCTGAATATTGACATCAGTTTGACATAAAATCTTTTGTGCTATTTAAAATATTGTAAGAAAACCTATAGGGGCTTATCCAGGGTAACTCAAGAAAGAGAGAGAGAGAGAGAGAGAGAGAGAGAGAGAGAGAAAATCATATTGAGTTATGTCAGGTACTTTGTGACATTCGAAATGCTTTACGACGCGGGCGACAAAATAATAAGCTTTTTATTAAAGGCAGTCGTAGTGGCTAAAAGTCATTTCACTTTGCTAGCCGGAAAGTCACTTTGAGTTTTGCACCGCATCTCTATTTTTTTTTTATCTTCCTTCAAAATAATCGCAATATCATGATGATGTTCCAAATATTCTTTTCTTTTGGTATGTTTAAAACGATTTTTTTCGTCTTCCAAAGTGTTTCGATAAAATTTTTCTGTTAAGTGCGTTATTCCAATTGTATAAGACAATACCTGTGTGTAGTAGAATTTGTAAAATGTTGTTATATTATTAATTCGTTTGCACTACATGTATGTTTATGTTATTGGAACTACGGCTCATTATTCTTTCTCTTTCGTTCCCTCTCAGTTTTTAGTTTGTTGGTTTTTTTTTTTCACTTTTATTTGAAAGGGAAGGAGGCGAAAAAAAGTGACATCTAACAAGGCAGTGTTGAATGATACAATCTCACTTTTAAAGAGGAAGAATGACAAACCTTTTCTCTTGCTGTGGGGCACTTGAGATCTCAGAAAGGGGCAGAGTAGAATAAATAAAATATTCATTAAGAGAAAATGAAGAAAAGTGTTGTGAGATAGAAATTCGGTTGTATGTATGGACTTTTGAGATAATCCGAGTATTTAAATTATTGCCAAAACATGTTAATCCGATTGGCTTTTGCTTTCAAATCTACTATTTGAAGAAAATTGTATTTTGGGTATAATGAATTGAAAAGGCCATTAAAATGGACAGAATTAAAATCTGTGTGTGTGTGTGTGCGAGAAAAATTCACTGACATGCCTAAATTATGAGAGAAGACCTTGTTCTTCTTTAGGTGCCCTGTCTGGAACAGACGTTAGCGATCATATTGCTTCAATCAAATCTGTTCTCTTATAGGCTGTTGTTGTTACTATATTGTCTAATCTATTGCCTATGAATTAAGACTTTTAATGAAGTAATTCTATCTCTATCTCTACTCCGTTTGCCTTCCATCTTTCCAGTGATTGCTAAAAATTCTAAACCCCTGTGTCGCAAATACGACCTAGAAATTATAGTTGCCTCCGTCTTATGGTTTTAATAAGTGATGGCTAACTTTAGCTGGGCTTTTTTTCAGTCCACGATATTCTCATCATTATTTTAATAAACCACATCTCTACTGCTTCCAGATTTATCTGTTTCCTTGTTCATTTTCCAACACTAACTTCCATTAGTACTGACCATACGTATGTTTTCATTGCCCTTATTTTGGTGTCCATACTTATGTTTCTGTTATATTTAAACTGTCGAATTATGGATAACAGAAAAAATGAATATTGATAACAACAAGAGCAACAGCGACGGCATAATAATAATAATAATAATAATAATAATAATAATAATAATAATAATAATAATAAATAATAATAATAATAATAATAATAATAATAATAATAATGATAATGATGATGATGATGATGGTGATGATGGTGATGATGATGATTTTTGTTTTACTTTATGCATCATTTTTTAACAACAGGCCTAATATCTCAAGTCTACTCAAGGCCATATTGTCCACCTGACTTTGCATCTCATGGCGCTTATTGCTTTCTGCTGACAGAGAAAAAAAGTCCCGGTGAGACTGCGGATGTAAGCTGGATTAAAATTTCACTTTGAATCTAGTGTCCTTTTCCTTCGAATATTATTGTTAATGTACGTGATTAAAAAAAAAAAAAAAAAAAACATTTCATCATTATAATTAGTTTGTTCAACTCATACGTGTAAGTTTATTCGCTTTGTTAGTTTTTCATCAAATACGGCATTTGGAATATCACGGAGAAAGGAATTTATATTGCAGAATAATTTATTTTACTCAAAATAATTAGCAGTATTGAATCAATGCATCCACTGTGAACAGCCAATTGCTAATTTTATGAGAAAGTAGTATATCTGAAAAGTTCTTGAGGTGATTTTAGTCAATGTAACTTGCTGAAACAAGTGTTTTGTTGATGTATAAAACCAGGATGTAAAACTGGAAGCTGTCAAAGAACAGGACGTAGCCAAAGATACGTATGTGGCAGAAAATAAACACATTCTGGATGGTTCTCATCAATTTCACCGGTGCTCCAGGATACCTTTATCGTTCACCGAACGTTCCGAAATGTGGAGCATTCCCTCACTGCGGAAATCACGGTTCTGAATCTCTAGGCGTACTTCTTGTGTTGACTCTTTTGTCTCATTCCGGAAGAAAAGAAATCTAGACCGAAATCTCTTTTACACGCATAAGCCCATAAATCCTCCCAATGATTATAAGCCTAAAGTAAAGCTCTAGGAGTGTGTATGTACATCAAAAGCCTTACTTTATGACCATTGGTCAAAATTTCGATTTTTGGGGGGGGGGGGG
>BLXT01005922.1:1618367-1634150 GCA_019648995.1 Plakobranchus ocellatus
AAAAAAAAAGGGAAAAAATGAAACATTTTCAAAGGGTTTAGTAAGAAATGCTGTCATATCATAAGCTTTTTAGCTGATTTCTGCATAACTAGCACGAGAATCTTAGGGAACGTAAAACAAAATAAAATAAACATGTAATGGTGCTAACACTGTGACAAATTTTTTAGACAAACTCATTATGACCTTTTCTTTTTTCATAAAAATAAAATTAGTCCAAATCACCATGCATGCATTTTGCAGGCTGAGAAGGGGTATGGCAAACCTATTCATCCAGTGCATGGATATACATCATTCTTAGGCCAAGCTATTACAGATTGTTGATGCATTGATGGTCTGTTGTTTGCACTGTGATGTCACTCACCTGGACTAAGCTTTTTTTTTTCAACATACATATCTTTGCAAGGAAAGCAAGTACTAAAAAACCTGATGGCTAATTTGAAATCAGTGACCTTAAATTAGGAGAAACATCGCAGCAGAATTGCGATTTTAAGTGAAATTAACAATTTAGGGATAATTTTTTTCCTCTTTTTAATCTGTTAACTTTAAGTCATTGGTTTGCTTGAAGTTAATTATTTAGACTTTGAGGTTTACCATATGTGCAAGGTTTTATAAGTCTAGAGGTGTTAGCTTAACCTAGTGTTTTGAATGTGCTGATATAAACCCAGCATTGAACCTTGAGACTCGTCATGAAACTTTCTGATTGACGCAAGGCTGTAGCCATTGTCAGTCCTGTGATAATTATGAACTACATGTAGATCTAAAACTTAATATTCAATCAGACCTGCGTATGTTTTGAATTTGATGACTATGTATCCTCAACGTGATTGGAAGGAAATTGCCATATATGGAAGTTCCAATTCACGAGAGACAACAGCATTGTATTAAAAAAGAATGCATTGAGATGCACTCCATGTTATTGCTAAATGTTATTGTCTGACTGAGAAAATCTAGTAAAATTGAATTCGAACTGCAACATTGAAATCAGTGACCAAAAATTAAACAAGTCATTGCAGTATGAGTAGAATAAAAATTTTAAGAACAATTTTTCTTTAAATGTCGTAGTCTAGGACGGATTTGCTCAACATTAACCTTTCTTGCGCTATGTTGGTCAGCCCAAGATGAGTTGTACCAGTGTGCTGCTGCCACAGCTGGGCAGTTTGTAAACAGTGGGGGTGGCAGAGGACAGTGAATGAAATCTCTGCATAATTCAAAACTATATTGATACTGTTTGTTTTTTCAAAATAAACATAAATTAAAGTATACATTTTCCCAAAGCTTGGATCCTAAGCTATCATTCTAGCCACTTTTTGTTTTGTTTTGCACATTCCTGTAACAAAAAAGTAAATAATAATTATAGGTCATCGTTCATTTCTTTAACCTTCTTACTATTCATAATTTTTCATTAAAGAATTCCAAATTGAAAATGATTGTAATTTGATGGTAAAGATATTCAGTTGAGAGAGAGAGAGAGAGAGAGAGAGAGAGAGAGAGAGAGAGAGAGAGAGAGAGAGAGAGAGGCAGTGAGAGAGAGAAATAGAGAGATAAACAAGAGAAAGAAAGAGAGAGCAGGGAGAATGTCTCCAATATCAATATCTTAAATTACAAATATTAAAGTCCATTGTTTACAGTGCTGAAAAAAAACAAGGAACAAAAATTGAGATGCTGGTGAGAATGTGTCTAAGTCAAAGACTGAGAGTAAGTGGTCAATGGGAAAGCAGAGTAGATACTCTGACTTAGGAGACAACAGGGGACAAGAGAGTTCAGAATGCTTTTGCCTACGTAATAAAAAAGGCCAATACAGTACAATAAATGGTACACAATAGCACTATCATTCAAATCTGAAACAAGACAAAGATGGACTGCACACACACACACGCACGCACACACACACACACACAGAGATAGAGATAGAGAGAGAGAGAGAGAGAGAGAGAGAGAGAGAGAGAGAGAGAGAGAGAGAGAGAATAAAGCAAGCCTGTAAGCACTGCATGATGATCTGGCTTACATCCTCCAGGCAATGATGTAATGACAACCCTACTAGTACTCTACTGATAAAATTGCCCTAAGTCATAGACCTAAGCAAGCATGCTATTACAGTGTGCAATCTATAATATTATTATCACCTAGTATAGTAAAGCTACACACTGATGGTACCAAACAAGAGCCAGCAGGCCCACTGCTAGCAAGCTTGACCATTGGTCTAGGGTTTGAACACACCCATATGACCACACACACTCATCATTAATTTTATGCTTGAGAGCATTTCATAGGCAGGAAGGATGTTAGTATACAAGGTAGGCCTACAATATTATGCTTCAATATTCCTAGTACAATAGCAGTGGTACTAAGGCCATCTGCTTCAAGGCTCTCCTCACAGCAGGGCGTCAACACACAAGCTTACATCCATTTTTGTGGAGCTACAACTTATTTCCAGGGTCTCGCAGAGACTAAAGATCAGAAAGAATATCATAAGTTGCTATTCTTAATCTTGACCATTCATGTCTTAACACCCCAATTAACTATGAACACGTGGAATTTTCCAAAGAAAGAGGGTCTCGGTCATAGATTTACAGCAGACAAGCAAGACCATATAAAAAAAGGTGGCAGTAATTCTACAACCATCGCGTGAGCTGGCTTACAGAAAAATGCAGCCATTGAGCAAGAAAGGCTATGGTAAAGAGATTGGATTGTATTCACAGAGGCTATATGTTAGCACATTGGCTAAGTGTTTGCACCAATTTAGGCACGAACTGACATCCTCTACACTCTCTTGTCAAAAAGGTACACCTCTATGATTTTAAGCACTTTTTTAAATATTGAAACTTACTTAAATTAAAAGCTTTATTTTTTTTTGTTCAATCCGCATCAGTTCCTTTCATATTCAGATTTGTTCTACATTTTTGCCCTTGATGTTCCTCAAAAGTTTTTAAAAGGTTAGGCATATTTGTTGTTGTCACATGCCAATTTTAATCTCTGTAGGCTATATGGTCATCAAATTTGGTCTCTATATGACTAAAACTGCAAAAACAGGAATAAAACTTTTCAAGAGGAGAAAAGAAAGCTACAAAGCATGAACAGATAAACTAGTACATAATCATCTTACCTTTTTAGTTATTCTCAGATAAAAATGGATACAACTTATTTTGTCAATTAGCCTTGTAAACAAAATGTACTTCATTTCATTTGTAATGCAGCAGTGCAAAAATCGTATTTTTCAATTATAAAACTGTAGATGCATGCTTTTTTAACTTAATAAAAAAAAAAAACCAACCAAACATGTAAACATGCAAAATTTTATAGGTTGGCAGGTCTATAATATAGATAAAACTGAAAGTGACAGGGCAAAAAATGGTGCAAACTTGAGAAAACTTACTTTCTTACTATGTCTGACAAATTGGTACTGCTTCCAGAAAATTCAAATTCTTCAAAGCTAGGATCTTCACATCTCCAATCCACAAGAGGGTAAACTAAGATCTGAAATGCAGAGAAGAACATATCCTTTCTTGTTTAAATTCATACAATGACAGGATAACATTTTACTCCCATAACTCTGAACTGTACATATTTTGTAAGCAAATAAGGCTGCTGTTAAAAATGCGTTAAAAAAAATTAAAATGACATGATTCTTTCCTTGAATCATGTAAGTAACGAGATATTTTACAATAGCTACAACCATCTCACCTGAACCCTGAATCTGCACTCTGACAACTTGTCCAGGCTTTAAATCTGTGTGGTTTACAGGCCAAATTTTATTGATTATCTTCATTTGGTTACTTCATAATTGGCTAATTACATAACAAAAGCAGTTTTGTCATAGGAAGATTCTGCGACAACCTATTTTCATCCCAAAGAGATCTTAGGTATGAATTGTCCTTCCTTCATCTGCAGCTATCTAATCACTGCCTATTGTGTAACATATTTTTTACTTTGCTCTTATATTCTCAGCTATTCCAAATGATAAGAAATATAACCTTACCAGTTCCTAAAATAAATGGGGAGGAAGCATTTAGACTTAAATTACGTAAAAGACTTGAACATTTAAAAGGCTTAATACTGCTCTTTAAAGTGTTTTACAAATAACAAGACCTTGAATAATAATTATTAATGTTATATATTCCTGAATGAAGAAAAAAAATATGTTTGTCTGTAGCTCGTCTAAATGAACACAAGTCAAATTTTGAAAATTTTGAATCATCTTTGTAACTAGAAACTGTATTTCATGAGTTTTGCAATGGTATAACTCAATAGAGATAGTGTGATTCTGTGACAAGATAAGATTAAGTGGTACATATATTGTTCAAATTATTAAGAATGGTCTTAAGACAGATAATATGATTTGCATTATTAATATCTGTAAATTAAGATAAGAAGTGATGTCTGACCTGATAATCAAGACCTGGGACCTCAAATGCCACTGTGGCAGCAATATTTCCTCCAGTGCTAGATCCAATCACTCCAACCTTGCTATCATTTTCTCCACCTTGGGTTAAAGAAAATTTGCAGAAAAATTTTTTTTTTTTCATACAACTTTTACTGGAATGAATATATTCCAGAAATTGTAGGAATAAGCATATATAATAGTTGAAAAATTGAAATGGGTAACATGAAAAGATAAAAATGTTTTTCCAAACATGAAGGAAAAAAAAAAGAGAAGCTGAATTTCTACAACCTGTGACCCATATAATTGACTACATTAGATGCTAATGTGGTCACTGACCTACAAGAGACTTGTTCATGATGACCCATCTCACAACTGCTTTGCCATCATCAAACATAGCTGGGAATTTGTGCTCTGGTGCTGTGCGATACTCAACATTGACAACAACACACTTGAGATCCCTAAAAAGAGAGAGAGAGAGAGGAAGAGTGCAAAAAATTTTAGTGTAAAAGCAATGATAATAATATTAATTGGCTGTTTGTTAGATAATATTCAAATAACACTTCCAATATGACTTAAGTCACATTTTATAAGGCACAACGTATTCCTCCTTTGGTTGCACATAATGCAACAGAAAGACTGGGCAGCAACATGATCAGACCAAAAAGAAAAAAAAATCACCTTGCCAGCAGTTTGCAGATTGCCTCAGAGGTTTTTCTTGATCCAAAAGAATTAGATCCTCCGTGAAAATGAACAAGAATTCCTGGTCTCCTTGCACAATTCTTGGGCTTGATAGCATCTATTGGTATTCCATCTAAATGAAAAGAAAAAAAGGTAATGTACATGAAAATTTGTCATTGTTGTCTCCTTATTTTTTAAAAGCCCTTCTATGACTTGGACAGGAATGACAATCCCTTTCCAATTCCAAACAAAAAGGGGGTGTTAAAAGCTGCGCTTCAATATTGAAAGAGATTTTATTTGAAAAATTCTATACATTCATATCTTTGCTAAAAATGTGTATGAACTGATTTAGCGAACACAATACAGAAATACTATACACCCCAAAACAAATTAATAAGTTTGAGGATCTGGCAGATAATCTGATTTTTTAAACTGAAGAAGCTCAAGGTCAAAAAAGTTTGAAAGTATTGTATATACTAAATTGGTCTATGTTGTTTTAATAAGCTTAAGGGGGCTCTACATAAAAAAAAAAAAATAAATTCCTTAATATTGAGCCAATGACTTAAATTGTGCTATAGGTACAATGTGTAGGTGGCAAAACTCGTGCAGAAATAAAAAGAAGTCTATTAACTTGATTGGTTGCCATGGCAACGGTGGCCATATTGGAAATTGAACAAAATTTGCAGGTTTTTTTTTCCTTGACCATTTGAGAACTAATTAAGTTTTTGCAGTTCTCAAACTTTTATTTGTTCAATGACATATTCTTACAAACAGCTGGCTATATATCAACTATTTTATAAGGCATTTGATCGTATTTTTTTTTCCAGCTAAACTTAAAAAAATTTTTTAGCCCAAAAATTCTGGGTTTGAGCAAGCAAAAAAAATTTCTTTAAAAAAAAAAGTATTTCATATATCAAAATAATATATAGTTAGCGGTTTGTAGAAACAGTTGCCATATCCAGGCTAAATTTTATGAATTTAGGTTGAAAATGGTGAAATGTTTGAGATAATAAATACCTGAAGGTTTGCAAAAATGCATTTATCATGAGAAAAACACAAAAAAAAAAAGAAGACAGTTCGTTGAAAAACCAAAAAATCACAGAAAACATATATTTTCAATACCATAACCATGCTATCTAACTAAACACGTGAAGAAACCTGCTAATTGTGTAGTTCTTTCCTTCTGGTCCTTTCCCTCCCTATCTTTGAGCTGTTGTTTACACTTCCATTTTGAAAAATTTTGTGCTTTTCAACTGGCATTTGTATTCCTAGTGTTAGCCAGCATGAATGCTGTTGGAGCTGCATTATAATATTCAAATTTAATAAAAATGTATGCCTTAGCCCTGATGGTTCAATATTGACAGACAAAACTGCAAGAGCAATAACTGTTTTGCTGATGGCAAGGCGGGCAAATTAGGTTTTTTTGGCCATGCAGCTAAACTGTGGCATTGAAACTCTTTTTGGGGTTTTGTGTAGTCATTTTAGCACATTTCCTCAACAATTAAGTGTCTGTTAGTCCTATGATGACAGAGAAGACATATTGTCCAATATCTGGGATGAAGGTTGGGTTGTGTGATGGAAGAAAATCAGAAAAATAACTGTAAACATTTTCCTTGATAACAGAAATTTTCTTCCCAACTGCGCCAACTGATTGTATTATATATATACAGACACAAATTAAAAAAGGACAATATGTTTCTTCTTGTTTTGCCTCCTTTATTTCCTTTTCATTGATTATTAAATCTCACTAGCCTTAAATCTACACAGAACCATATTGTATGATCTGCATATCATTAGACATTTATTTGGTCAAATTACAGTTTCAAAAATTTAATTCTTGTCCTGCAAAATAAGTTTTGTTCTAAATCTGAAAATGCAGACAAGATTCAAAAATAAATAAATTAAATTGATAATATATTTCAGTGCCTCGTGGTATCATGATAGCCAGATGGAAAATAAAAAAATTCTTCAAACCCTGTAACTATCATACCTTATGAATTCAGAGGATAAAAAGATGGTTTTAGTACATGACATTCAAAACAAAATGTTTAAAATTATGATTGTATGTAAATTAACTTACTTGGTACACCAGCACATGGTACAAAAAACTCTTTTGTGTTGCCATCAAAGTCAGCTGCTATCTTCTCATTAAAACTGTTGTGGACTTCAGCATATTTTTCTTTGGTTATTTTTCCAATGTCACCATTCTCTGACAAACTCTCTAGTCGCATCCTCAAAAAGTTCTCACTCTCTGAGTTGAGCTGTCAAAGCAAATAAGGCAATCCAAAATGGCTTTTGACAAAAGTTATTACTAAAATAAACAATAAAAAAAGAGACAGAGATATGGAGCCCTATCTAATCTGAAAAAGTAGAAATCAATATTTCTGATTTCAACAATTGAAATGCTCAGGTGAAACCAAGTCAAGTGCTCTGGTGTTCCTAGGAAATATTTGTCTACTCATTAATGTAGAGGTATAAATGGCCAAGTTGCCTAGGTGTATCAAACCTCTGAATTGTGCGATCTTTGGGTATAGGAACTTCAGAGGTTTGATGTGCCTGCCATCAATATATCAAAATGTCATCTTATCCAAGTTAAAACTTATTGGGGTGAGACAGAGTAAGACTGTATGAATCTATAGCTATTCCATAATATCGTTATTAATATAAATACAGTTATAGTTTTAAAAGAAGTTAGAAGCAAACCATTTCAAGCATGAAGGTGTTCAGGTGATGAAAAACCATGGTACTGTTCAAAATTTTAAAAGCTGATATATATATAAAAGACTCTTGAGCCATTATATTAGATTATAGAGAGTAAATCTCATCGGCCATTTAGCATGTTGAATCATCTGTTAATAAAAGAAGATTATTTACAGAGTTTCAAATGATATTCCACTTTGGAGTATGCATCATCTGAAAACAAGCATTACCACAACTAAAGATTTATTTTTCAAGGTATTTAACAACATTATCCAGCTTAAGCAAAAAAAAAAAACAAAACAAAACAAAAAAACCTGATACCTTGTACTTTGATTTCAGTGTATCAAGGACATCCATTTTATCTTTGGCACCTGTTGGAGGGAAGAAACAGATATGCAATAATAAACCCATATAAACAATCTCAATGCTTCAAAAAGCATTTTAGAAAAATGTTAAAATGGTGTTTATTTACATATCTTCCTGGATATCAGCACTAACATCATTCTCAACAACAAAAAATGTGAATTGGAACAATTTAAATGATTTGGTGTAATTTCAAACTGAAAACGGGGGAAACATGTATAACAATGAAATATATATTCTTATCAACTATATTATCATATCTATAAGTATTTAAGAAAAGCAACAAGATCATTAACATGGTGTTGACAGCAAAAGATCAGAGATATTTTTAAAAGCATCAGCATGTATACATAAAAATGTCTTGGTCTACTAGAACAGCAGCAGCAAGATTTAAAATAGTCACTGATAGCAGTCTTTACAACACACACACTCAAAGCTTGTAAACATAATTATCACCAACAGTAACAATGTCAGAGACCGTTGCTGGCAGAAAGTGATCATCAACTAGTTTGTTGCCTCTGATACTAGCGCTACTTCAGCTCTGCCAAAGCCAATTAAAGAGCAATATCATCAAAAGTTACACATACTTTTACTTTTTTTGTATTTTATGAAAAAATTTCTAAAAAAATTATGAAAATGTCAAAGAGTGACATCTGTTCACAATATGTCTTTTATAGTTCACAATCAGAAGGTAATAAAGAAACCAAACAAAATCATTGAAATTATGCACAGAGCTTTTATCTTTAAAGAGCAGTGCACCTTGTGAAATATGTAAAGCTTTTATCTGAGTTAGATCTCATTTAGATTATGGTATCCTACATTGAAATATCACCAACAGCACTCGAAAACCTTCAAAGGAAAACTACCAAAAAGGAATGCCAAAAAATGGCATGTGAAAAGTAAAAAGTATTTACAGCATTCTCTAAGAGCAGGAGGATTAGAAAAGAATTGGCTGAATCAAGCAAAATCTTAACAACATTGACACAAAAAAGTCCTTGCATTTCATACAAACTTAAGTAATTTGAAAAGAAAATTATTGTTTTAGCTATCTGTGCTACCATACGAAACTTTTCAAATTGTGATCTTAATCAGTGGAAAACACTTTAACCTGATGCCAAATTTGAGAAAAAAAAACAAAAAACCCTAACAATTTAAAGAATTTTCTGGCTGCAATCTAAAGCTCAGCCATGAAAGAGATCTGCCTCTCTTAATAGAGAAAAGCACACAGGTGCTGACATATTTCAGCCATTTTTTATAACTACATCCAGTTTGTAAAAAAAAGTTGATTGATTTATTCTAGGCTAGCATTTATTTTAGGTAATTTTTCAATTCATACACGAAGAAAATGAAAGATTAAATTGAAAAAATTTGAACAAAAATGGTTTTAGTTTTTGAGGAAAAAAAATCATGCTGCAAAAGGGAAACTATTTAAAAAAAAAAAAATTCTGAAAAATAGATCTAAAGTTATCAATACCCTTTATTCAATCTTTTTTGTTTAAAGGCACTGAAACGGAATAAAAAAACACATGTGTTATCATTACAAGTATCAATCATTTCATGATTTGAATGGATTTTTTTGTGCTATCAGGCCCTCCATCACACCTGTGTGTGGTTGTGGGTTCAAGCCCACAATAGTAGGTTCAAGTAGGCCCAATCCATTTCAGGAAAAAATGGTTACCAAGGGGATACGTTTTATTAACAAAACATAGCCTGCATGACTTTTCTTGATAGAGCCAGTGAGAACAACACTGAGTAGTTTGCAAAGCAAAATCATTTAAGAGCCACAATACCAAACAACTGTATACAAAAGTGTGCAGCTCAGTGGGCAAAAGGTAAAAATTATCATCTATTTGAATGATTGCCAGCACTGATGCCTCTTAATTCAGGGAAATTTCATTACATTGATTAAAATTCTGTAATTTCTACTTGATTTTCTGCAAGAAGTTTTAGACTGGCACATTTGCCACCAATTCACAACATGATAATCAATAAGTTTTTGTTATAGTCCACTAACTGTTTGAGTGATAATGCTTGCAATATCTTTTGTTTTTCATGTTATGAATGCAACTAAAATTCAACTATCATCCACACCTCCAATTAAGTGTATAGGTACTATAAGTTTTAGTCTAATCTGATCTAAATTTGAGGTAGAGATTGCAGAGGGGTTAATACACAAGTGAGAAGACGAAATTCAAGATGCTTTCAAGACTGCACAAACAAAATTCAAGACCATCACATGAAGCAATTCTTAGTGTGTATTGTCAGAGGTTAGTACAACAGGTAGTTGGCCCACTTCCTTTCGATGTTGGTCTAGAACTCAAGAAATTCTTCATCGAGAAAGTCACTGCCTGCTTACTTCCACTGTTCAACTCCACCATTTGTTGGTGGTTTTTTTTTTAGGAAAAAATGGGTTTTACAAAGCACAATAATCTCCCATGCTAGCCTCAGTAAAATCCTTCCTACACCACTTGCAATAAGCATCTTGGTTTGATTTTGTGCTTCATAGGAGCCACAGTTTGTAGGCATCATTGTCCGACCACAAGCCTGAGAAGTGGCACTTCCCCATTATCGAACAAGAAGTCGTAACCGTCAACACAAGATATACTCAGGAGCCCAATAGAACTCAACTCGAGTCTAGATCTAATCTTGAAAGATTCATCATCATCAAGTGCCTTGCTTGTAAGCGTTGGCGATCATGTCCCTCCACAAATCCCTATCTTTGACGGCGGCCAGTATATCTGATACTTCCTGGTCCAAGCCATGTGGCCAGTCCATCCATTATCTTCTCCCTTTGTCTTCCTCTTTTTCCTTCAAACTTTCCTGTTCTTACCAAATGTTCCAGTTTTTCTCTTCTCATCAGGTGGCCCAGAAAGGTGGCTTGACGTTTCCTTATAGGGCTGACCAGTGATCTTCTTTTATTAGCTTCATTCAGAACTCTCTCATTTGTTTTCTTTGCGGTCCAAGGTATCCGGAGCATTCTTCTAAGGAACCACATTTCTGTTGCTTCTAGCTTATTTTGAATTTGCTTTTGAGATTGTCCATGCTTCGCATCCATACATTAGAACAGGTTCTATGTAGCACTGGAGGGCTCTTTTCCTCGTTTCGATGGAGATGTGTTTATTTGTCAGGATTGTTTTCATCTTTTGAAAGTTGATCTTTGCCTGAGCAGTTCATGCTGATATTTCTCTGTTTGTTTTGCCATCGTTTGAAATTATTGTTCCTAGATATTTTAACTTTTCTGTTTCTTTGAGTTTTACTTTATTGATGAATATATCACATTCATGGGATTCTTGTTTGCGACTAATTACCATCACTTCTGTCTTTTTACTGTTCAGTTCTAACCCTTTCTTTCTGCTTTCTTCTTCAACGATATTTAGAAGTTTTTGCAGGTCTTCTTTGTTTTCAGCTATTAGCACTGTGTCGTCAGTATATCTTAAGTTGTTTATGTTCTGCCCGCCCACCTTAATTCCTGGGTGATTCTCCAAATTTCGCATGATTATCTCACTTGAAAGATTGGATGACTGAAAATACATAACTATTTTAGATCTAGATCTGCTCTGAACTAGTAGAAAATTGAAGCTTATTATTGCTGAGAAAGACTCAAACAGTTGAAACACAGATCAAAAGCATTTAATGCGAAGACAAAAAGCCTGTTCACATTGTGAAAGACTGACAAAGAAGGTGAATCAAAACTTCCGCTCCATATGTTGAGACTGTACATAAAAACTTGCACCGCCGCACACGAAATAAATGAAACTATTGCGGGCCCGATTCAGCTTTGTCTACGTCAAATCAGGCACACTTCAGCAGAAATTTTCAGACTTTTTTCACAAAACATTCATCCATTATGGAAAATTCAAGATTTTATCAAGACTTTGGATGTTTTAGGCAAAAAAAAAGGCCGATTTTCAGGACTTTTTAAAGTTTTCAATGGCCTCTCTGATTTTCAAGACTCAAGTATTGACACTATTAAATCTAGCTGTATATCTAAACTTTGAATATAACACGGATTGGAACAAAAGTGTTGCAACATTAGCATTTAAATATTGCTCTCCCACGGCTTTTCCACTTAAATTAACTATGGAAGGAGTGGATTTATGAGAATAATCACTCAAATTTTATGGCACTTGAGCCCTTGTTATTACATGTCAAAGAACACTTCTTTGAAGATATACTGTTAAAAGCTTGGTTCTGAATTATTTACTTTGTACTATCATTGTTAAAGTCCGGTGATGTTTGCAACATTATAATTGAATAAATATGTTCTTTCAGACTTATAAGAAAGTACATTGAAGTAAAAATGTATCCATTTGATAAATAAGTAGCATGAATGTGTGCATGGTTTTCCAAATAGATTTTTTTACTTATAAAAAGGACAAAAAACAATTTTTCATTAAAGGTTTCAATATTCAATTTTCTCCTACAATGTTTGAAATGAAATGAAAAATATTCTAATTATATTACTATTACTTCAGAATATAATTAAAGATAATCTACTGCTGAACAACTTTCTAAAGAGAAGTTGTTTTTAAAGTTTTTGTGTCATTTGTTTTTGTTTTTTTTTTTTAAAAGATGAAATGTTTGCCAGACAAATATTTTATCTCCTAATTTGAAATCCGATTTTCTCATAACCAATTATACTATAAGCTTTTAGTTTTAAACTGCAGAACCCGAAACAATTATGACTGAACATTGCTTTTGAAAGAAGTTCCTTTTGGTTGCCAAATTTTCTTAACCCTACCCCTTAAACCCTAAGCGAGAGAAATAATATGTAAGGGGAGCAATTAGTCATGAGCCTAGGAGTTTTAATCACCTCCGACTGAATCATCTGCTTTCCTCGGCAGTGTACACACTGACTTCCCCTGAGCGTTGCATGCTTGACTTTTTACATTGCACATCGGAGTGCATTTTCTGCATGTCTGTCGCAGAAGAATTGTGTTTGAAGTTGATAGAAGAAAAGTTGATCTGTTGTTGTTTTTTTTTCAAATATGAACTAAACGATAGTACCTGTAGCGCCTTTGTTCCAATACACACTTTATTTTTAAACGTCAATTAAGTAATTCATTTATAGTAGGGTTTTTAACTTTTTATGGATAGTCATCAGATATGTTACTAAGTTTATTGTTTTGAGAGTGCAAGAGTATAATGTACTGTAATATTTCTATTTTGTGTTGAGTATGAAAGTAATGCTATCATTGGGTCTTTTCTGGTGTGGCCTGAGGCATAAGCTCGCTCATTAAGCCCACCATGGCTCTCTTAGTAAAAAAAATGCAATTTTCTCCTCATTATTGTTATACATTACTATTTTACACTTAACCAATTATTCTATATGATGTTGTAAAGGAAAGCGATGTAATAGGCTCTTGAATAGGCACACGCGCAGGTAAAGTTGTAATAAAATTAAAGTACTTATTTTTTCTATTAATGTTTTTATTTTATGCATATTTTAATATACTCCATGTTTCTCTTACAAGTCTAGATTCGGTAGCAGCTTGCTCATGAAGATGAGTTGGTTGTGTCTCTAGATAAGAATGAAGTCCACACTGCGCATTTACTTTAGGCCCAGAAGCTGCTCAACTGTTTTTAGTTTTATTTTCTTGGTCACATTAATTAGTTAATACTTGGGCTTTTCTTTGTATGACTTCCTTTAAGTCAACTTGCAGTTGTAGACCTGTTCATGAGAGGCCCCACAGGAGGACAATCTGGTTGGATATCACTTAATTGACGTTGGCTCTACTGGACAAAATCGCAGTGTTCATCATAAAATGGTTCCATCAGTGCTTTAGTGTTATTGATATTTTGCTGATAAAGGCTTTATTTTATATTTAGTTATGGACTTTCGTTTTTCTTTTTTAAGGGTTGTTTTCATTTTACTTTACATATACATAGTAAAAGTAAACAACCACCAACTCAAACTTATGAAAACAAATAAAACAAAACAGAGTATACGTAAAAACTTTTTGCCCTAAAAGGCTTTATCAGAAAAAAAATGACAAACACTTGTAATAAACTACCATAGAAACGTATTAAGGAAACACAAGCATGACATAAAATATAACCTTAACGTAATGGTACTCCAGATGAATATGCTTCTACATCTACCTTCATACGCTACAGATGAAATGAAGAGAGCTCCCTATCTTTGTCAGCCATCAATGAAATAAGGTGTTCGAAGCCAAGTTATAATGTAAATACTGCTACTTTCAAACAATATTTATAATAGACTGCTTCACAATTTTATCGCCTCTTCATTTCGTTGGTAGCTGATTAAGATCCAGATCTAGAAACAGACCCATCTGCTCCATGAGTACCAAGAAGTGAACTCTGTTGGGAGAGACTGACCCATAATAAAAACAGTCCTGTTGTACCGCCTTTAAAAAAAAATTATTTATCATGCTATTCGTGCATGCCCTGTAGATAAATATAAGTGAATCATAAAGACTGGACGTTTGGATCTAGATCTATAGGCTGAGAGGCCAAGTAAAAATCAGCAGTCCCTATAAGTAAATGTAGTGCAGTCATAGACGGGCCTATTACTATCATAATCAGTCCACATCTACTGCATTCTTGTGAGACAAAATCTTAGGAGTCTTACCGTGTGTCAGCTTCTAGATCTAGATCTATTCTCTTTGCTTTTAAGTGGAGATCCTTGGATGAGGGACCTAAAACTGACGATCTAATTCAGATCTAGCAATTTATCTACTTTAATTTCTAATCTTGCGACAGGAAAAACGACACCAGGAAAACGCCCCAAACTTCTGATTGAGTTACACTGTTGCAGCGATCGTAAATTAATTAGCCTATTTTTCTCATAAGCTACAAACTGAAACGAATTTCATATATATCTAGATATCTTGATGGGACTTAGATTAGATCTAGATTTTTTAACACGGGGATCTTGGTTAAGGCTGACCGACGCAGTATTTCACTAACAACCCACTGGATCTAAAATTTAGATTCTTTAAAACTAAAATCAATGCTAAAATAATCCAGACAGTCTAGAGCCGAGCCGAAGGTCTATTTATGGTGTAGAGGGAGACTTACAGTACGAGTACACCGGTCCAGTTATTTCCCTTACAAAGAGGCCAGCATATCACAGGGATGTATTTCAGTATTTTGTTTACCTCTTAAAAGGCTTTTCCATGGTACGGTTTTCCGTACGGCTTATTTGCCGTACCATATCAGTACGGCTCCAAAAAAAATTCCCTCCCTCTTTGTGACCTACAATCATTTCCATGACAAAGAAAACACCGTACGGTAAATAAGCCGTACGGCTTTTTTCGCTCCAGGAGCGGATTTTATCTGCAATGTCGTACGGCTTTTGAGTAGGGCTCTTATTTGGAGGGGTTTTAAAATCAAAATTTTAAAAATCTGACTTCAGATTCAGAATCTACGCCTCATTTCCATGCGATTTAATACCAAATATCACCTATTTCTATCGAGGATTTTTTAAAAAAGAATTAATGTAGACATGTCATCTGAGAATGGCGCTCTGCCTATCCTTTTTTTCTCTGGTTATAAAAAAAATGAATTTTTTAAAAACTTTTGATCCCTGATAATATTTTTCACCGCATTTTTATCTACACGCGTCGCCAGGTTTTAAAGAAATTGTTTAGAATAAATAATAATATATATCGTTTCCTTGCGATTCAAAACTTATT
>BLXT01005922.1:1650963-1663957 GCA_019648995.1 Plakobranchus ocellatus
CCCCTCTATAAAAAAAAAAAACAAAAAAAAATGTCCAAATGCCTTTCAGCTTTCAATTGAATATATCATCAAGTCAAAAACAGAAGTTGACAAGCAAGAACTTATGAAATTTATTCAGCTAGAGACTAAAGGCAGCAAAAAAATTGAAATATCTTACAAATCTCCTTACTTCTCTTTCAAGCGCAATAAAAAGTGTAAGACTCATACGACTTGAGAATAAAATATTTGAATAAGTTTTTATCTGGGAATAAAATCTGTTTTCTTGGGAGGAATTTAATACCATTTTACTCTTGAATATGATGTCAAACTAGTGAAAATGAATTATACATTGTATTTTTAAGCTTTTCAAACCACTGACACAGTCTGGAATTCTTTTATGTAAGTTTTGCAATGCTGGACCTTTAAAAAAAGAATAATATTTTTATAAATTATTTCTCAAGACTTTTTTATGCAACATCTGACTGATGCCTGCTTATTTTGAAGTTTGACAAAAGAAAAAGTTTAAAACTTAAGGATAGGAGATAAAGAGGAAAAGTAATTTTGTAAACTTCAATTGCAAGCTAAGTTGACTTTTGAGATTTGAGATTATAAAAAAACAACAAATAAACAAGCTCAGTCATCCTTTCTTTTCCTCTTCTTGCAATGTAGGTTTCATCAATTACAATGTAAAACTACTTGCTTGAAAAACATGGAATGTTCTCTATCATTAGTCGAACATGAATTTCCTTGAAGCTGAATGACATATCTGTTGAACTACTGTGTTTTCTCGCGCCAATTCTTTTACTGTATCTTTATTGACACTACTATATTGTTAATTTCTTTTGCACTGTCCATATTAATTTGTTAAAAATTTGCTCTCCAATTAGAGTAAAAAGCAACACAACATCCATTTAAGAAATTCATCAGATTATTCGTTAGGTCATGTTTGTAACTCCACTGTATGTTCCACATCATTAGAATCTCATTTTATGACAATGTCAAAAACTTGCTGCCGCACACAATCGCTCAGAGTGCTCCCTCCGCAAGAGCATTCTCAACCAGTATATGAGTCATCAGTAGATCTAAGGAACACATTGATAATCTTTAAAACAAGTTAGCTCGCTGTTGCCTCATCATAGAAAATTTACCTTTACTGTCTACTCTTCCCACTAGATAACAAGCTTTGCACTAGATCTAAAAAAGTATGGGGTGCTGATATTGCCCTGTGGAGAAATAGGCAAAATTAACACATTTCTGCCCATCTCTTCTGCACTCAGTCCCTGTTGACCACAGGCCCCAGATCCGAGTTCTTATAGAAATTAAACAAACAAACCTACGACAGAGTCAAACCCATTCCGTACATTATGTTTTGCTCAGTCACGATCACTGTCACTAAAGCCATACATGTGGGTGTGGCAACATAAACTCACACACTCATGCACAGCACATGCTAGTATGGACTGGAAATCTCCACAGCGATTGTTTCACCACAATCTTTGCTCTAAGCAACATAATTAATTTAGTCAAGATTCTCCAAATAAGTCTAAAAGAAAAATTGCCAAACATCCATTTTGGTGAAAGCATTCCTTTCAATAAAAAGTCCATTAATTTTTTTCCCCTCTCTTTTAAAGCAAAAAAAAAACAAAAAAAACCAGAAAAAATTGAATACTTAACCATGCTTCATTTTTAAAAAAGTTGCGACGTCCATTTTTGCAATGATCAAACGGAGTAACCACATTTAAATTACTTTTATGTAGTGAATCCCCTTAGTAATCCAAGTATGATATCGTCTAACTCAGTTTTTTCAACAATTTCAAGGAATCAGTGCTGTACTGTAACATAATTTATAATTGAAAAAAAATATTTTGATTCAAGAGAAGGAACAGCAAAGGCAAATGATTCCCTCAATACATTGATGATTCCAGCTTTCACAACCTTTGGAACACAACAAGTGGGAACATATGAATGAGAGGCTTTTATTCAAATTATTAATACACTTCATACAATTTCTTTAAATAAACTGATTCATGTCTTTCTCAAACTTACTTGAATTTATCCATGTTAATCAGAAGGTCTGAATATTTCTCATCAATTGTGTCTACATCATCATCATCTTCCTGAGCTTGGGCGGCCAGCCTGAAAATAATGGAAAAAAAATTTTTGAAAGATATATTGCTAATTATTTTCAGACTGACTTGAGACTGCATGGTTTTAAAATTAGAAAATACTCACAAGCTCAAAAATAAAATTTTTAAAACTTTAAAATTAATTTTTGAGACAACCTGGGTAAATTAGTCACAACTCAGTTCTAAGGCATATTGAATTACAAAGATGTACAATAACTTGCAACTTACATTTATATAAAAATATACACTATGTATACCACTAAATTACGTTTAAAAAAAATATGCGAGTTTGAATAGTGTAATTTTATTAACTTTGCAAATCAATAAAAAGGGAAAGAAAAAGTTCTAGCGCTAAAGTATTATCAGGTACTTGTGAATGATTGACTTATGTTGAATCATATTTATGATGCATTTCTTTATTGTTTGATTAGAGAGCGGATCTGGCTCAAGCATACCTTTGAACAGAACATATTTCATATATTGAAAGCATCAGTGCTTCAAATAAATGCCTCGTGTGTCAATTTAACTTTTTAAAAAAACTCTGACCTGAAATGCATTCTAACAGTTTGAAGAAGAAGAAGAAAAAAAAAAGCCTGATAGAATTAATTTAAAATAAAAGCACTAGCACATGGAACTTTTATAAAATGCTAGCCAACAGTATTATTTTTCAACTAATCTAATACTTATTCGTCTAGAAAGCTCAGAAAAGGAGCATATAAGCCTAATAATAAGTGCTTCTGGTTGGCATGGGTATAAAAAATGGAAATATAAAATTGTATATGAGAAGAAAAGCATATTAATGTCTTCTATGGTACTGATAGTATTCCATAAAGTGTTCTCCTGACAATGAATGTTAAGATTTATATATTTAATTCATGCCTATGTTAAATTTCAAACCCTTAGAGTTAAGCTTTATTTTTATGACGATCTCATTGCTAGCTAGAAGAGATTTTAAAACTAAATATGAACATTGTTGACATATGTTGTAAATACGTAGCATTATAAGATGAATAAAAAAAAGAGCACAACATACAAAAGGTTGGAAATGTGATGAATAAATATGAAGTTTGACAAATACATTATTTACTTTTACCTTTACAAAGATCAGTCATTGTCTGTTACTCTTTCAAAGTCCCTCTTTGCAAAAGAAGATTTTTATTTCAAATCAAAGGAACTTTAAACCATTTAAATAAATTAAAAGTGATGATAGGGATAAAACTTACTCAGCATTCATAATCTTTGGCTGCCTGAACAGCCAGTGGGCTTCCTCCTTCGGTGATGGCAAGATTGAAACAATGGCAGGAGATCTTTGGCTGCCAAAGAGAGGAAAACAGCAAATGAGCCAAAAATTAATTACCCATTTATTGTTTCAAGTTATAATAAGTGGATGTTAAGTGGTGCACAAGTTACAAGAAAAAAAAAAAAAGAGCAAACATTATTTATACCAATATCATCTTTCAGCAGAAGCAAATGTCTGCTGACTTGTCTCATATAATAAACCTTTTGCAAGATTTGAGGGCTTATTACACATAAAGTATTAAGATTAGAGGCAATGAAATAATGTTCTCTTTCTCACTTTGCCTTTAACTCATCAATAGTAGTAATATGAAAAATATGGGCAAAAAAAGACTTACTTAATGATTGACTTGATTGCAGGTCTTTTACTGTGAAATACACAAAGAAGAACAAATCTTAATGTAGCATAATGATATTTAACAGCAAGTATGCACAGGTAAGACCTAATGCTTACAGATAAATATGAAATTAACTGTGTAGGTAAAAAGTAGTATATATGGAGAGTGCGTGGAAAAAATAGGCACAGTAACATATTATGTAATCTTGTTATATGCCCCTGTGGTCTTAGTTCACGGCATGTACTGCCTCTTAAAATTAGCCCTTAACTCATTCTGAGTGTATGCTGATATATCAATGCTAATTTTCACCCCCATCTGGATGTGTGCCGATATATGCTAATGGGTCTCCCTATTCTTGTTTCTGGGGCATGAATTACTTCTGCATCTAGATAGAGAAATCGGTCTTGAAAGAGTTTCACAAGAAAATATGCAAAAAAAAACTAAATTACAAGAACATCACAAGAATCAGAACACTGTACTTCAATCTTTTTCTTAAATCTATACATCTAAAAAATCACACAGATGATAAATACAATCGAGTCCACTTAATTCAAGATCAATGGGATATATCAACGACTCCCAATTATCCAATTCACTTTAAACATAAAGAAAAAGACTGATACTACTATGGTTGGAGCCTAAAATTCGATGTTTCTAGAGAAAAGAATGGTCAAAAACATATCCTATATCATATTATTGGTGTTTTTGTTATTGATATACAGAAATTTCAAGTGGAGGAGAGGATATAATTGTAAAAGATTTAAGCCTGGTAATGCACTGCTCCTTCGCCTAAAAATTCGATGTTTCTAGAGAAAAGAATGGTCAAAAACATATCCTATATCATATTATTGGTATTTTTGTCCTTGATATACAGAAATTTCAAGTGGAGGAGAGGATATAATTGTAAAAGATTTAAGCCTGGTAATGCACTGCTCCTTCGCCTCGTTTCTTTCCTATTCTCACTGGTCATTAGGCTGTGCAACAGGTTGGTGAATTTTCAGTGTTAAAGTAGTTTCAAATATCAATGTTGCAGGATAAAAATTAAAGGTTCTGCAGTAGTTGTGACTTTGAAATGTCCAGAACCATTTGCAACAATAGAGTACTTATTAAAAGAGCGTTGAAAGGAAAAAAAAAGCTTTAATTTACATAAAATTCTAAGTAACCAAAAAACTTGATTAATCAGGACTCAAATTATTTGGACTCATCTGATGTAAAGGATTAAAGTGGCACAGAATGTATGATATTTCTGGTCATGAACAATTTCTAACAAAAAAATAATATATGTAATAAGCAAGGCATAACTTGAGAGGCTAAACATGTCTAAAGATGACTCTAACAATATGTTTCACTGCAAATTATGCCATTGCATATTCGGTAAAGCATGTATGGCTATTTTTTTTTTAATTCAAAGACTTAATATCACAATTTGCTGAAACATATTTCAACGTCCTGATTACATACGGGTGCAAGCGCCTGTACTCTGCAGCTGTCAATTTCTTCTCTGGCTCAGGTTCCTTCTTTTCTTCAACAGCTTCTTCTTTTTTTGGTGCTTTTGTAGGATCCACCTCTTTTGGTTCTGCAAAAGTATTTCAATACAGTATCAATTTAGAACACTCAATTCTTCTAAGGGTATGGAAGATATGAAAAACAATACTACACCTGCAATTCCTGTTAAGGCATACCAGGAGGTACTAAAATTTATGATACAAAAAGGGCTTAGACATAATTTTATGCTGTTGAGGTGTCTCTCTGGCTTTCCTTTTCTGTAATTCATTAATTGCACTGTATTTTATTCCTTTTCTTTTGCTTTTGAAGTTCTTTTATTGAACTTCATGAATTTTGCATAAGGTGTTCTTCCCCTTAGTAATAATTACCCTCATTTTGAATATCATTTTCAAATTATTGTTATCCTAAGTAATTATAATCATCATCTCATAGGCATGAGTGCATCATCATCATTATTCTGATTTTTAAAATATCAAATATTATTTTTATTGTTTTATTGTCAATATATTGCTAAACTATAACTTAAAAAATTTTTTATCATTATAAAGTATGTTACAAAAATTTATATCAATGAAGACCCGCAGCTAAAATCAATGACACTTTAGACTTTACATTTTCATTGAGTTAAGCCTTGAGCTTGTTTTTTATTTAGCTTCATACATATGTGCAGTTTTTTCTTTAGTACCTAGTAATTAAAAAACAATTCCAGGTAGTTGACAAATCATGCAAATGTTTCAATATTTTAAAACAAAAATATTACCTTCTGGGGCATACTTCACACGAATCGCTGGATTGAATGTATTTGACCTCAAAATTCTGAGGAAGAAGCACAGCATAATCAATGTTTGGTGATTTATTTTTATACACTTGGTGTGAATTTTTTATGTGATCTTCATTTTTTGAATAATAATAATCTTAGAACTATTCATATTGATCTTCATAAGAACTAATCATGTTGGATGCAAAAGCAGTGACATTTCAAAACACTGGATTTTAAATAATGAGTAAAAGAATCTAACACTAATTACAGGTATGTATTAGATCTAGATCATAGAACAATTTTTTTGGGAAACAGTATTGGCTTTTCCATAGCTTATTTGAATCTTGTATTATGTTAAATGAATAACCCACTTTTGTTTGAATAAAGATTAATTTTTGCCTTCTATTCTAAATCTCACAAGGCCAAAGATTAATCTAAAAGTACACACCAAACACAGGTTTCATACACTAAAAATTTCAATTTTTATATCAATATGGGGGTCTATAAATGTAATCAAAGGTATACTGGCCTAAAACGTCTTCTCCAATAAAATACTAATGAATTATATTACACAATAATCCTTACCTGCCTATTTCTTTCTTTACACCATCAAAATCTCTTCTTCTAAAAGTAATCCACACCACAAATGTGCAGTAGTTGTACAGAGTCTGGAAGAAAATTGTTTGATTGTGACTATACTATTTTCTCATAAAAAAAATTGTTAAACAGCATCAGCAGGAGAGAAAAAAAACACCTTTACAAGCATGAATGGTAAAAGGTAGATTTTACTGCAATTGATTAACGTTCAATGCTTTCAGTTTCAAACATTAAATTTATTTGATTCTCTCAATGATAGCATTTAAACATCTTACTAATATGGCTATTATTCCTATTACAACATCCTTCATAACTGATCCAAATTAGTATTTCATCGTAAAATTGCTCATCTCTGCAATCATAAACAGTGAGTAAAAATAAAAGTTGAAAATGTTTAAAAATTATAATAATAAGTTCTGCTTGTCCATTTAAGGAAGAGTACCTCAAACATGCTGCGATCTGTGTATGTTTTGGACACTCTGGACCTGAAAAGATTTTTAAAAATGATTGGATTTGTAATCTATCATAACTACTGCAAAAGAGGAAAAGAATTTGAAGAAATTCACGAAAAAAAATCCCACTGAATTTAGTGAATTAGAACACGTGGGCCTCAAATCTTATGTAAGCCCCTGAAACTAGAGCACTGATTCATATTTTGTTTTTTGATCACAGCCTAAATAGTAAATACTTTTTTTTTTCTATTTGCCAATTTTTAAATCCATTGGTTTTATTCTTTATCAATCTTTAGGTCATGAAAGCAATTTGAAGAGACAGAACAACTCAAAAATAACAATTCTCAAATTTCCAGGAAGATTTATAATAAAATTATAATATTTATATAAAAAAAAATGTTTAAAAGGCCTCTTTGCAAACAACAAATTAAAAAAAAAGTTAGAATGAATAAAAGTAAAGAGAGAAAAAATTCGAATGACAAGGCTGCTACCCTCCACACTCCATGTGATGCTGCTCCTCTAAGCCAAGACCAAGAACCAAGATACAGTAGGCCCGGCCAAGCAGTTTCTGAGCCACACTGAGACGTTCACAGGCATTAGCAATCTCAAGAGTTTCTGCTACACTTGGTTCTCTTTAAAACACAGCAACAAAGAAACGGAGCTTATAAGTTTTTTTTTTTTTAATTTTAATTTTAATAGTGTTTTAGCCATGTTGCATGACAGGGATGAAGAGGGTGAATAAATAAAGACATTGAAATGTTTTCAATTTCATTTCTTCAATGTAGAGGATGTGATCCTGAATAAAAACAGAACGAAATCTACTTCGATAAAAGTGAGAGGATAGCAGATGGATGGATAGACAATCAGATGGATGGTGAAGGGGCACAAAGAAACATGTCAGAATGTGGAATTTTTTTTTTTTTTTAACGGATACATCTTGTTTACCCACACTGAATGTACTCCTACCCCAAAAAGTACAAAACTTTTTTTTGTTTCAGTTTCAGTATCTGCAACATTTGGATGAGGTGACATTCAACAAGGACTTTTAGCTTCATATTTGTTGTCCATAATACAATGCTAGGTACAATGAAAAAATTCATTTGTATTTACTCAGACTATAATTATAAACCCTTCCTTGGCATAAGGTGCCAAAATGCCATTGTTGGAAATATGGACTCTCCTCTATGACATTGTCAAGTCTTTGCTAAACTTGTGTTTCATAACAACATGAAAGCAACATATGTTAAGAAAAAAATGAAAAAAAAATGCAAGTGAAACCAGAATTTTCATAGACTATATCAGCATGACAGAGTTATTTGCAAAAAAAACACCTTCCTCAAGTCTTAAACTTTAAAATTCGGATACTGAGCTTTGACTCTGATTGGGTACACTTTTCATTTGTATTATCAACGTGCAAACAAGGGATTCAGTAAAACTAAATGTCCATCATATATATATATATATATATATGTATATATATATATATATATATATATATATATATATATATATATATATATATATATCATGATTTGATTTTTCAGAAGTGGCTCTCTTAAGCCTTTTTATGCTTCAAAATCTAATATTTCCTAGTCAAAATTGAAAGGATGCAATGACCGTTGTATGATGCTTTGGGCATCAAAGTTTATCAAAGGGTTTTTTAATCAAAATAAAACACTTTGTCACAGTGATTTCTATTGTAAATTCCTTTTTTTTTTAACTTTTGATTCAATTATTCATTTCTAAAATTAAGTGCATTGCTTGTATTCAATTTTTAACCTTCAATACACTTATTTTTAAAATTTTGTGTTCAAAGTGAGGAAAACTTTCACCACATTCATTTTGTTACATATCAGTCAATTCAGAATCATAGTACTGTCAAGATACATAAAAGAAAATAATAGCTATTTTCATAGGCCTGTCTGGGAATCAGTTAAAATTAATCTCAAGTCTCATTTTACACAGTTAAAGCTCTAAAAAAAAATTAAATCCGAAAACTCCATTTTGAGAGTTTCTCAGCAGCAAAACTACATTAAAATACATGAACGTTGAACATGTTGCAAGATATAAGAGAAAAGAAATTTTTTTAAAGTAACCTTTCCTCTTAAGTATTCTTTGCAACATCTGACAAAGTAGGTTTAGTTTCCAAGATGTTTGTAAGGTGGATGTGCAAGTATACCCACATCATGAAAAACAAAGACTGCTCTAGATTCTTACAATTTAAAAGAAGAGATTTCATGCCCTTTTTTACTTGGATATAATACACTGAAACCTACCAGAATTTAGCATGATGATTTACTATATGTTTTCCTGTACTTGGGATAAGAAAAGACTAAGAACAACATAGTATTCAAACATGCATGGTTGTATGACAGACATCATTAAAAGAAAACAATTTGATCTACTGCAGACATTAATTCACTTAAACTCATGCATATAAGATAAATCTGATAGTTTGATATCAATATTTATAGATCTTCTTCATCAGTTCACTTGTAAACTGATAGAGTTTTAAAAAATACATTACTTTGTAAAAGTAGATGAAATCACCAATAGAGAATAACGTGTGCAACATATGCCCAAAATAGAAAAACTTATAAACAATAATGTGTTGACTTCCCAATAAGTCTTTCAGACTCACAAGTTCAGAAAGAGGTTAAATAAAATAAAAAATTAACGAAGCCCCAGTCTTAGGATTGAAAAGGACTCATTTTGAATCTGCTGTCTCTCAAAATTGACATAATTATTGCCAGAAAAGTAACCCTTTCTAAGATCCCTTGATAGTTTAATTATTAATTCAAGATTGTGAGAAGTATCACATCTTGCCATATTGCTAGCACAATGGCCTATTCAGTGAGACACACTCATTTCGAACAGGGATATCTTGCTCTAACTATGAGGGCAGGCTGATAATTAAGTTCCGTTTAATCATAACTTTTTAATTTTTTATATTTCACAACTACTATCTCGTACAAAGCTAAAGCCACAGCCCTCAACATGCTGCATCACTAGTGAAAAACTCACCAGACACTGCAACACGCCAAATAGTCTTCCTAACAGACGCAAAGTCTGTTATGTAAACACTCCAAAATACAAAAAAGGCAACTCACCCACACATATGGAGGCTGCTCAAAGATATAGTAAAACTGTCACCAAGTACAGTCTTACAATAGATCCCTGGCCATTGCCAGATTCCAGGGAATACAAGTGCAGATAAACTCACAAAATGGGAAGCTAAATGCTAAAAAACATAATAGAAACGACTTTTGAAGTTGAATAGGTGAAGACATACGTCAAGGATCAGGATCAGGTGGACAAAACAACATCCATCCTTCAGTGCACATGATCAATACCACACTTTGAACAGAGAGGAGCAAACAATCATCTTTTGGCTCAGAACAGCCTCCGAAAACACATGTACACCAAGCTCAAGATTGGTGAGACACCCAGCTACCAGTGTGGACAAGGGCCCCAATCAGCTGAACATATCTTACAGACCTGTCCAAGCTAAGCCACCCTCAGACATTCATTTTGGCCTGAGCCTCCTACCCTCACAGAAAAGCTGTATGGTACTGTGAAAGAGCTGACCAAGACCGCTGAGTTTACTAAGGCAACCGGACTGCAAATTGATGCACCAACATCACAAGAACGCGAAGAAGAAGAAGAAGAAGAAGAAGACGAAGGCCTACTCAGCTTATCATATTTTTGTTTGTTGTGAGAAAAACAGCAACAACACGATAAAAAATTTTGAGAAGTCATCATAATCACTTTGAAAAAGCATCACCAAAAGTCTTATTTATTTCATTACTATCTAGGTAGTTTGTGGCGACCCAGACATGAATGGTGCCTAGAGAATAAGGGACTTGTTTTACCTATTTTTGATAGCGTGTGTTTCTCATGATATTTTTGCATTTGTAATAAAATTCATATTTTCAAATTTTTCACGCCTGAAAATCTACGCATAGATGCTTTTCAATTAAAAAAATACTGCTTTATTTTTTTCTTCCTTCCCAAACAATGCTGAGCATGCAAAAGCAAAAAAAAAAAAAATTATGTGTCAAGAAAAATCTTGGCCTTTCACTTGATGGCAATTGTGATCACTAAGAATAGTAAAATGGTCAGCGCTCTCAGCATTTTATCTGGTCCAGGGCAGTTAAAGCCAATACCAGCATCTGAATTATTGTTTGAGCAGTATTGAAGTATTATTCCAACGTCACAGCCCAGACCAGTATCTAAAGTATTATTTGAGTAATGATGAATTATCATTCCAACAACGTCACAGCCCAGACCAGCAACTAAAGTATTGATGAGTAATGATGAATTATTCTTCAACAAACTTGTTCTATGCATGTGTGTAATATAGACTCACAATAAAGCATGCCGATCCTCTAACATCATTTTATGTTTCTTTCATGCAATTTGATACAACCCATTAATGCTATTGCTACTCTAAAATTCTTCTCCTTTACTTACCGTATGACAGGCGGGTAAATGAGTTCAGTATTGCTGCATTTTATTTTTTCATGATTACGAAGCAATCATATTTAGACAGTTCGTAATATGCATAAAATTTTACATAAAATTCAATATGTGTGGCACACTAAAACTACCCTCAACACATAATGGCATAATTGTATTGCTAAACTATAAGTCTGCAACGATCACCAACACCTATCCCAAAAACAATTTTAACCAAAATTTTATAAAGAATGGCTTGGAATGTACTAAACCAAACCAGGCCTTATTGATGAGAAACTTACAAAGGCTGAATATATATATATATATATATATATATATATATATATATATATATATATATAGAGAGAGAGAGAGAGAGAGAGAGAGAGAGAGAAATAGAAGAGGAAGCAAAACCTTTCCAAATTAATAGATACAATTTGTGTTTTGTGGAAAAAAGTTAATCTATTCAACCATGTTTTGTCAAGCAAAGAAAAAAAGAATTTAACTCTCCTTGCTTTTCCTTAATAAATTCCTTTACAGTAGTGAAAGGAGAGTAATGTAAAAAGTTTAAAGAATGTTTTTACAAAATCAGGATAGACGAACAAATCTGATGTTCAAAGCAGCAAAAATATAAAATTTAAGTTTGTGTATAAAAATACATTTTGATGATGCCTCAGTGAAATCAACTTCAAAATAACTGCATTTTAACAATAATTTCAAAAGTCCTTTAAACAGCTTTCCCACACACCGCTGGGAATGACTTTCAAAATCAAGTAATTAAATTGCAAATAAATATTTATTTGATTCTCATAAACCTGGGAATGACAGAGGGCATGGAGGACCAAATTATGAAGCAGCAGTTGCTTAATTCTTTTGAAAACCAAACCTGGATTATAAAAAAACAATGCAGAAATTATAGTTTACTTACATGTACATAGGATTTTTCTTGTTCTCAAGAGTTATTTTGTTGAAATAGCAGTTGAAATAACTCAACAAATACAGCAAAAAGATGTTCAACTGCTCTCGCCTTTAAATGGGATGTGTTCCATGCAAAAAAGAAAATTCATTAAATTGTGAAAAAATAATTCAAAATCCTTTCAAAGAATCTACCATATCAGATATATATTCATCAGTAAGTGAACTTATCTCGAAACTAGTCTAAATGAGGCAAATTAACTTTTCAATTCAGTCTCAAAAAATACCTTTTCAAATCAATCTTGATAAAGCAATAATCTGGACCCCCCCTCCCCCTTTCAATTTCAGAATGCTGAAAGTGTTAGATAGACAAAGACCGAATTCTATGTCAATATGATGAAGTGGCCTTAGATTTTTATTTAAAAAAACATTTAAGGATAAAAATAACAATTTGCATGATCAAAATCATTTCAAATGCTTGATTCAAAAAGATTTCAATTGAAATGTTTCCTTCTTAATGTCAATTTTCAAAACACGTGGTCGCTACCCCCCCCCCCCCAAAAAAAA
>BLXT01005922.1:1696887-1707259 GCA_019648995.1 Plakobranchus ocellatus
ATTACAATAACAACCCAGAAAATTGAAATTTAAAAATTTGGGTAACTTTTCACCTTTTTATCCAATTGAAATATTTTTTTTAAAACTCAGGAACAAGCTTAAAAAGACCTTTTAAGTCCATAAGAACTAATTTTTGTTTCAAAGTTTTAATTTTGGGTTTGGAGTACCCATTAGCAATATAGCATTAAAAATACTAAAGTAGATGGGTCTCTCCAATTTCTCTCTCCTTTTTAATTCCGGCTTAATTCTCCAATATACTTGGTAATGGTTCACACTTATTGCAAGCATTTTAATAATAAAAAAATGTAATATCGTATAGTTATTATATTACAATTATATTATGATGGCTGACCCGATTTTCTTTTTCTCGATTATCTTAATATACTAGTCATAACTCTTTATTAGGAGGAGAAAAAAAACAACAAAATATTACAATAGAAACTGGGAATTGCTGGTCTTTGGTAATAAAAAAAATTAAAATGGTGTGCAAAAATAATATGTTGCCAAATAATTAGGTTGGTGACTGTGTGAGGATGTAGCAACATTAGTGAGGGAGGAGAGGTTGATGACTCTTGTCAGGATGTGGCAACATTGGAGGAGATGTTGGTGACTGTGTCAGTATGTAGCGACATTGGTGAGGGAGGAGAGGTCAGTGACTGTGTGAGGATGTCGCAACTTTAGTAAAAGTGAAAGAGGAGTGTTTTGTGGTGGGGCAAAGTTATGTTGACAAAGCGTACATACATAATGATCGACACATGCATCTTTGCATGGATATATTTGCAATTCAAGCATTACTTATCATTAACAATAGTTACAATAACAAATGAGAACTTAAAACATAAAAAAGTATTTTATTGATTCAGCATATATCTTTGAAGATTCACTTTCCAATGCCTTTTTTTTTTTTAAGTGTGCATTGGAACCTAAATAAAGATAAAGCATTTTAATTTTTTATGTATGTTTCAATGCTCTGTTATGTCTGTTACCCTCAATGCTATCTTCTCTTATGTATTTCTTTTTTCTTTTTTTTTAAGTCCATTTAAATACTCCTGTAGAATGCTATACAAGTAATGGGGAAAATCTCATTGCATGAAGTTAAATTCTTAGGTGTCTTAAGTTTAACTAACCCTCTGTGATGAACACATTTTGACAACGTAAGGTAGTGTAAGAAGGTTTGTTTATATATAAAAAACACTCTTAAAAACGAAAAATGCCTCTACAATATGGACCCCTGTTTTCCACAATTATATCACATAGGGAAAAGGCAACCTACTTTTGTGAAGTTGTGTTTGAATAAAGTCATGCGATCCTCAGAAATCACATTTATAAATTTTCTCACATTAGGTTAGGCGTAGTAACATAGGACAGGCAGAATAAATGAACACGTTGTAAAAAATAAATATTGGGCGCAATGTCATGTACATCATGAAAAAAAAAATAGTATGCTCGTCACTTTGTACTCTGTAGCAATCAACTGCTTGTTAATTGATACACCAAGATTTTCTAGCAATTAACGTCCCCTTAAGTGATAATCATCACTCTGTAACAATTAATAGGCCGTCTTTGGTACATCATCACTCTGCAGCGCAATTGACAGGCCATTATAAATAGATCATACATCATCATTTTGTAGCAAAAAAAGAGCCCTTAATTGATACATAGTCACTCTGTAGCAATTAACGTGCCCTTAGTTGATATATCGTTACTCTGTAGCAATTAACGGCCCGTTCATTGATACATCGTCACTCTGTAGCAATTAACGGCCCGTTTATTGATACATCGTCACTCTGTAGCAATTAAAGGCCCGTTAATGGATACATCGTCACTCTGTAGCAATTAACGGCCCGTTAATTGATACATCGTCACTCTGTAGCAATTAACGGCCCGTTAATTAATACATCGTCACTCTGTAGCAATTAACGCTACCATATTATAAAGTGAGTATGGTGGAATTTTTTAAATGAATTTTTTAAAATGGGCGAAAATAGCCAGTCCCCAGAGTATGTACATCTGCCAGGGGCCTAGTCCTCAGTGGGTTAAAACTTCACACTGACTTTTCAATTTGCCATATAATTTAGATCTAGTCACACTGGTTAGAATGTCTGCTGATGGAATGAGTTTGAACCAGGCTGGGGCTGGGATAAGGGTATAAACAAAAGAAGGAGGCCTTTTCGTTGGGCCCCTTCCCGTAGGCCTATGGTCCCACTCATAACAATAAAAGCCTCATAATAATTAATTAAATAATTCAATGTTGATTGATCTAATAAAGCTTACCCCGGTGCCGATAGAACTCATTTCAATTCGTTACAGAATAGCGAATGTAAAGGTGCAAAACTGTTCGAAGCCTAGTCTTTTTTGTTTGCTTGTTTATCTTTTATATCCACACCTAAATTAAGAATATACTCAAAAACCATAGATCTGAAATTCGACCAAAAGCTTGTCAATACTTTTAAGATTTATTTCTCTCCATGTATTGTAATTTAGACCATTATCTTGGCTTTGAGTGAGACGACAAGCACAGTCATGGTGTTTCAAAAAACTGCAGGTTTCCGGTTAAATAAGAGAACAAAAAATTTTATTTAATATTCACGATACATCTAGAAACTTTTCTAGCCATAAAATGGGTCTTAATTTTTTTTACGAAAAATAACGCAGATATTGTACAACCTGTCTCTTATTTTTTAAGATGAAAATTATGCCAAATTATAGCATAAAAATTACATTGTGCTGTCGATATTAATGAAACTCGACCTCATTAGTGTTTTTAATATGTCTCTAGTTTCACTTTTTATTTCACTTGCGACTGGCCCTGACTCTTCGATAGCTTACTTAGCTACTGGGAAGGGCTAGTTCTAGGTAGATGTAAAAAGTTTGTAAAGTTATCTAGATCTCGATCAACATGACTGTCTTTATAAGCTGAAACCTTGGGGTAGATCTAGTACAACTCAACTTAAAAGTTTATATTGAAGCTTGCCGAGTCCAAATCATGGCCAGAGAATGAGGTATGATTCTTAAAGATCTTTTAAGATCACCGCTTAAATGGTGGACTGGGTATACCAATAACCAAAAGATCTCGAATGGTCTTATAAACGGACACCAATATGAGGCATAAACAAAAAAATTACAGCATTTCAAAATTCCAAACTTTTACCGAGTGTATGTCATTTACATTAAAATGCAATATTATGTCATTTTAGAGAGATTTTACTCTAAGAATACAATAAAGGTAACCTCCATGGTAACATTTTCATAAGAACAATTGCACATTGTTTCATTTTATTAAGTTTAGAACCTCAAATTCAAAAGATAAAGAAAATATGGCTGTACAAAAATGGAAAAAAATCTTTCATGAACTTAAATTTATGTGCAAACAATGAAAAATGCTAATTTGAGGTAATAGTAGATACAAACTTAAATAGTTACAATGATCAAACTTGCTATACATGAGAACAAAACCACATAGTTAAAGCTCAATTTTTTTCAGAACTGCAGACCTGATAAAAATTTTTTTACGATTTGACAAAGTTGGCGTTTCAGCATAAAATACACTTTGGCGGAGAAATCTTACAGAAAGTGGGTTTTTTATACGAAATTTGATATTGATCGACCAATTTTTAAGGTGTCATATTGAAACGTTATGTATTTTTAGATGCAGAATCCAAATTTCAAGTCAGAAACAAGATATCTTAAATCATACCAAAGTTACAGGTCTAAAAAAAAAAAACATTTTCAAAGACATTTTTGTTTGATTTACTCATAATTTGACATAAATCATACTATTTGTAAAAGACCACATTGAAACTTTCTCAATCTATGTATTTTTGTTTGCTTAATTCATATCTAGAGTCAGAATTATGCTATCCAAAATGATTACAAATCTACTTGTGGCTATTGTAAAATACATGTGTACATATTTTAAAAGAAATTTTTTTTTCACTTGCACAAATAATTTGACAAAAATCCAATAATTTTTAACATACGGCTTTGGAGCTATAAATATCCTTTCTTCTTCACTATTGGTTTACTCTTTGACTATTTTTTCCCTTGTCTAACTCTTGTTTTTGTATTGTTTTTAAGCAAGAAGACAGCTTTCCTTGACACAGTGTTAGAGAAAGTTTGTATAGTAGCAGTGCACTTTTTTCATTCTTTTCAGGTCTTCAAGTTTCAACCCATGTAATTTGCAAATCTAATGATGTCACTGTCAGAGGCTAGTTCTCTTTCCTCTGTTGTGCAAAATGGACCAGTTCCTCCTCCTCCTCCAATGCCACCACTTCCTCTTTGCAAGGACTTTGTCTCAAAGGAGGCTGAAAAAAGTAAAGGCCAAGTATCTATGGAATCCCTTTCAGCAGAAGAGCAGGGAAGAAAAGCTTACCAAAACCTCCTGACTCAAAGGTAAAAAGAAAAAACATTTTGACAAGGAGTCCAATATTTTATTTTTGTTTTAATTGTTGTTACTCTAATGAGTCATTGCAGACCTAGATGAGAATAATTTTTACTTTTCTAGTTTGGGGTTTTCATTTAATTTAAAGTTAAAGTCAACCATCTTGATTTGTTTTATGAAGCTTAGTTCAAAAATAAGAAAAGATATATTTTTAAAAGAAATCTTTGTATTTTTCTTGTACTTTAAGTCCTTTCAAAGGCTGAAATCACTATTTTCAGTTTTTAATAACTACTTTAACTTTCATTTGCAGTTGGGCATCAACACTGACTGCCTGCCTGTAATTTATACATCTCTGGGATTTTTTTCAGCTATCCTGTCTTCCTTTATTATGTCCTAAGTGCTCCACACCATTTACTTCAGTCATTGTCTGTACAGTCTTCTACTCTGCACAGTAACCAATTCCTTCAAATCTTTTCAGGTGTTCGAAAAAAAAAATCATTTTCTCATTTATCCTCTTCTATTATCACTTCTCTAAAAGACCGACATGACCTTTTCTCTGTCTATGAAATTGAAAGTATCTTCTGTGGTACTTTATTTCAGAATTGCTATAGCCTTCTTTACTTAATGTTGAAAAGTATGCAAGTTTCAAGAAAGGGGGTTAGGGGGTGGAGGTATTTTGTTGTTACAACAAATTATATAAACCTCAACCAGTTTATTTTGATTGTAAAATAAAAAAAATTAAGAATGTTAGTTGTAAAATGAAATGCATTTAAAACTATTTGACATACCTTTTTTTTTGCAATTCTGCAGGTTGCTGTTACTTTCAGAAGGAAGAGAGGCTACAGTTTTGTCTTGTTATAATCCTTTAAAACCTGTTTTGCAAAATGGCCCAGTGTAAGTTTTAATCATGATTGTTCAACATACTCTTCTTTTACATTCTTCTCTGCCCCTGCACAGTAAAATTATTAATTTGTTGTGGTAAATTAGTTATCGGTTTCATTTTCAATCGTTAAAGTTTGTACATTTTGGCTATTTGAAATCTTTTTGGCCAGACATATTTTGAATGGGAAAAGCTATTGGGACAAAAATAAAATGAGCATGACACATGGTGCTTGATATATTTTTTGTGCTGAACAAAATAAAAGGTCTACTGTCTGGCTCCAGCTTTTTTCTTACATCAGTTATTTTCAGCAAACCTGTATCACCAAATTGGGTCCTAAATGAAAATAATCACATAATTTTTTTATTAAAGTCACTACCTGCATTCAAATGACCATATAAAATTCACTGAATATGCATTAAAAAACAGGTAATAAAGTCCAAAATAAGAAAAACACTAAGCACAATAATCTTTTCAGATAACATAGTGCTCAACAAAAAGTTTTTTTTTTCCACTAGCTGCTTTTTTATTATTGTCATTTTCCTTAAGCCTTGCTGGGCATACTTTATAGAACTATAATGATCTGCAAGTTTAAAGTTTTTTCAAAACAAGTTTCAATTATGAGAATTTTAGGAAAGGCATACAGTTGTGCATTTCACGGGACAGCTTTTTAATTCTTAATTTTTTTTTCACAATTAAAGTGATATTGGATCTTTTTTTGCTATTGCAGATGTGGTCTTGTGGCACTTTCAATGGCATCACAATTTTGTAATAGCTGTCAAGTTGCAACCGATGATATTTTCTGTGAAGCTCATAAAAGAGGCTACAGCAAGCAGGGTGAAATTTTCTCAGGTAGCAAACTTTTACAAAATTTGAGGCTGTGTAGATCAATTCTTTACAAAATGCTATCAATTTTAATCCTTTTTTTTTTTTGTTTGTAAAATGTGAAATTTTACTGGTTCTAACTTTAAAAAATAGGTTTCAATACTGTCAAAAAAAAAGATACCTTTTTGGGGAGAAAAATGATATGTAAAATTGACCTCTGAACTGGGCAAGAGACAAAGGCTAAAATAGAATGTCATCTTTGAGACCATTTCTTTTAAAATTTTAACTCTTCATGTTATTTGGCTTTGAATGTAGCTCTCAAAAATTTTTATAGAGATGTATCCTTTTTTTGGTTTCTTCTCCAGTTGAATATTTGAAGGAATTATCCTCCCATTTTTTATCATGTCGTGTTGAACACTTGTTTCTGCAAAGGCAATGCCAATCTGGCAAGTACGACAAGGAGATGATCATCAGGCACTTACTGCAAAGAAATGTCATTTTATTACCGTATCCTTTATTACCATATTTGCTGGTGTATAATTTTGAAGTTTCAAAGATATTTTTTCTCTTATAATGCCTTTTTAACCTTTTTTATTTATTTAAGAATTATATAGGCTTGCTTTTATCCAGTTTAAAAGAAAAACTTCCCAATTCATTAAACTCTGTTTTCCTTTCAACCTTTTTTTTCTTCTGCTGAGTTATCAGTTTTTTAAATTAATTTGAAAACTTTTGATTGATTCGCATATCTATTTTTTTGAGTGTTGAATTCTAAGTCATGTGTTGTTTCATTGTGAGTTTGCACAGGTTATATAATTCTTTAACTTTTTCAAAGATATGATGCTGATAAAAATCATGGTCCTTGCCAGAAAAGGGGTGAAAAGGCTCATTGGGCTGTGATAGCAGGTGATATTTTTAAATAAAAAAAAAAAAAATTCACAATCATTAGTGTATGTTAATCAAGGTAAATGAGGCAGAGTTGTTTTTGTTGGTTTTTCTCTTTAATTTTAAAAATCAAAAGATAAGATGTATTAGTAATGCAAGTGTCTTTTGAAGAACACTATACAGGAGAATTTTTTTTTTGTTTTTTTCCTTTTTTTCAATTTTGAGGTAGCATTTATTTACTAAATTTTCACATCTTTTAAGCTTTGTAAATGATTTCCTTTAATGTGAAGTTATGTGGTTCATTATGCTTAATTCAAATCAAAGTTTAATTGATAGACTACTTTTACTAATGTTAGGCTAGTAAACATTTTGCAATAGATGAGATTGGTTTTCAAGGTGCCAGGGTGAAAGTTTTCTTTGATACACTCTATAATATTACATAGATCTAGTAGGTTATGACCAAAACTGTATGCCTGTTTGCAGGCTTAGGCGGTAAGGGATGGATGAGCACTATAACTAGCAGTCTCATTGAAACCTAAAGTGCATGCCTGGTACAGTAGCAGTAGAGTTACAGTTCAGGTAGAAGATGCCAGGCTCCAGTACTTAGACCTCTAGACTTAGTCAGTTAGCATGTTGGTGCCTTCAACCAACAGCACAAAAGTGAGTGGTGCAGCCCTTTAATGATCTGAACCGATGAAACAAATTATGTGAGGGAACAGTAAATGTGTTCAAGCTATTCATATACGTAAAAAAATATTCAATAATAATCCCACTGGCAGAATTTTATTCCTCTTTCTAAAAGAAAGTTAACACAATAGGCATAATGCTATAGCTTATATTGTGGCCTTATTATTTTTTAGTTAATTTTTTTCTGATGTATTCTTTGAAATTGGTATATATTGCTGGCATTGCAGTTTAACGCGGCCGCATTTTTTTACTTTCCCACACTTTTTCCGCTTTTTTTTCTCATTTCTCTACGCAGTTTTTATAGCGATCAAAATAAGGTTTTTAAAGATTTTTATAAATAATTTCTTCATTTCCCGACACACTGGCTTTGCGAAGCTAGTCCTTTTTGCTCTAAAGACTGTATTTGGTACCCAAATCCTCCATCAGCGACTCCAAGACCTAGATTTTCATTGAAAATTCCTCTTTCAATACATATTTTTTAAAAATAAAGATAAATAATATATTCTTTGTGCACATGTAAGGCTCTGTTTGGTTTCAGTCTGTCGATTGCTACTTTTTTTTTGTGTTTTGTGTTTTATTTTTAAAATCCCCCCCCCCCCCTAGCATACCTTTCATTAGGTTCATTAGGGTATTAGGTATTGCGATTCCCTTTTCTTTTATATTTTCGTTGGAATCAGAAGATTTTTTTGAAAAAAAAAAAGCTAAACTTATGGTCCTCAGAAAGCCCATCCATTATCTATAATCAGAATTGACATTAATCAGTTTCTGTAGGCTAATTTTGTTTAATTCAGTAGTGTTTGATTGTCTACTCCTCTATGGCCTAGGTCCGGTCAGAGAGGAATGCTAGGATCTTAATATTTGTTTGAAGATTGGTGTTTTGGACTTGCAGAAAGAAAATGGATGGATCTGAAACGCTGTAACGTTTTTATAACTTTATTTAAGAAAATAGTTAATATGAATAGTTTGTCTTAATGGACGGATTTGTATCGGGTAGTAATGCTGGGTGAGCTAGAGATCTAAACACCCTATGCGGAAAGGGCGATCACTTACACTCTGCCAACGTTTTAGTGTGTGCTTTAGGGAGAAAAAGAATAGTTCACATTATGAAAGTTAAAATGCTTAAAAGAATAGTTCAAATGGAAGTCTATATTTTTTATCTTTTTTGTATTTGTGTATTTTTTAGGCTTTAATTTTTCTTTAAAAATTGGTCACGTTTCCTTGCTAAACGCCTCACGTTTTAACTAGCAGTTTGACTTGGTCTCTTGGGGGTAATGGTGGTCAAGCCCTTTTTTTACTTTATGTAAAGACAGATAAAGGGATGAGAGCTATGATTAGAAATGGTAACTTGCAAGCTTTTATAAAAACGTTTTTTCAGTGTTTTTAAATTGTTTTTGACATTAGTCAATCGTGCAAGTATTGACTATTCCGTTACGGCGAAAAAAGATTAATTTCTAGTGAGTGAATTTATAATGTAATCGAAGCTGATCACATTTGAACTGTCAGTAGGCCTAATTGCTTGCATGAGCAAAAAGAAAAAACTCAGCCTAACCTTTCCTACTGGTATTGGGTAGATCTAATTCAAATTCAGTGTCAAAATAATATAAATAAATAAATTTGTCTTTTGTATACCGATGCACAACATCATTTTCATACATAAGCTTTGAATGAGATTGGCTTGTCCTTTTTTTCATTTTGAGGGAGAGAGCAGAAGATTTTGCGCACGTGTGGTAATAATGTTAATGACATTTTTTTTTTAATAACGAGAACTTCACAGTATTAACGACCTGCTCAATGAACAATAAATAATTATTAGCCGCACATGCAAATAGTGATGATTAACAAAAGAATAACAAAACAATGCTTTTAACAGTAAATAACCTAATCTCAAACAGTGTAAATATGTTTAAGAGATGAAGCTCATGTTTAAAATTGTAACCGTATTAATGTAGGAGGAAGGTCATAAACTTAGCAATTATAATAACATCAACATCTGGAAAAACAAGTTTTTAATCGGTCTAAGCCTACTTACTTTTGATAATCTTTCAATTTAATGATTGCAAATAGCTTGGAGAAGTTCATACATTAAATTTAGCTCTTTTTTGTGTTTTTTAAAAAAAATTATTTTAAAACTTACCGGTTTACCGGTATTCATGTTGCATACACGATTTACGGCTCAATAAATAACACAATTTTTGTGCAATTGTATAAATTTTTTGCATGTTTGTCGTAATGTTGGTGCATTTTTTCTTGGCATTTTTTTAGGTTTTAATTGGCATTTTTCTGCAATGCCAGATATTGGGGTGAACAATTGTGCAGAGCACATTTAAGTTGGGTGAACTTTAATGCATTTTTATATATTTTTCAAAATTATGTTCATACAGCTGTGCAGCTACAGTTGTTTTCAAACAAGAAAATATATGGGCAAGACACAAGTTTAAAAGTTTGCCTTTGGTTGGAATATGGCTTACTTGAATTGTTCAAATCAAGGCAAAAACGGGTCGCTCTTTCCTTTCCTAAGGCAAAAGATGACATTTGTGAGCAAAGATAAACTATTCAATTTGTTGAATCAAATGTATAGTCATAAGTAAAAGTCCATTGCTCTGCTGCATCTAATACTACTTTTTTTTTAATGCTTTACTATTCTTTTTCTTATCAAATAGGTTTTGGTATTCAGTCAGAAGAGAAATCTATATACATGTAGATCTATATCAATGCAG
>BLXT01005922.1:1770698-1793168 GCA_019648995.1 Plakobranchus ocellatus
AAGTGTACAATGAATTTTCCTACAATATGCTGTTTACCGCTGTTTAAAATATTGACTAGGTCAAAAGTTATGATCATTTTCCAATCACTTTCCGAACATCCCTCGTAACAGTAGTCCTTGTTCTGGATCAAAATGATAAATCCATGGTCATCCATGAGCTGCCACCTTTTTAAGGAAAAGTGCGTCATTTGCATGACTCAAACCTTTGCTCCTATTCTTACTTCACAAAAGAAGGGGCACCCACATTGCAGACATCTTATAGTTATACATGTTAAGATGGACATGGAGAATCATTTCAATTGATCCTGCTCAGGTTCTAACTTTACTTGAGAGCTTTGAGAACCAGTTTCTTCAATGTGGAAACATTCTCTTCAGTCACCACAGGATGATGTCCCTGCACTGATTCCAATTTTACTTGAGAGTTATTTATCTGCTGGTCTTTTAGAACCAGTAACTTCAATGCAGAGATAGTCTGTTTAGTTTATACAAGTGATTTAATTGTATGCTCTTTACAATCTTCACCCACCAGCGACATCAATCCAGATTTGAATTTTCTTTCTCAGTACGTCACAGAATCATAATTATAAAAGTGCATTTGTCACCATTAACTTGAATCATTGCCTTAAAAATGTCCAAAGGAGATTCTCCTTGCAAGTGTTAAAACTTGTTCATAGAATAATACTCAAAAGGCTACATGGCAAAAGATATAGCAAAAGAAAACAATTTTTGTGGATGATTTCACTGAACTCGCTGCTTGATGCCTTATTACTGTCAGATTTTCGTGAAGATTTGCATGGCGTACTCCATAAAAGTTGTCTAAAAGCTAACAAAATTTCATTATCCTGAATCTCCTTCACGGTCAGACCTAAAGACTTCAAAAACCCCTCTGGTATTTCCCTTCGACCCAGTCCCACCATCAGTTTAAAAAATAATGTTGCTGTATTAGCCAAAATTTAAGAAAAAAATGCCAAGATTACTATATTCTGAATAGCAATTCATTTACTCAGCTCTCAAGGGTTTAATCTTCAACACCTTTTTTTTTAGCTTAAATGTACCTCCACAGATCAAAGTCTGGATAATCACCATTAACTCACTAAAAAGACAAGGAAAGCAAAGCTATCCATCATTTGTTACCTCATAAGAGCTATAATCATGGTACGGAGGGGTATCATTTCCCCTTAGAGTCCAATAACAGCTAGCCAGATACAGAGAACTTTGCACCCTTTCTAGAAGCCTTTTGTGAGCTTTGTATGTAGACATCATGCGAGGCGCAGAGGCTGGGTAGGTCAGATTTTCTGGGATACTTTCAGTTATTGTAAACCTTTCAAAGAATTAAAAAAAAAACACATGAAATCATTTTAACATAATAGCAATGCTTTAATCTGAACTGCAAATGATCATGTTTTACCCCATCTTGCCAAAGGAATATTTGGCAATTGATTTCACCTACTTTTGTGTTAAAACCATAGTTTCTCCCATGTCTGAAAAACGTTGAAGACTTCATTTTGCCATCTACTCACGGCTGTAATCTATGATACACAAATCACATAAAGACGGCTTGCGACTTTTTAAAAAATAAAAAATTGTATGCAGTTTATATCATAAGGCTAACAATCTGTCACAACACAATCCCTTTTACAATGATAATTCTAAAAGCCTGCAAAGCCATAGAGTTTATAGACTATGCAAATAAATAACCAAACCTTGAGCCTTAAAATGATTAGATTTAATTAATAGACGTCCTTATACTTAATGCTCAGAGCTTAAAAGACAATAAACATATACATGTATGTAAATATGAAAAATTAAAATTATAATCTTAGTGCCTTACTTGCAAGTTTCTGCACACTTGAACTGTTCTGTGAACCCATAACTGTTTACCCCATAAAATGCAGCAGTTTGTTGGATTTTCTGATGTATGAGGATTGTAAATAACAACTTCAAAAGCATATTGTCTGGAGCAACCCCCATCTGACACACTTAAATATGAAGAAAGCTGTTCACCAACAAACTAAAAGGGAAAAAAAAAAGCACATTATTATTTATTTTTTAAGTACAACAAAATTCTGACCATCTTATCTTATGAATGAATATGAACAAAAAAGCTTTAAATTTAAAATAGCACTGTACATGTGTATGTAGTATTTGAGAAAAAGAAATAAAAAACATTGTCTACTTTACAAACAGTTTACAAAGTAAAGGAATTTAAAAAAAAAGTCCCTTAAAATAATGTCTAAACCTTTTTAACAATAAAGGTAATAATCATTAAAATGTATGCCCATAGAATTTTAGAATGAAGGAAAGTTTAATTGATGCTCCATTTTGAAATGACTGACTGTGAATGTCTGGAATTTGAGCCAGATGTACCCATTTTTATCTTGTGGAAATTTCCACACTCATCTTTGTAACAATTTCAAAGGCATTTGCTAATTGTGCACATGTCAGCCATGGAATTAACTGCAAGAATGTGACTCTAATAATTTGCACCTATCTCCATGGATCTAGGAACATGATTTCTGCATGTGGATTTTATGTCTACGGTGAAATCAAACACAGTAAAAGTGAAAGTATGAATGGAAATGTAGTTTTATTGTGGATTCCTGTTTAAATTAAGTTGTATGTAAAAATTGAATCATCATTTACTGGGGACTGACAAAGGGAAAGAGAACAATAGCTCAATAGGATGAGAGAAAAAAAAAAGGTGGAGGCTGGGGATTGCCTCTGATTTTTTAAACTAAAAATTAAGAATATTTTTTTTCTGTCTTTTGTTTGTTTTAGATAGACATATATATTATATATCTTTGCCTGTTTTTTTCTTCCTTCTTTGTTAGGGTTCTTTAGAAATTAAAGATTTATGTTTTTTTTGCACACCATCAATAAAAACTGATTCATACAGAGTTGTTTTGTCTTGGACCTGACATAAAAAACTAGAATCTTTTTGTATTTTTGTTCTAATTGTTTCCGCTCAAAATGAGATCAGGATGAAAGATTCACATTTTGTTTTGTTTTTCTTTAACAAGAACAAAGGCTTGGGAATTGGCAAAAAAAAAGGAGCTCTCATGATTTCTGTACCCATATTATTGCACCAATAGTATCAATGGAGGCTTTTTGCAGCAAAACTCAACATGCATACTTGTATTAGCTTTAAGGTTCTAATTAATTCTTTATAAAGAGGGGGCACAGTGGATAGCGAATTTGCCATGAGATCTGCAGGGACCCGGGTTAGAGCCCTGCCTTTGTCCCCCTGGCCTGACAGAGAGCCTGAAAGCTTGAGATCACCAAGTTGTGGACAGGCTTTGTACATACAACCAACCAATCGTCATATACAGGGTGACATCAAATCAAATCAACATCAGTAGTTAAACCATCATTAAAAAAAAAAAAATTATGTTGCACCATCCAAGCCAACATGCTTACAGCCAACATGTTGATTACACCAACACAAATTTGTTTTTATTAGTTATATTGACATTTGAAAAGTGATTTTGATGCGTGGCTTTAGTTGATTATCATTTCAATACTTAGTGATGTTTGAAAGCTCTGTGCAACAAGCTTAATTTTTTTTTTTAATTGTGGGCCAGTTGATAAGGAAATGAAAATACCGTAACAAAAAGCTTCTTCGTTGAAAAAAAAAAAAAACCCATAAAGTAGGTTGACCTTGTTGGTCTAAAATCTAAAAGTACATATATTGGTAAATACATCATAAAGAGAAACTGTTGGCATTGCAATACAAAATGAGTCGAGCCATTCATAAGTCAATACATTTCTGGAGAGGTAGATTTTGAGATTTAATGGTGTGAAAGCAAGGCTTATTCAAGTATCAAATTATTTTGGACTTGGCACAAAGTATAGACTGAAACTGATGTAATCAAACTTATACAATTGAAAGATGATATTTATTTATTGATGATTGTATTAAAATAAATTTTTACATTGATGTTACTTGAAAATATATTTTTCGTTGTTGATAGTATTGTTACATTTTTCCAATAGGAAACAGAAGGTTATCCATTCCACAGAAATGTTACAAAAATAAAAGAAAAAAAATTGCTGGGGACAAACTGGAAATTATTTCTTAAAATATTAAATGCTACACATATTGCACAACTTTTCTAAAGAAAAAAAAAATAAGAGGAGTAAATGCCCTGAAAATTTCTGTTGAAATAGAGGTGAAGTGCTAATGCCAAGGAATTTTTCGAGGATGTAAGACATTGACGGCTGCTTCCACCAAAAGTTCTGTTGAGATTGATTTTGCTTATTAGCAAACACCAGGAAAAGTCCCATGGAGTCGGTTGAAGATTGCGAACTGACTTTTCAGTGACTTTGTTTCAAATCAAATGAACTTTAAAATTAACAAGGGACTAGCTAAGACTATTGTCATCTACCCCTTTTTATTCCTTTTTTTAAATTAAAAGATGAAATGATCTGGTTTCTTGCAGACCTTGTTTTTGATGAGTCTTATTTTAATAAAGCAATTATCTCCCTTTCCTAAATAAGTAAATGCCATAGAAAAAATATCCATGATTGATGGTAAAAAAATTTCTAGTTCTCCACTGCCACAGTTGCTATATGTTGAAGGGAATGAAAGTAACAATTTAACAAAATGTTTACAAATTGATCTAGATTTGCACTTGCTTACAACATTCAGTATCAAATTAAAAAGCCCTTCATGTTTAGTTTTAGGAATTTGAAAGGACGTAATATCAGTAGTCCTCTGAATTCCACTTTACTTTACAGTGGAAACCTCAAAACCAAAGTCCAATTTTTTAATTTCTCATAAATCGAAGCATTCACGATCTGAGGTTCTTTTCTGTTCCTTGGCTTTCTTGAGTTCGAACTCATAATTTGAAGTCAAAGAAAGTCGATTCTCATAATTCGAAGTCCACATTGCCACAAAACACGATAAGAAAAAAAATTCTTTCCTCTCAGTCTCATCACTCCCAAAACAATGCAGATCACTGTTTTAACAAAGCTGGCATACTCCAGGAGTGTCATTAATAACCACATGAGAGAGGGGAGGGGCCAAACAAGGAAGAGGGGAGGAAAGTTGGGCGCTGAATATAGGTTTAATAGTTAGTGATGTTCTTTGACGCCTACTTTTGCCCCTTTTAATAATACAAAGTCTCATAATTCGAAGTTTTGGTCTATTCCCTGGACTTCGGAATTATGAGGTTTCCACTGTATTTTTCAGTTTTAGACCTACATCCTCAAGATCAAATCTATTAGATTTTAACAGCTGGCTTCATATCAACAGAGTGAGAGATGGACTACAAGTTATTTCACACCCGAATGGAAAAATGTATGTATGACCGTATATCCAAGACCCTTTTTTTTATTGAGACTACTTTCAATGTACTTCCGATAAATTACTAATGAGGAATTTCAAAGAGCCTCTGCAATTTAAATCTTTTTGAACAATCCATTTTTGTTTTTGTTTTATTTTTTTGATGGAGACGAAAGATTTAACTTTGCAGACCTTGGTGAATCCAAGAATAACCTAACAATTGTTTACAAACTTGTTCTTTTTCTTTTTTTTCTTTTTTTTTTTTAATTCCATTAGGTTTTATTTAGAGGAACACAGGCTCTTAAGTTTTGCTTAAATTGTTTCTCTGTTAGAATGCTGTCATAAAAATTAAATCCTGTCTATTCCTCAAAGAATCTGTGACTTCTGAATTAATCAACCTTGTAATGTTCTTCTTTTTAAGTTTACCTTCTTTGATGCTTGCTCTTTATGGTTAATGTTTAGAAGGTATTTTAAATGATGAGTGATGGAGCTCAATCTAGTAACTGGATCTGGATTTGTCTATCTATAAACTAGGTCCAAACCTGAATACTCAGATTATTAAAAATGTTTTTTAGTTCTAGACTTCTTATAGAAAATCTGTGTCCAAATCCCAATCATCTATTTCCTTGTAGACTTAATCTAGTTTAAAAATCAAAATTTTTGTTACGGCCCATTTTTCTATTTCCCTCTCTCTCTCTTGTGGAGCTGGCGTCGGTAGCACAGTGGCAAATGAGTCCGCCCTGAAATCTGCAGGGACCCTTCTGTCGCATGTTCTAGCCCCGCCATCCTGGCTTGATGGAGGGCCCAAAAGCCTGAGATCACCTTATTGTGGACTGGCTATATACAAAAACCAAACCTCTCTTGAGGAGCTAGATTACAGGAACTTTGGATGTTACAGGAGAATTTACATACCTGAGTAGGCCTACAGCTTTCTAATTCATGTATTTGTACAATCCTTCCAACACAGATTCATCTTATCAAATGGTCATTTACGATGTCTTCTTTGATATATATGGATAAATTTTACTATCACACCAACTTTCTGAAAGAATGATGACATGGCCGCTTGGTTAAGCTCCTTTAACAAAATAACATCAGACTAAAATATATCAACATTAGTGATGAATATCTTGTGAGCCGTTTGTGTGCACCAATTCAGAGTGCCATAATCGTGTTTAGCATCCTTGAAAACATGTCATAAGCATGATCAATTTAAAACCCAAAGTGATTGCAGTGTTTAAATTAAAAAATTCCAGTACGAGTCTTTTAACAGAACACAACCTTCTTAAGTTATTTATAGAAAAAAGTCAGAGGCCAACAAAAAAAAAAAAAAAAAAAAGAAAAGTTCTGTGGGAAGGCAATGATGAATGAGTCTGTAACACACATAAATCCCCCCTCCGCATGGTCACATGGTCTCTAAGGCAGATTTCACAAAAAGGACTCACAATATGAACTTAATTTTTTAAGCCTATTCATGCTAATGTGTTTAGGTGTGTGAAAGGAAGCTGCTGTGCTGATTTTTCGGTCATACTTCAAGAAGTTTTTTTTTTTTATTTTTTATTTTGTTATGCCTCTGTCCTTGCTAAAAGTTTCAGATTATGTTTACTGAATTTAGACCTATATCCTAAAAATAAGAGTGAATTAATATACGAAAGAAGAATGGATTAATCAACAATGATGGCCTTTCGCAACGTAAAACATGTAGAACTGTTTCGTACGCTAGAAAAATTAGACATCGATGGGAAAGATCTGAGAGTAATTAGAAATTTACACTGGGATCAGGCTGCATCTGCAAAATTTGAAGAACATAGTGATTTCAAATCCATCAAAAGAGGTTTGAGGCAGGGATGTGTAATGTCTCTTGATCTTTTTAACCTATATAGTGAAAAAATCTTAAGGAATCTTGATGGTATTTCAGGCGTAAAAATAGATGTAGAGAATCTTAATAATCTCAGGTATGCAGATGATACAGTTTTCATAGCAGAATCCGGTAATGACTCAAAGAACTTCTAGATACTGTAGTTTTAGAGAGCGAAAGAATTGGCCTCACTGACTTATCTAGAGGGATATTTAGTTTTTCTTAGCTAGAGTATCAGATTACATTTTTACAGCCTCTTGAGGCAGTCCGCAGCCATAATGGTTTTTCGTCACACCTGAGTGCACACAGGTGACTTATAGCAGTGAAATTTCAAAATTTTATGGATTTTGAATTTTAATATCTTATGAGCTGATCATCCGATTGAAAAACTTGACATTTTGAAATAAAGTTTCCATTTTTTATTTTGCTTAGGTAGCAGATATTAACAAATAATTGTCACAAAATATAAATTTCTTGACGAGAAGCAAAGCCCATAAATTGGGCAAAATATATAAAAAAAAAATTTAACGACAAAATTATTATTTAATCTGCAATATTTAACTCGAATTTCACACAAACATACACATAATCATCAAATCACGCAGTCTTTGGCACAGTTTTTGCAATTAATTTCTCATTAATAGTTTGGATGTTAAGAGACCATGAATATAGACATCTGCTAAGAATGAATAATCGCTATCTCTCTCTCTCTTTCGATCTGTGTGTCTGTCTGTTGACTGTATGTATTCTCTCTCTCTCTCGATCTGTGTGTCTGTCTGTTGACTGTATGTATGTACCTACATACATACACATACACACATGTATGAATATATGCACGTATATGTGTATGTGTGTGTGTGTTGGTGTGTGCTTGGTTTGGTATCTATTTCTATTGGTTTGTTAAATACTTGCAAGTACTTAAAGTAACATCAGTTTTGCACCTTATTGCAATAGATTCCATACATTGTCTTGATTAATCATTAATAGGTGCATTCAAAATCACATGTCCCTTTCAGTCTGTCCAGTATACAGTTTTTGGTTTTTTTTTTAAATTGCTAGTCAATGTACCTCTTGTATCGCCAGAATACTGAGCTTTAGCTGGGTCAATATTCTTTTTTTTTTTTTCAAATTTTTTCCACATATTGCTGTGAAACTTGTATGGTCTTGTGAGACTGCTCTCCAGATAGCTCACTCGAAAAGTCTTTATATAAATAGATCAGTCTATAGCTCCTTAGGTTTTTATTTCATTTATCTATTTCTGCTTCCTTAAGCTTACCATCTTGCAGTTTTTAGAGCTGAAGGTAAATGTGGCTTTCTTTGAAAGTTTTCAGTTTTACTATGATATACAATTTTTTTTTTTTTTTTTGGCGCGTAAAAGAGCTAAAATTATGCAGCGCCTTGGATACATCTACATAAACGTAGACATATATATCAAGAGGAAAAAAAAAAACAGATCGAAATTTTTGTGTCCTGTAATGCTAGTACACATATTTGTTTATTTTTTAACATTATTACTCCTACAAAAATTATTTATTATATCTGATGGTTTTCGATTTCAACTATGCTTTGTTTTGTTAATGCACTCACATCTTTGCCTTTTATAATGCTTCTAAACACATTTGTTTTGGAAACAATTTTCATAACCAAATAAAGCTATTAAAAATGATAAGAAAAAATTATATAAAAACCCATATTAATGAGAAAAAGACAAGACTTTCAGAGTCATATAGGTTAAAATGTAAGGAAAATAATGATACTAACCACAAAATGGCGTTAAATGATATGATTAAGTTATGGCTTTTGATTAAGACTATAGCCCAAATTTTGTACCTAACAAATCAAAAGGTTCAGGACATTAAAGAATAAAAATAAAATACTTGCATTGGCAATATAGGTATAAAATTTAGTACCATTGCAAAGCTTGCATATTGCACTTGAAAAAGCTTGGTCGGCACAAAAAATTGCCTTTACAGTGTTAAATTCAACAACAAAACAAAAATGATTAAAGTTTAATTCAGTGTATGGTCACAGTTAGTGAACACAGGTAATCTACTGCATCCCTGGCTTGCCAAGGGCTGAGCTTGGGTGGTTGAATAGGGTATCAGATTACACAAGGTGATAAAATCCACATTCACCTGGTTCAACCAGCCAAACCAAATATCCCTCAGTAAAAAAGGTGGAAACAGCGGTGGCCTGTCTTTTAATGTACAGAAAACAGAATGTATGGTCATCTCAAAGGAATCCTCTAACCCCTAGAGCAATCTCGACAGCAAAGGCGAACAAATCAAACGTTACAAAATTCAAATATCTAGGTTACCTGATAACATCAGATGGCACATGCACAAGTGTAAGTAAAAAAATAGCAATGGCCAAACATAGATTCCAAAAAAAAATGAAACCAACACTGGCAAATAGAAACACAAGTATGAAAACCAAAATAAGGGTAATTAATACATATATTTTATACATATGTATGTTCAATGCTTTTGTATGATAGTGAGTGTTGGACAATAAACAAGGAAACATAGAAAAATAGAAGCAGTACAGATGTGATTTATCAGAAGAACGATGAGGATATCATGGACAGAAAAAAAATAAATTGGTACTGAAAGAAGCTAATCTAGAGTGATCACTCATTAAAACCACTAGACAGAAGCAACTACAGTTTTTAGGCCATATTTGCCGACACAAGAGTTTAGAAAACTTAGATTGAAAGATTGAAGGCAAATAGAGAATAACTTACAAGTATTGAAAGTCTTAAATCATGGGCAAGAGGCAAGGGTAACAATAACAATTTTATAAGTTAGCTGAGAATAGGTTTGAGTGGAGGAACATGATCGCCAATGTCTGTTCCAGACAAGGTACCCGATGATGATGATGAGTTTTGCTTGATAGATGTGGAAATGCACTGTTTGTTGTCTTAGGTTTCCACCAAAACCATAACACTATAACTTTTTACGTTCAAAAGTTGCCTTTAATCATACTTAGCATTGCCATTAAATTTTTGCATCTCTATCGTTCTTGGTTCGATTTTTTTCAATCACACTATCAAAACTCTTTCAACAATTATATGGGAGGCAATTTAATTTTCAAAGGGGCATAATGATAATCCACATTATTCACTTAAAAAAAAAATTGTGTTTTGAGTAATTTTTTTTTTAGCCTGCATTGTGTCTGATAGTTTTAAAAACTACGAATTTTAGCTACAACTGTAGATAATTATCAATTATCATTTTTTCTTTCAAAAGTCATTTCAAGAATATAGATCTAGATCTAGAGTCTACGCATAGTATTGTGGGCATTGCTGACCAAGTCTTAAAATTTCAAGAAAAAGTTTAGATCTGTAAATTTTTCAATGAATTTTAAACCTAATTACCGAAACTACCAAGACCCCGGTGCTCACTTTGATTTAACAAAATCATAATCTTTGTATCCAGATCTTTAATTTGATAAATAACATATAATCTATAATCTATATCATATCACAGGTCACAGTTTTATTTTTCCTCAGATTCAGAGTAAATCATAGAGGCGAACCCAAGTTTGTGGAATATGCCCTGAAGATCTCTATCTAAATCTAATCTAAATCTGGACAACAAAATCTGGGAATCAGCTACGTTCTGGATTAAATCCAAATCTAGACTCTTCAGATTCTTTGTATACTTCCTGGCTGGGAATGATATCTTTGCCAAAAACATTTATAACATCATCATTAAACACCGGGAAGCAATAGATCTAGATCTGGATCTGGATTTTGGATCCCATTTCCGTGAAGAGATTAAAGGGATGATCATTTTGGCTGAATCTCGGTCTAGGCCGAAGACTGAGTAAAACTCCTTCTTGGCCTAGGCCCTCATCGTCCCAAAATCGGATGCTCCCAAAATAGGATAAAAAAATTTAGATCTAATCTAATTCTAAGTCTAGATTGCTAAAATAATGTACACAAATCTCGACTTCCAATACGTACGCAATGACAAAAACAAGAAAAGATATTGAAATCAATAATCTAAATTTAGATCGATCTAGATCTATATTGTAGATCAAGATCTAATCTACGCCGAGAGTAAATCCCTATGATCTAGGATATAAAAACAAAAAACTTCACCAGTTTGGAGTGTTGGCCTGATCAGCTGACTGCCAAGTACTAACACAACACAATCAGGGCATGTTAGGCATATGCCTCATGACCTCTTTTAATTAAGTGGCAGGCTATATATTTTGATAAAGCACTACAAACAAGTTCTTTGTCTTTTTGGGAAGGCGTGGTAAAAGGGAACAAATGGGAAATACTTTTTTGCTTTTTTTTTGTTAAGAGGGTCTGCTATGTCAACTACATTTCTTTAAATTAAATAGTTCTTTTGGTGACTTTTGTTCTGAGTAAGGTCTACCTAACACCCATGTTCGAAGCTTCTCACGCGTCTTTCCATATTTCATATCATGTACATCTTTGTCTATGACCTCCCACCCCCCTAAAAAAAATCAACAACTAAAAACTCGCCTACCGATCTACACATACACACACATCTTTCTGCCTCTCTGCCGTATTACCCGTTGTGCCATTTTCCCCTCTCCTTACGTTCATCCAAACATTAAAAAAAATACTAGATCTAACAAGAAAAATTGAAGAGGAAGAAGAAGTAGAAGAAAAAAAAACCTACGGACTGAGAGGGAAAGGGCTGTCCTTGGTTAGAAACTCACAAGATGATTGCCAACCCCAACCGCTCCTCCTCCTCCTCCCCTCCTCCCCGCTTTTCCCCGTCCAAATACAGTAACTTTTTAGCGCTTTCATTTTGGTAGCCTTCTAACAAGGAAGAAAACTTTTCAGAATGACCAAGGGAATCTACTCCTAAAACTGTGTTGAGAACGTCATCGGCCAAGCAAGCTGTAGAGCAAAGGAAGGTAGTAGGGACTAAAAAACCTCAATCAAAGCGCAGAAACCAATAAGGCACAGTGAAAAAAAAACTATTAGATTTATTTCATCTAGATCTAGATTTAGGAAATCTAGATCTAATCTGCTAGAATCAGGATAGAAACACGTATACTGCACTGCATGCATATAAAACAGCAGGGCTTGCCTAGTTTTCATTTAAAAAGTTAAAAGGTGTGTTAAAAAGCAATGGGCCTACACGGAGGATGTAGAGTTTAGACCTAATTTAGATCTGGGTTTAGACTCAACCAAGATCTATATATCTACAAAAGTCTGGAGGTTCTAGATCTATATCCATATAGAATCTAGTTAGAGTCTAGATTAGAAGTAGAACTATGATATTTAATGTGTGATCTCGATCTCAAGACCTATTGATTTAAGGGCACTGGTGGAGCACTACGGTCCTTACCTTGTCTACCTGAAGTAGTCGGCCATTTCGATTATTTGACATCAGTGGGTCGGCGACAAATGTCACCAGTGTCTAGATCTAAATATTAACTATAGATCTAAAATATTGCTTTCATCATTTTGTCAGTAGCTGCAATAGCTGATGGTATGAGAATAAAAATTTTTCTAATTTCCGTAGAAAAAGAGCCAGTCTTTTTAAGGAACACTATCATATGAAACGACAAATATCGAGATAATAATAGTTTGCCCATCCATTGACTCCAAATAATCGAAATGGCCGTTTACTTTAGGTTCATATGGACGGTCGTCCTCCACCAGTGCCGATTTAAAAGCATTTATTCCCAAATGTTTTGGAAAATAGTCAATTTGTTTTTTGTTTATAAATGAAGATTTAAAAAGTGCTATGCTACTAGAATAAGGAGATCTAATCTATAGAAGTTTGCCATATTTCGTACCGTTTAATTATTAAAAGAGAAATTTCCTTTCAAAATCCACACCCCTACGTAAACCACAATGGATGATCATTTCAATCAATCTAATCATTATAAGTGACCATTGACCTAATTTTGTGTTAATGGCAAGAGAGCAAATTGTAATAAATTGTAAAAAGCATAAAATATCAAAGCAGTACTCTGTCTTCATATTTCGTATCTACCAGAAGTTATACTTTGTTTGTACTAGGGTTTAAATAGGAATTATAAAAATAGTCACTGTTGTTGAAAATCCTCAGTTACTCTTTTCTTGTTCTGCTGTCTCTTCTCACTCTTTCTCTTACTGGTACGCCTTTTTAAAATTATCACGATCAATATCCCTATTGAATCTATCATTCATTGTTTTCCCTGACAGTCCCGTCTATCTACTTTCCTGTACATAGAGTTTATAGCCATCGTTGCTAATCCTATCTCCCCCTTCTCTTTCCTCATTCCCGTGATGTCGTCAGTCTTTGCCTCTCTGACAAAATCATCAGCATTGTATTACTTTACAAGTTTTTGTATATGAGGGTTTGCCTAAACGTGGGCTGTCATCATAGTTATATATGCGAAAGATTTTCTACAAGCCCTATTTGAACAAATTTAACTCATCAATGCATAAATTTTGATTTGTGAGTGTTATGGCATACAAAGTATTGCTTTATGTTAAAAAAAAAACGATTCGAGGTAGCCTATTTATCACCCAAAAGTATAACTTCTTCAAGCCAACCAGTCTGGGCCATTATCTGCTGAGAACATGATGGCTCCACTTACATGCCCTCTCTTTTCACCACCCCTTTTTTTGTTTGTGTGTTGCTATGGCTGAAATTTATCTTGAAAAGGGGAGCAACTAGTCATTGGCTTGTCACATGCTACACAGCTGTCTTTTGGGGGACATTGAGTTATTTTTGGGATAGGTATCAGATTACCATTTGAGGGTTTGCCAAAACGTGGGCTGTCATAGTTACAAGCGAACCATTTTGTACAAGTCCTATTTGAAAAAATTAAATTCATCAATACATTAATTTTGAGTTAGTGACTGTGAAGGCATAAGAAGTAAGGCTTTATGTTTAAAAAATCAGTTTTGGATGCATCCCTGCTGTCTAAATTAACCAAAATAAGTTTCGAATATAACTATGATGACAAAATCGCCAAAAAAAATGGTCTCCCATCAACAAATTGATTGAAAGCTTAGGACTATATGCCCATTCATAATTTACAGTAATTATGAGTGCTAATGTCATTCTAAATGTAATCAAGACTAAACAAGAAAATAAATGCCCCCAAGGTTATATAGTCACTACCTTGAAGTTCACTGACCATCTACGAGGATGTCCCTATAAGGATATGAGACATTCTTTTAAAAATTATAACAAGGCGTAAAAATTACATCTCATTTGCAGCACCCATATAAAAATGAAAACAAACATTCAAGGTAAAACAAACTGGCAGCCTTTCTTTCAGGTGCTCTGTCTCAAAACGAAGAGGTGCACACACGTACACAATATATTAGATGGTATGCACAAAAGAAAACCCTTCTCTTTTCTTCTGTTCCCATATCAGTGGGATGTGGTGTCGAAACTTGCTAATAGGTATAATGAAACCTTTAAAAACATAAAGCAACATGCTGTCCATGCATGCAGCATTTTTCTGTTACTGTCCCCTTCCCTGTCTTACATCCTCTTGCTCTGTCCGTCTTTCACTCTCCCTCCTTTCGCTCTGTTGTCTTTCTCTCTCTCTCTCTCTCTCTCTCACAAGTCTATTGCAGGTGCAAAAACAATCTCATTGGCTTATTGTGTGGGCAGGTCAGCAGCCTGGTATTGGCCGCTTTCAAAATGCCATGCCTGGCAACACCTTTCTTCCAGTGAGGACATTTAGTTTGTGTGCAGGTTTTTGGTTGACTCTTCTCAGTTACATTTTTTATGCCTGATACCCTTCCTATTGCTGTGCAATTAAGCATTTTCTCCTGATTAGCCAACTTAAATGGGCTGAAATTTTTAGTTTAATTTGCTTGTTTAATTGCAATTTTCAAAAGCATTAACATCTAAAAAATTTTGTGACAAATCATTTTGGGAGAGTGATTTTTTGACTTCGTCTCTATAAAAGAATTGCTTTTATATCATGAAGGAAAGTTGTTATTTCAATACATTTTCATAAGTAACTCCATTTTTTTCAACCGTTATAAAATTATTATTGACTTCTTAAAGCTTTTAGAACTTCTCACCCGCACAAGCTAAAGGTTATCTGAAAATGTCAATTCAGACAGCAGAAATAGACGAAATGAGTGCAGTTAATCTTGTGTGGTTGCCTCAGACACTTTTCAAGAAACTGCAAAATTAAATGATGCTGTGTTAAAATTTAGACCTCTAGTCTTTCCTGTATATTTGAGAAGTCTTCATTGCTTCTGTTTTGAATTCATATATGCAAATTATTTTGGCTGTATATGATCATAGCCTTCTATTATCCACCAATGAACTTACTACAGTTAGTCAAAAAATCAATTATGATTGAAACAGTTTTTTTTTTAAATTTAGGCTGAATTAAACCTTCTAATATAAAGTATTCAGCTTGTGATACTGCATTTTCTGTCACTTAGAGCATTCTCAAGAAACATCTTACTAAGGGCTTACCCTACATTTTATTGAAAAGTCTCAGGTGAAGAGGAAAAATAAAATCTTCATTAAATTGTCGTACTCTCAAAATGTTTTGTTAGAGATCTCACATATTCACATTTCAAGAAGATGAATGTGTCTTTCTTGTATAATTGAGGGGTGTTATGAAATTGTTTTTACTTATTTTTCTAAACCTAATATTTACAATATAGGGTTATTGGGTCAAAGAAACATACAGTAGTTTACAGACTTGCAATCAATTTTTTGATGGTGTCGATTTTTGTTGCTTTGGTGCAAAATATTTATCTATGGCCACTTCAGGAAATTTTTGTTTCAAAAAGCAAAGTTTTTTTTCTTATTGTGTATATATATAGTTTTCGATTTTCATTTGATTGTTTTGGAGATGATTTTTAAAATTTTTGAATTTATTGCCATTTTTATTCACTTTTCATGTACATAGACAGACAAAAAAGGTGTGTTATTTTAAATGCTATGATGCAACAAAAGTTCATGGATGAAAGAGCTTTTCCAAAATTTTTACCACGACTTTGTTAGAAAATTTTAGTGTCAATGTTTATTGAGTTATTGGGTGTTTAAATTAATTGCAGTTGTACAAATTTTCACAAAAATTATCCATCTTTCCTCATGAGTGTGCTCATACTTAATCAAAACTCATAAAGGCCCTGGAAGGATTGGGGGACCGTCTCAAAATGAGCAATTGCCAAAAGGTGGACCCCAAAATTAAGTCACGTTTTTTCCTGCATTTTGAAAAAAAGATCCTCCAGTTACAAAAGGGAAAAGCCTAATTGAGTATCAGTGAAGTAATATTTATGCATATTTGGATAGCAGGAGTAGATCTATGTAAAAAAAAAAATGATCTGTGTCTCTTCACTTGGTTGTGAGTGAGCTTAATTTGTTGATGGGAGACCATTTTTTTTTTGGCGATTTTGTCATCATAGTTATATTCGAAACTTATTTTGGTTAATTTAGACAGGAGGGATGCATCCAAAACTGATTTTTTAAACATAAAGCCTTACTTCTTATGCCTTCACAGTCACTAAATCAAAATTTATGTATTGATGAATTTAATTTTTTCAAATAGGACTTGTACAAAATGGTTCGCTTGTAACTATGATGACAGCCCACGTTTTGGCAAACCCTCAAATGGTAATCTGATACCTATCCCAAAAATAACTCAATGTCTCCCAAAAGACAGCTGTGTAGCATGTGACAAGCCAATGACTAGTTGCTCCCCTTTTCAAGATAAATTTCAGCCATAGCAACACACAAACAAAAAAAGGGGGTGGTGAAAAGAGAGGGCATGTAAGTGGAGCCATCATGTTCTCAGCAGATAATGGCCCAGACTGGTTGGCTTGAAGAAGTTATACTTTTGGGTGATAAATAGGCTACCTCGAATCGTTTTGAACAGCTACTTATTGAAATAGAGGGGAAAATGCAAGGAATTTGAAAGAAATTGTCAGAAAGCAAAAAGGTATTTATTTGTTAATTTTAAAGCATACACTATTCAATGTCAGAGGAAAAAAAAAACTAAAGAAATACCATAATGTATTTTATCGATGCTTTGCAGATAAATTGAATGTTTTAAATTGAAAGTATTTTACAAAAAATTTTTTCAGTGTGTTCTTGGTTTAGTTTTCATTTAAGAAATCCTTTTAGAATATGTATCTTCAAGTGCTTCCTCTATTATATTCCATTTAGATGTGTCAGCATCACAACAAACAGAACTAATTACAAATGACTTGAAGTGAACACATGGAGAAGGCTTCACGAGCTGAGCTTATTGAGACAGTCAGTGCTCAAAAGGAACAGTTGCAGCTTTATAAAAACAAATTAAGAGGTCAGATTAAATTTTAGTCAAAACTGCTAAGAAATAAGGATAAATTGCTGAATTTCAACAAATAGTGGATAACTAATGGTTATATTGTCATATTCAAAATATCTCTTCTCATAGAAATATTTTCGTGCCTAGCATCCATAATTATGCTGAGTTGTCTAATGATCTATAAATAAAAACTTATTTATAACCTTTGGTTTTTGACATGTTGAGATATTGATTTTACAACAACAAAAATTTGCAGATGTTGTATCAGCTTACAAGAGTGTTGTGAAAGAAAAAGAAGCACTTGAAGCAAGTTTTTCAGCTCTTAACTCGGTGACTAAAGATGGAAGCAACTATGATGCTGCCAGTGAGACAAGCAGTGAGGGTGATGGGGCCAAGAGATCAGACGAGGGTGAAAATACTGTGAGCCCAGAGGACCCTCTTGGTGTGAATAAAAAGGTACATTTAGTTGCCTTTTTTTCTTGATGTAAGGAAAAGCTGTTATCAAATTTGCCAGGGTCTCTTTTTTTTTTTTTTTCATTCCATACAGCCCGGCAGTGAAATTTAATATATACAAGGTCTGTAAAATCTTCTAGGAAGCCACATTATTCTCTGGAACAAAGAAAGAAATGTTTGTTGCGGTCATGCAATCCATGTGATTCATTGTTAAATAGTTGTAAAAATGTCGATTGTGAAAAAAAGGTTGTTAAAAGGTCTTATGTTACTTTGAGAAGATGGGACATACCAGAACTTGCTAAAAGCAGGGCCAAATTGTCAGAGTAACTTATAAATTACTTTTCATTCAAAACACATAGAGTTAAGAAGAAATAAGACTCACAGGGACAAACGAGAGGTATTCAAATAGATCAATAAACTTGCCGTATTATTTATTTTCTAAGCCAGGAAGTTTCATTTCTACTAGCAAAGAGATGGCACCATTTAAGTTTTTCTGTGTTAAAGGAGAGCCAAATAATAAAACTTTAATGGTCATATCAATGGCTTTGAAAGGCAAATTAAAAAAAAAAAAATTTCATGCGAATTACAAATTTGAAAATGTTAACAAGAAATATAACTTTTGCAGAAATTTCATTCTCTCCTGCAAACAGAAATTCATGTTAGAATACAGAACTTAGAAATGCAGACAAGAGATGTTACTGATGTAGAACTTTCATACTGTCTCAGAGGCTTGTCTGTTTATCCAAATAGCACGTATCTATCACTTATTGTCAGAGATAGATCATAATCAGTTTTTAAAATTAAGATCCAACAGAAAAACCATCCAATTGTCATAAAATCTAAAGTAGCAAAAGACTTTTGAGAAATCGGAGGCAAGATCCAAGAAATTTTTAGACAAACTTTTTTTTTTTACTGAGCTGTTTTAATGATCATGATTTACAGTGTTGAAAGCAATAGCTAAAATTTGAACTTGGAAATAACTAATTTTGATGCTTAAGAACTAAAAAAATAAAGTTGTAGTGAGAATAAAACTGAAAGATATGAAGTGTTTTATTTTTTCCAAAGTTCAGTCAACAATAGTTAATTAATATTAAATTTTCAATTATTTTAAAACTCAAGAACTTTTAACCAATAGGTCTTGTAAATTTTGGAAAATTTGATATAATTTAAAACCCACTTGAGGTATCTTTAAAATTGAATTAGCAGTTTTTTCCATGGATTGTTTTGATACAATTTGTTGCTTAACTTTACACATTTATTTGTTTCCTAAAGGAGACAAAGGATGACAATTCAGCTCTTCGAGAACAGATCAGAACTCTGAGTACTTCTTTGACCACATTGTCTCAGGAGAAAAATAAGCTTGAAGCCAGCTTCATTGCTGAAAGAAAGCAGCTAAAGGTAGGTTTTTTTCAATGATGTTGAACATTGATAACATTAGAATTTTCAGTATCCAAGTCCAGGACAAACTGTGACATCTCACAATGGCTTATTTTGAGATGGTTACTATGATAAAAAAAAGTGTCTTTAAAAGCCAACTAAATATTTCAAGAACAGGTTTTGAGAACTAAATGGGCAGGTAATTGATTCATAGTAAATATTAGAACAGTCACAAACTTCAGTTGTATTCAACTAAAGAAACAGGATTTATATAAACAAGAACTGGTAATACAATTAAAAATGGGCAAGATCATTGCTCAGGAAACACTACAAACAATTTGAAATCTAGGATCCAAAGGATGCAATGGCAACTATATTGATATAAATATTATATTTAAAACTAAATAGTACTCACTAAGTTAATTTATTGTCTTTACGGTTTCAACAGTGTAAAAGCTTTAATGTGATACTTTCACTTTGATGAAGCCTTATAGGCTATAAGTGTGGATGTTTTAATTTGATATAAATTAACTTTGTGAGTACTGTTTAGTTTCACGTCTGATATTTAGTTGGCAACTGTCTCCTTTCTTTTAACTTTATAAACATGAAAAAGTTCTGCCTTTATTTTGGCTTGATCAGTTACAAGAATTACTGCACAGAGAAGTAGTAATGTGTAGTGGAGGGAAAATATAGTAAGTTTTTCTTATGTGTGGTGTTTTTACACTTTCCTCTTCTCAAAAAATAGTTTAAAAATTACAAATCATCGTAACAATGTTGTCAAGCATGGTATATAAATTCAATAATTATCAATCATTCTGAGATATAAACGTTTCAAGTATTTTTTTTTTTTTATTTTGTTTTAGGCTAAGGTAAAACTTAAAATGCCTATAATTCTTACACCAGAATAAAATAAGCCCTTTTTGTTTTCAAAACAGCAAAACCGAATGCATGAAGTATCTTTTTCTCAACTTCTTTGCTAATGTAGTTTGGGTCTCTCCATATCTCCCTTCCTCTTGCAATTAAAATATCTTTTTCTTTTCTGAAAAATTTTTTATCAGTTTTCAATGTATATATTGTTTTCTTAGCATGAGCTTGAGGAGATCCAGTTCAGTCTGGGGGAAGAGAAAAAACATTCTGCAAAACAAGCAGAGGAACTTGAAGCTCAAATTTCAGAGGTTAGTGAAAAAAAAAAAATTCACACCACATTATTTTCCTTTAAACAATTGAATTTGTAACTTCTGTTTTTTTTGTATTTGTTTAAGATATCTATATGTGAAAAAAAAGATAAATATTTATTGATTTATTTTTGGGTCAAATGTGTGAATTTTTCTTCATGTCTTGATCAAAGCTACTATATGAAAGTATCTCTTTTTCTTATGAGTGGAAATGTAGATTCACAAGTTTCAATGTTTATGAAAATATTAATAAATGATTTAATTAAAGGTAATATTAAAACAAGAAAAAAATATTCAATCAATTTGTAGGTCTTATGCATACTCATATTCAGATTCGTTATTGTTGATTGAAATATAGGTGATATTATTATTTGGTTATGTTTCCTTTTTATTAACTTTAAACCAACTCAACCGATTTTTAACTTTTAATAATCTGACTTACAGTGATCTTTAAGATTTAAAGATTAACCAAATAAAATGTTTTGTTGAAGCTGAAAAGTAGAATCCGTTCACACCAACTGGAGCGAGAAAAGGAAGAGACTGACCATGCGCTTATGCTCAGGGAGCTGCAAACCTTGTTGGCTAAAGAGAGAAGCAGTAAAGAATTACTTGAAGTTAGGGTAGGCAAAGATATTTTTATTATACCTAAGAATAGACTTTATCACAGGCTGGATGAAAATCTTATTTGTGTTTTTTGCAACTCTTGCAGTGCAGTTTAATGGACCTGTAAGAATTGTTTGAGATAAATTTTTAGACCCTGCCTGGAGTTGAAAAACTATTTTTAGCTATATTCACAATTGATCTACCTAAATTTGGCACTTTTGTGTCATGTTGGGCAGAACTTGTTGCCTCATCCATTTCTGTGATCTGCTAAGTCATACATGCTGATACCTTCAATCTTGTTTAAGTAATCTAAGACAGTTCAGATCCTGTTAGGTTTCAGGTGATGGATCAAGGGTCAAAACTGGTGAAATATATAATAATATCCTTAAATATGTCCTTGGCTCTGTTTACAGGTGTGATAAATGTGAAATAATCTACAATTTTTCATTTTTTTCGTGAAACTTTACCATTTTGCTAATAACATCATTAATATATAATTTTTTAATAAATGTGACCAGTGCATAGGTTTAGGTGTGTCACAGTACTAGTAATTCAGAATATTTTGGAGAGCACCCATTGTAGATAATTAAGTCTTGCAATAATCTTCAAGTCTTCATTTTCTATCAATGTGCTTTTGTAGTAATACTTTGATAATTGATCTCTCTATCTCTCTCTCTCTCTGTTTCTCATCCTCTCTCCATGCCTCTTTCTTTTGAACACACCCTTTATTTCTCTTTTCCACTCCCTTTATGAGAATGAGAATTTTTTTCATGCCACTGATTTTACTAAGCTTCTCTTCTTATGATATGCATTTTTAATCAATTTCAAACACGTTAATGTTGATTCTATCATCATAAAGTACCTTGCATGTAAACCAATATGTCTCAACTCTTTTTGTGCACAGCTGTTGTTATATTGAGTCTAACATCTTTTTTTTTCCTGCCTCTTCTCCTTATCTTTTTTGTAACATTCTCTGATTATCAAACCATGAAATGTTTTTGTCACAAGCTTGAAGAAGCCCAGAATGTTGCTAAGAACAGCACTGCCACAGCCACTGAACCTGCCATATCTCAAGTTTATGAGCTGCAGATTCAACAACTGCAGGAAGAACTTCGCAAGGTCAGGGATAGACTGAAATCAGCAGAGGTCAAAGCCAGCCAACCTTCACCTTTCGTTGTAGAGCTTCAAAAAGAAATGGCTAATCTCAAGGTATTGCCAAAAAATGAAAATCAAGTTTCCAATTTTTTGCCTCAGAATTGATAAATATTTACGTTTTTAAATATGAAATTATTTGATTGTCTTTCACAGTATAGAGGTGAATGGAAATTCAAGTTTTTTAAACTTTTTTTAAAACTGATGCAAATTAAATGCAGTCTCAGACCTGCCAACTTTACGCTTTCAGCGTAATTTATTACGCCGACAGGGAAAAAATTACGCCTTACGCTCAGCACCAAGAAAAT
>BLXT01005922.1:2067041-2077271 GCA_019648995.1 Plakobranchus ocellatus
CCCCTCTCTCTCTTCTTCTCGGTCTCTGTCTCAGTCTTATTTTAAATGACTCAGCTCAGTTTAAAAAAATGTAAATTTCCTCATCTTTAGTTGTTAGTGTTGATGTGGATTTTTCTTTTCTTAAGCAATATTCTGATGTTTTCTTTGCCCAGCCTCTCTCTTTCTTTCTCTCTCTCTCTCTCTCTCTCTCTCTCTCTCTCTCTCTCTCTCTCTCTCTCTCTCTCTCTTAACTGCCACATGAAAGGGCCTTGTGCCTATTATGCATTGCCCCCATAGGTCTCATCACCCTTTCAGGCGAAATTGTTGGTAGGAGTGATATCCCTTGTACAATTCCAAGAAACTTGGGCATCGCTCCTTTTATTAAAGAATATAAATAAAGAACAGTTTGAAAAATCAGATACAATGATCCAAACCTTGAGATAATAAAATGACTGCTCACAAATAATATGTTGTCAAAAAATGTTCATGATGAAACAATTGAAGAGTTTAAAACTTGAATGGTTCTAATAACGCACATGCCAGATCTAGAATTAGATCTAGATCTAGATTCGATGTTTCTTTGGTTCGATACATAAACTTTTATTGTTTTCACCAAACAGTGGAAAGGAGAGGATTATAAAAAGAGGTAGAATGTTTAATATTGCACCAAATGGAAAGCTAAATCAATCAAGCAAGCCAATATTCAGATTTGACTCAGTCAGATAGCCGTATAGGGCCCTATTTCATTTGTTTTGTTCTATTTTTAGACATTTTTTAGTCTCCACCGAGGCACAGATTAGACTAGACCGTAGACCTTTGCAAGATTAAGGCCAAGGTTTATTACTTAGTTAAAGCTTGGGAAAACCAGCCTTGTTGAGTATATAATATTTTTTTTTTAAATATAACATTGCATAAAGAGAACATCGAGTTAGACTAGTATATTGAATTGATCTTTAAAAGCCTTTAATGAAAAAACCAATGGAAACCATGCCAGAAAAGCATGATGCCTTAAGCCTTTAATGTAATGTTCTTATTTTGACTGATTTAATTTGAAATTTGCTAATTTTGAGTGGATAGTTCATACCTTTCTCATCCAATGAATGCAATGAATGAATATATCCCACCACAATCTAGACTAGATGTTTTCTTTTTATTTAATATACAATGGATCATAATTTTAGGCCTTACTGAGATTCTGTAAACCTGTCTCACATAGGTTTTCTTTTTTCATTACTTTTTGTTGTGTGAGCTAGAATTTGGTTTTATACAGCGAAGGGTACCTTAAAAAAAAATTCATCACAGGCGCTAAGCCACTAGGTCTTTAAGGCTTGATAAATGGTGATATTTTTGGACCAATGGCTGTGAGGAAGATACTTTCTTGCATCTTTTAGGGTAAAAAATTAATTAACTAGCCTCTGATATTATACTATAAAGTTACGGAATGTCTATGGTTGAGTATGTAATTAAGGTGTAGTACGGTTCAGCCATGCACATTTAATTGTACTGGCATATTCCTGTGAGACTCTCTCTCTCTCTCTCTCTAAATTCCTGTGAGTAGAGGTGAATATTCCTGTAAGAACACAATTTGGGGTTGGCAGGTCTGATGGAATCTATTAAAATGCAATTTTTTTTTCATTGTCATAATCAGCATTACTCTTTAACTCTTGCTTTGCATTCTGTATTCTGGTGGGTAGATGTATTCCTTTTTCCTTTCCTGATCAAAACTATCCATGTGAAATCCAACGGAAATGTTCTCAAGATCAGAATAGTAAGTCATAGAATAGATCTAGGCCTTTTGTGTGTGAGAGGTATCCTCATTGTGGACGGTTTAACGTCTCCTAAGTTCTATATGGATCTTATAGGGCATGGTCAAATTTTGATGGAGTAATATTCGTTTTTTACGTAATTACATTAATTTCGGCCGTTAACGTCCGTTTTTTTAAATTAGCCGTAACAGAAAAATATTTGTGGCTAGTTATTGTTTCTCAAATTGGATGATGTGATTTCCATGATGTAATACTTACTTTTTTTTATTTCACTCTTTTCTTTGACATTTATAGCTGAACTTTGATTTCTCGTTCTTATTTTACTATTCGGCTGAATTGCTTTTTCCCCCCTCTCTCTCTTTTTTTATTTACAATCTGAGTATTAACAGAAACGGGTCTAAAAAAAGCTAATTTATCACTATAAAAACAGCCACAAAAGAAAATCATGTGCGCTTCTTATCACAATGGAATATTGGAATTTTTAATTCTTAGGTGAATCTTTTTATACACACTGTGAAAATCTATTCATTGCTTTTGTTTTGGAAGTCAGCTGCTTTGATCTGGTACTCACACATCATAAAACAATCAAAATTTTCTGATATTTCATTGGTCTACGTGCCACTACTAGTAATTTTTGCCTGAAAATGATCATCAAGTCTTTTTTGACACTCTGGTGCTACGAACTGTTATTCATACATCATAAAACAAACAGTATTTCTTTTTTCCTATCATCACTAGCAATTATTGCTCGCGAATAATCTCAAGTCTTTTATTGGCATTCTGTTACTTTGAATTGTTTTCCATACATTCAAAAAAGCAATCAGTATTTTTTTTCCTATCTACACTAGTTATTGTTGCTTAGAAATAATAATCAAGCATTGTAGTGGCACTCTGTTGCCTCAAACTGTTATCCATTCATTAAAAAAAAAAAAAACCAATCAGTATTTTTTTGCCTATCAGCACTAGTAATTTTTGCTTAGAAATAATCATCAAGTCTTGTATTGGCACTCTGTTGCTTGAACTAGTATTTTTTTTTTTTTTGTTTAGAAATAATTATCAAGTTTTGTTTTGAAACTCTGTTGCTTTCGATTGGTATTCTCAAATAAAAAAAAAACATACCAAAACAATCATTGTTTTCTCGCTTTGCTCCTTAAAGTAAGGATGTATATTTCTACCTGCCCTCACCAAATGTTTTTGCCTGGAAGTAACGATTGTCAATACATATATATGCATTACCAGTCGCTGAACCTCACGACAGAGACATCGGGTGTGTTAATCTTCTTTAAAGTTTTCTTTTCTTGAAGAAGAGAAATGACGCATGTTAGGCATGTTATGCTCACGGCAATCATTGAGATGGATCAGAAATCGATAGCTGGTTCCCCGCATCAGACCTGAAACACAAAAATCGATGTATTATAATGATTGTAGTCATAGATAATATTGTGTGTGTCGGCAGCTTGGCTCGTTCGAGTGTGAAAGAGCGCTATTAGGGTAGAATTTTTCGCTTGGCTCAGCTCGGATCTTTCGGATCAAGAGATCCTTGAAATGAGGTGGCCCCAAGTCGGGGAGAGAAACTAAACAAAAGAAAGTGTCACATTGTAAAGTTATGATCGCAAGAATCAAAATGATAATTTCTCTCTGTCTGTCTGAGCCTGTCTGTCTCTCCTTCTTTCTTCTCTCTTTGTCTTTAATATATATTTATTTATCTAGCATATGTTGGCCTCCATACCCAGCCTGTTCGACTGTCTTTCTCGTCTTCTATCTCATATAAAGTTAATAGGATTCATTGATTAAGTGGTGAGCTGATTGGTGAGCGCTAGCGGGATGGTTATCTTTAGCTGAATGATATTCAAATACCTGAATCATATTTGCCATCTTGCCCCTATATTGAGGTTTGTTTATTTTTTTTTCTCTTAGTGTGAGGTAAGATTTTAGCTCGGTTAAGGATAATGTTTTAAAGGAAAAAAAAAGGAGAAGAAGAAGAAGGAAAAAAAAAAAAAAAAAAAGATATTTTGCCGATAAAGCTAAACTGTATCCCCCTTATTTCGTTACTTTTGTTTCTGCATTAAAGAGGTCAGTATTTCCTTTAAGATCACAATAACAACAATGATTTTTTTTTCTTTTTAATAAGATGAACGAGGCCACGTGGCTATATTTCCTTTTAAGTTGGTACAGGAACACTGAACATCTCTGTAAAAGACACATGAAGTAGTTAAAATCTATTTCTTAAGATATAATGTGATTCTCTTTCATTCACTGAACTTTTTTTAAAGTAATGCTTTTTTTATGTGGTGAAAGTTCGATCAGTCGTTTGAGGTACTAAGCAGGTGTCATGATTCTTATGATTTCGAGGCTGCTTGCCTGGAAACGGTGGGTGAGTGAAAGATAAGGCAGCAGAAAGGCATTTAATAATATTGTTTCGCTTTTGCTGCGTAGTGAGCAAAATAGTCTGCGATATTCGTAAAGTCACTCCCTTTTTGTGATCTTTTGTCTCTCTCTCTCTCTCTCTCTCTCTCTCTCTCTCTCTATATATATATATATATATATATATATATATATATACTGTATGAGCTTTTAGTTCTTACTCCCGATAACTTTTTATCTTGTTTGGTGACCGTTTGTCTCATATTACATGTATATGGGTTGACTTGTTGTTGTTCTTATTCCATAACTTTCTTTAAAAAAGAAAAAGAAAGAAAGAGAGGAAAAAAGAAAAGAAAAAGAAAAAGGCCTTAAGAAGAAATATAATCGCCATGGTGTAATCTAACTTTAGTAAATAAGGAGAAAACGGTTGCCTTGCATTAAAGGCTATACTTGGACAAAACAATACGACAGCGACTTAAGATGGCAATTCGTTTTTCTCTAGAAAAATGCACATGAAAGCATCGAGGAAAATCAATTGCTTTTTCTCTCTTTGGCAATATTTATCTCTTTTATTTACTCAATATTTATTCCAAGTTGCCCAATGTTCCTGTGGATAGTGGGGTTTATATTGTTTGTAATGCCTTTGAGCAGCTTTCTCGATTTATGGAATTGATATCCTAAATAAAATATTTATACAAGATTAGGTGGAAAGGCATTGGTAAATTGCTTGTATATCATCAAAATAAGAGGGGGGGGGGGGGGGGGGGNNNNGAGGAGAGAGAGAGAGAGAGAGAGATGAAATGATGTCTGGCGATTGATAGAACAATGAATTGATAACAATGTCTGTAAGACTTGTGATTGGTTTAATGATGGAACTATAATAAAACGTTTTTGTGCTAAGCTAAATTGGCAAATGCAAATTTTCAAAATGAAAATACCTGGTGCCCAAAGTTTTTTTTGTAACTTCAGTTCACCCCTCTTTGATTTTGTTACTTATAATCACTAGTCAAATCTTTTCAACTGATTGAAATTTCACGCTCTTAACTTTGCACCCTCTCTTCCACTGACCACTCGCTTTCCCCATAAGTTTTTATATGCTTATTTTGACATCCCAGGATATTAGTTTTACCATTCTGTTGCGGTTTCTAGGTCAAGCCTGCCACCGACGGCGTGGTGTTACGATTGTCAAAAAGCTTGATGTCACATCATGGACGGATTTTTGTTATATAGAAACCACAAACTTATTGCCTCGCACAGCATCTCCTTGACCCATAGCCTCGTTTCCGTGTTGTGAGCCTCGGAGATGTTCGTACAATTTCCCGCTAAACCGCTTGACAAGTGAGTTAGTGTCACAATGGACACTCAGGAATGAAAATATATCAAGGTGGTGTTAAAAGGTGCCTCTTTAACTTACGATTTTTTTGGTCTTATTTTGTATAATTATTGGTCAATGATCCTCACAGCCTTGACCAGGCAACGGATGGAAGTGGCGAGAACCGCTACTCAGGCGCCGCGAAAGTTTAAAATTACTTGCTCAGATTAGCAATTGTTGCAATCCACTTAATGCGCCTCGAAGTGCAGTGGCTGCACTCTGTCAGACCTGCTGATAGATGAAGCTGCTAATCTAATTTTGTAGTTCCCATTGTTTAATTTGGATAACCACTGAGAATAATAACCTTGTCAAGACAAACCCAATTATCTGAGCCCAGAAAGAGCTCATTCTAAACCGGATAGCGCTGAAATAGTTCTTCTGGTTTGGTTTGGTTTTTCTCTCACTTCACCATGAATTTGTGGTTCAACTGTAGAGGATGTATATTATGGCATTTTTTCCTATGTTTTACGGGGAGGGAGTTGACGACTTATTAAGCCGACAAGATCCTCGAAAGGATTCGCATTGCCTCTTAGTACGTCTTGCTCTGAGCATCCAGGCACACAAAGTAACAAAGTAAGCATGTCTCTCCTAACGAGAGCCGGATGAATCTGATGTTATTTTATTATTATTATTTTTGTTGCTGTTGTTGTTATGATAGCGCGCCTCTACATTTAGAGAATGTCGCTCTGTCCTGAAGATCAAGATCCGGAAATCAGCAAGCCGACGAGGCAAAAATTTTGGGTTGCAAAGACAGTGTGGATGGTAATCAGGAAGTACCAATGTAATATATGCAAGCGTTGCATTATGATTTTTCGTTTCCATTGCTGTGACTCCATGCAAAAAAACACTCTGTTAGTTTTATCTTAGCTTTTGTAATTTTGTTTCGATTTTAAACTGTTTTGAACGGAAACATGCCAAGAAAATGTTAATCTATTTTTGTCTGGTTTATAACTGTGAATTTGGAAATTTTGTCCACGGAACCCCGAAAACCACTACATGTAGAGCTAATAAATTTTCAGGTTAAGATGTATCTTAGAAAACTGATGAATTTAGTTTTTTAATTTCTTTTTTCATACTCTTTTGCGACAAGGAAATAGTAATCGGCCATTTGTTTTCCACTGTCCAATTATTCGTTTCGCACGCACAAACAAACACACAAGAGAAAGCGTGAAAACTAGTAAGATACCGTGCACGGACAAAGAAAGTCAGATTTAATCTCTCTTAAATTTAGATCTTGGCCTAGATGTAGATCTAGATTTGTGTGCTGGTCAATTTGGACCCAGTCAAACATAAAATAGTTACATTAGAATGATGCAGGCTTATAGCAGACAAATAATATAGGCCCCCATTTCGAACTTTTTCTTCATATGTGGTTGTGGCGGTGCGAGATAAGCGTTGATTAGGAAGGACTGAAGCTAGATTCAGCTTGATGAGACAAGAAGCATGTTTATAAGCTGGCATTATGAAGGAATACTAACACAGGTCTCTTTCCCACTGTAAAAGAGCTTTAGGTGAAAGTCTTGCGTCTATTTGTAGGGCGGCATTAAAATCCACAAACATGTTCATGTTAGCCACAAAGGTTACGTGGGTATAATTTAAAAGTCAATAAACTTCTCCAATTTTCAGATTTTATCGTTTGAAGAATTTTAGACACCATTTAACTCGCATACCGAAATAAATGAACGATTCCGCTCCGAAACTTTGAGGCGAAAGGAAAAATGGCGTTAGTTCGGTTTGAAAATGTTGTTTTCCAGAAATATTTTAAGCAAAATCAGAGAAAAATCAGCAATGGGTTTGGCTAATACGATATGATCTCTTTTTTTTTCCCTTTCGATTTCTTCTTCCTTCGTTTCTGCCTTGTCTTGTCTTGTCTTGTCTCGTCTTGTCTTGTCTTGTCTGTTGCTAGATCTATGTGCGTGAACGTCTTCTTCATCTCTTCCTTCCTCTGAAATCTCGAACTTATCGTTTGGAAAGTTTGTTTACATAAACTTATATGCGTTAATGAATGTAAATAATTAATTCTCTACTTGTAGCAAATTTGTTCTTTTTTCCTTCTCCATTATTAGGGTCTTGTACTATTGTTATTTGTGTGTGTGTGCGTATGTTGTTTTTCAATCACCATTCTCTGTCTATATTTGAATAGGTGTAATATCAATAGTCAAACCCCCCCTGGGCTCACAGAATCGGGTTTCTCTTGAGCAAGATTTACTTATCCTCAGTAATTAACTTTCATTTTATATTTGTTGCCCCGATGTTATCAATGTATGTTTATTACCACAGAGTTATCAGTATTTTTTTTCCCTCAGCGGAGTTATTAATTTTGTTCCTTTTTCTCTGTCTCTCTCGCTCTCTTCTCTCTCTCTCTCTCTCTCTCTCTCTCTCTCTTTCTCTCTCTTTTTCTCTCTTCCCACTTCTTTCCAACTTTCTGCTTTATCAAACCCTTTGTTTTGTTTCCAATCTTCCTCTCAGGATCGTTTCAAACTGTTGTTTAAATTAAACTTGAGTTTTGACAAGTCTTCTCTCCTCTCCTTGTCCTCCGTTTAAGTCTTTACTCACTGCCTTTAGTCGTTCCTCATCCCTTAGTTTTATTTAATGTGTTCGCTGAATCTAATTACTACCATTTTCTTCATTTGAGGCAGGACATTTTACTTTTAGGTCTGGAACTTAATTAAACCCCGTTTCATTTTTGTTTTTGAAACCACCAGGAAAATTAAATTGTGGTCTCAAATGGCAAGATAACAGAGATAAACTGACAGAAGTCTTTAAAAAAAAAATTAAACAGTCATGACATTTCTCTCTCTCTCTCTCTCTCTCTCTCTCTCTCTCTCTCTTTCTCTCTCTCTCTTTCTCTCTCTCTCTCTCTCTCTCTCTCTTTCTCTCTGTCTATTTATTATTTTTTAAAAGATCACATGCAATCTAAATTAGTTTTCTGTTTAAATACAATGGGACGTTCTGTTGAAACCTACATTTTGGTTTTATTTTGTTTCCCTCTTCCGTTTTAAAATTTCGTCCCCGATAAGATCAACACTCATACGAGAGAAGTCAAACTAAGATATATAAGATCGTGGCCTTCTGTGGGCGGGGTTTTGTGGAACAATAAAAGATCAACAAAAAATAATTCAGAAAAAAAAACCAAAACCCAACGCTTCGAGCTCACACATTGACCACTGTTCTACTGTTCTAGGTCACAGAACTGATGTTCGTTAAGGTTAACCCAAGATATTTTTGTCAGCGCACAAGCAGCTTAAATAATGTTTATCGAGACACTACATAAAATAATGTTATGGATGCATTATCCCGTACTTTGTACGTGCATTGAGATTATTTAGATTGATAGCGTACATTTTCAATATTGGTTTGTTTTTTTTTTTCCGATTGCTGCACAGTGAAAACGGTGATCCTTCTCAGCGTTTTAAAAAAACCTTAAAAAACCTTGTTTGTATTTCATTGTCAGTAGCCGCATCATTTGCATGAATTGATTTTTTAATCCTATTTAAGGTGTAGACATCAATCGATTCGAGAACACAACATTGATGCCTGGATTTATTTCATGAATATATAATAACTTACATGTATTATACTGTTGAACCGTTCATGCATTGCTAAATCTCTTTTGATTCGCATTTTAGGACTGAGGTTTATCGTAAGAATCTTGATCGTAATAAAGAATTCAACCTTATTCTGAGTAAATTACTTTAAAAAACGTTTATAACTGTTACGATTTTGTTATTAGAACGGTCAGCCTCACCTTGTTTTACAGACCTAGAAGTTATTATTTCAGGACAAAACCTTATATTAGATGGAGTATTTTAGGCTTAGATTTGTAAAGAGGTCAAAGGATTTCAGATGGTTGTCACCCCCCAGCCTCAATTTGTTTTAAAGACCTGGAGGTTATTATTTCAAGATAAAACCTTATTTTAGATATAGATTATTTTAGATCTGGATTTGTAAAGAAGTCAAAGGATTTCAGATGGTTGTCAACCCTCAGCGTCAATTTGTTTTAAAGACCTGGAAATTATTATTTCGAGATAAAACCTTATTTAGGATAAAGGTTATTATAGATCTGGATTTGAAAAGAAGTCAAAGGATTACAGATGGCTGTCAACCAGCGGTGGGACAGCTTTTGTTTGCCTCCCAGTCGTACTTCATTAATTCCACTACTACCTAGCTATTCGCCTGATGTGTCTTAACTTGCTCTGCTCCTTGCTGGTCTCTCTCCTATAAGAGCAAACCCACTGACTAATTGTCCATCAACATTCACCAGTTAGACCACTGGCCGACTGGTTTTACTGACTGACCACGATTCATACCCTGCCACCTTCTGAAAAAAAAAAAAAAGACAAACAAAAGACAAACGCACGCCCTCTTTTTTGGGGGGGTGGAGGGGGAAGAGACTGTCAGTTCATATTTGTAATATTCTAGGCTATGTTTGGGGTTTTTTTTCCAAAGAAAACAGCTGTGCCATGCTAGGAAACAAATGAAAATTCGTCGACACTGAGCACGAAAAAAGTAACCTAAGTCAGTCTACAACCCGAATATGATGGCCGGTCATCTCCGAAGATCACATACACCTCTTTTATCTATACTCAACTCCGTTTCGGTCCCTGTATATCGTCACTACTTTTTTTTTTCATATTGTTTCCTATCGCTAACTCTTTGTTGATGTGCCGCAAGGCTATGTCATCGACAGCCTCTCCCTGTCTCTTCCCACCTCTCGCTCTCTTCTTTTCTCTTTTTCCATCTTCCCTT
>BLXT01005934.1:37199-49207 GCA_019648995.1 Plakobranchus ocellatus
TAGTTACAAAAAGCTACACATTATCATCCATCTTTTCTTTTTTTTCTCTCAAATCGTCAACAGTCATATCATTTGTATAAAACGTATCCGTGCGATAAGCAGTAAAATCTATCTTAGACGGAACTTTCATAAGCCGATCTTTTTTAAATTAGGATTTTAATGAGCAAGTGAATGTGCGAATAATTCACCAAAGTATTCGCCAAAAGTTGGACACTTCCTGCCTCTCACCATCTTTGCCCGGAGTAGGTAAACATCTTTCTATAACGGCAGGACAGCAATAGCTGCAAACAGGTGGGTTGATAAAAGAAACAATCCCCCTAGTTAACCATTTGCATGATTGTAGAGTAAGAAGTTTGAACAACAATTAGCTTTTTTGCTCTTATAACGTTATTGTTAGACAATCACCTTGGCATTACCACAATGAAAGGTATCCAAAAGATTTTAAAAACTAAACAACTTTAAACCGATTGAAAATTTTAACTGAAATTAGAATTAAGATTATTGTGAACCGCTATTTCAAAGTATGTCATAGAAGTTTGCTTGCAATATTGATAACAAACTTAAAGAAAAAATTATTTCTGTTTCTTTAACAGGTTATGAAGCTACCCCTTGCTTTGGAGGTTGAAAACTTCACGCGCCTTTTAAAAAAAGAGAGTCTTATAAATTGCATATGTCCAAGGAGAATTTCTCAATGCTTTCACCTCCAACACCAGACCTTCTTTCATATTTTGGAAAACAGGAATTCCCTGCGAATGGATTTTAAGGTGGTTTCTTTGCTTCATTAATTGGAAGATGAGTATAAGATTTGTCATTAATTGTTTCCTTAGACATTAAGCATCAAATGTTAATGCATGGACATTGTCCATCAAAAATATGATTTATTACGTTTTAAGAATGTGTAAAAATATAATTAATTTTTTTTTTTTTTACCACTGTTATGTTCAATAAAGTGGAGTAAATTACCATTATTGTACAGTCATGAACATTAAAAAATCTATCTTAATTCGGGCATGACAGTAATAGCTGCTGAACAATACAGAATCTACTTAATCAGCTCAAATGCCCAAAACAAAGGAGAACAAAAATAGAGAAGATCGCGCTTGTAATCATAGGTGGTGTATTTACAATTCAATATGAGAGCTTAAAATTCATGCTTATTCTGTCGAATTGTCTCTATTTACAAGAAGGCAAAACTAAAGCACTAATACTATAAAGATTTTAAAGATTTTAAAAATTCTCATAAGAAGACTTAGAAGTCTCGATAAATTGGAGAATCAAAAGTTATTTATAGCCCGCCATCAAAATCTTAAAGGGCGGACAAGCTAGAGATCTAGTGCAGTGCAAAGTCTTCTGGGCATCAAGGCGTGCTCATTGTCAAAAATTGGATTTAAAAATGTTTCAGGCCTTCGAAAGCATTTAAGTATAAAATAGGCTAATTTCAGTGCATTTGGCTTATTTGTGGAGAAAATAAGTGGAATAGATTGCGGTTTTCGCGAGCTATTAAGAACTTCTTTATTCAAGCACCTATGTGCGCACCAAATATTGAAAAAGTGGAGACCCAAATGATGAGTTGCAAAAAACCTGCTCCACCTTGTAACGAAAAAAAAGAGAAAAGCCGTTCAAGCCCTAGTTTTTTAATGCCTGTGAAAAGCCTAAGGTGCAGAAGTCTCTATTTCACTAGGACAGAAATCTAGACGGTTAGCCTAACATTAGATTCAACTTCAGATAAGCTATACATTTGGAAGACAACAAATATAATGAACAGAAAATATTGATTCGGCATGTAAAGGTTTTTAAATAACCCCTTTTTTGTAGTCGATTTGGAATTTTTATTTTTCAATCAATAAATTTTATGACCTTCATTGTAATTTATATTCACAGTTTTTGCAAATTTAACACTGACACATTAGTCTCTTAAAAATGAATCCCGCGTAATGTAACTTTTTGAGCATTATCCAATCGCAGAAAAAGTTTTTATTCGTATTTGTTTTTGTACATTAGGCCAGCAGATGTAGGTAATGTTCTTCCGCATAAACAGTTTGCAACAACAAATCGGCCAGGATACCTTATGGTCAACATCATCTGTGGAGTATGTCAATTTTAACTGGTCGAAAATCCTGAATAGGTCAGTTGACACATTACTTCGGCCAAGACATGTACGAAAAACGTTGGTGGTGTTGCGACAGAAATATACTAATACGTTTATTGTGAACATCAGAGGAAATTCAGAGTAAATGTCGGATATTTTTCTTTTCCCTTTAAAAAAAAAATATCTCGGTTAAAAAAGACACTTCTGAAAAACGATAGTGGCTACTGTAATATGCCTTTTTGAAAGATAAAGTGAACGCTTTCAATCGTTTGCTAACAACCGTGAACAGGTTGCTTTTAGAGATTAAGAAAAAGATACGCTCGTATATTATGCTAAACGGTGCTGAGATGGCACCCAGAATACTGCATTCGTCTAAATTCATGCTTCAGGTGACAACTTACCTCATTCATTAAAAAAAAATATTATTGTTTCGAAATTCTATATTATCTTTTTTGGCATTAAAATTTCACAGACAAAAACGTGGCTTCTCTCATTCAGAGAACTTCTTGAACAGATGAAACATGATGTATTCTCTGAAGTTCGGTCATCATGGAGTGTTGGTGGCAAAGTGGAGAGCAAACCCTGAGATCTACAGGAATCCTTCTGTCCCGAGTTCGAGCTTCGCCAGCGGCACCCCAGCCTGATGAAGGGCCTGAAAGCGTGAGATTTCCTTGTTGTTGACTGACTATATACAAAGACGAGATCAATCCGTCAACACGCCCGATCCACTGCTTGTTGGCACTATGGACAGTACAAAGGATTGAAGTTCTACGTGCAGCATGGGTAATATAATATGTATACTGCATATGACACTCGAGAATTTTTTGTACTGTTGATAAAAGAAGAGAGAACATCGTAGGCAAGTTAACAAAAAGCTAACTAAACATCAGAAAATAAAATCATTTTAATAGATCTTGCAATACTGGGTTTTTCCCTTAATCGTTGGAACCAAAATAAAGCGATATCGGTGATTACATTTCTATTTTTTAAATCGAAGGTCCGGTGTTGAAATTTTGCAAAAGAACCAAAGCCACCTTAAATATCTTAAAGAAATGCGCCCATTTGGCATAAAGCAAACTACGCACTCTGTGGTGGCCTGCCATAGGGGTTTTGAAGGTCAGCTGCATACCGCAGACCATTATTATGCTCACTGATGACACTGCACATGACCATCATGCAGTCAACACTTTAACGCAGAGAGCCATCAGATTTTTGCAAAGTTTGGCATTATTGAAGCAGTTATAGATGGATGTGCTTGTCCACAGTATAAAGGCAAGCATGCCCTGGCAGTGTGATGTTTCAGCGCTGCCTTTTCAAAGTCTTCTTAAGTATATTATGAGAAACTTGAGAGACATGAAATGAACACGTACAATGACTTCAGTCTCGTGCACCTTTCAAAGTTGTTTCCTTATCTGAGCATTGCAAAAGCGGCGAGGGCAGATTGAGAGACAGGATTTCTACTTTCATAGAGCTTTAATTAGTTTTACTTTAAAACGTGTTTTGTTGTTTTTTTTTAATGTTCATGCCTGTATGCTTTTTGCACTTTCAGGTTGTATTTAAATTTTACAGGTCTGATACAAACATCTCCATCAATAGCCTCAGTTCAGGGTTTGGTTTACAAAGCATCTCCAACAGAATTAACACCATCGGGGTATAATTTATTCCCGATGAATTAACAGCATCTTTTAGGTCATAGCATATCATAGTGTTTTTTCTTTTGTGTAATTATGATAATCATTATTTTTCAGGGGTTTTTTTTTATCATCGGATTTTGTAAAATTTACTCTTGATCTGAATGTGTGTTTTTCTGGTTCAAGATAATCTCCTTGAAAAGGATTCACAATGTCGTGTGTAATTCATTGTGTTATTCACCATATATGTTTTTTATCTCGCATAGAATAATTCCTCTGTTTATTTATACATATTTCCTGTTTCTACTCCTTTCTTCTGTCAGATCCAGTGATGTCAATGGCGCACTCTGTCACAATAAGAGCTTGGAAGACCAAGCTGAAGCAAGACACGAACAGTGAGCGTTTGATTTCAAACAATGTATCCAAAGATTCTGTATTGTTCACCTATCACACTCTTTGATATATCAGGTCAATACCGGCAATGAATTAATAGTTGTATTTATATAATATGAAATGGCTCTCTCAAGAACATGCTCACAAAACTTATATTATTACTGCTCATTTTAATTGGAACAGTTAATCAGTTTCAAATGGGACGTCGGTGGCAAAGTGGATAACGAGCCCGCCTTGAGATCTGCAGGGACCATTATGTCGAGCCCCGCCACCAGTGCAGTGGCTTGACGGAGGGCCTGAAAGCCCGAGATCACCTTGTTTTGGGCAGACTATATACAAAAAGCAACCAAACAGTTTTTAAATGACACTTGATGTAGTCTGTTATGTCAGTTAATCCAAAAACCATTTATTTCTTTGCAAAGGAATCGAACATAGAAACTATTAAAATTTCGTAGATTGATTTTCAATGTCCCATGTACATACATTTTTTTTCAAAAGTTTTCCTTAACCCTGTACATATCTTTATTCTGCTGTACGATAGGATCTCAAATGGCAATATTCTAGGCCGAGAGCTCTGAGGACGGAAACAAACTTGCAGACAAATAGCTATTCAACTTTAATTAAACTGCATAGCATTGCTTACAATACGTACAAAGGCATACATTTCTTGTCAATTGAATCATTTAGATGATACATTTTTCGTTAAACATACAAAAGATCTTGATTCATCTAGTGTCACTAGATCTCTCTAATTTAGTATTTTAAAAAATGTACCATCTTTTTCACGGGTATTCACTAAAAGTTAAAAATTTTCTATAGCTTGCATTTTTCCCCAAAAGAAGTACAAATCGTTCTTTGTCTAGATAGACTTTTGAAGGTTTTGAAAAATGTTGACTGAAAATTCTACAAAAAATCTAACTTTTCATTGTCCTGATTTTCTTTTCTTTCCTGTGATCCAAATTAGGTATATGTATGCTTATAAAAGTGTTAAATTCGGTTGATAAGTCATTTATTAAGATCAAAGAAATCTTTAAAAAAAGGGTAAACAATGAGATTTATGTTGATTTTTTTGAAGATTCAATGCCTTTAAATTCGAAACGATTTTTTAAAATTCTTTTTTCATTTATCCAAAGAGATTGATCTGACCTTTGAACTCGATGCAGGAGATTTGGACGGTTCTCTCTTGAAAGACATGTAGACATGCCTCCGTCTCCTGAGCCAAAGGACTTATCTGTATTTCTCCCTGTTCGTTTGAGTTGGTTACTGTAAAGCACCTAGACTCTCCGAAGATAGGCAACCGACAGCGCTGCTTGTGGCTAATGGATCTTCATACATCAGTTAAATTAAAAATTGTAAATGTTTTACAAATAGTAATACTAGGGGGCAGTAGATCGTGCACTTATGATTTTTGCTTTTTTTAATAGACCTTTTGCTATACTTGCAACAATTTCTTCATTTATTTTTTTTTTCATTTTATAGTACGAGGGACGTCCGAAAAAAAACAGGAAAAGGGGCATAATTCTTCAACCAATGCATATTTTTTAATTCTGTAAACGGTAACCCCAGTACGTCAAATTAACTTTCACGGTGCGCAGTTTCAGCACCATTGATGAACGCACTATTGAACACTACTGGTTCCAATATGGCTACCCCCATCAAAGAGTGGTCAAAGCTGGAGGTCAGAGCTGTTGTGCGTTTTTTGTTTTCGAAAGGAACAAAACCTTCTGAAATTCACAAACAAATAGCAGACACATATGGTGAGGGTGCTATGTCAAGATCTAGAGTGTATCAATGGTGTACTTGGTTTGGGGAGGGCCGAACCAGTCTAGGTGATGAGCCAAAGTCTGGTCGCCCGAAAACATCGACCAACGAGGAGAACACAACTCGTGTTGACGAACTCGTTAGATGTGACAGGAGGATGAAGATACGCGAAATTGCTTTGAAACTCGAAATTCCAAAGAGTACAGTTCATGAAATAGTCCATGACGCTTTGGGATTTCGGAAGGTGTCTGCAAGATGGGTTCCAAAAATGTTAACGGAGGATCACAAGCATCAAAGGGTTGAAATTTCGCAACGCCTTCTGCAGCGATGCCAACAAGACAATGGGGATGAGGATACGACGCATATTGATGTAGGGCCTGGTGGAGACTTTCAAGCAAACAATAACCTCTTTGACAATCTGATTACTGGTGATGAAACTTGGGTCCATCTGAATACCCCAGAGACAAAGCGCGACTCCATGACTTGGAAACATCCATCCTCTCCCGTCATCAAAAAGTTCAAAGTGCAGAAGTCCGCAGCTAAAGTGATGGCTACCGTGTTCTGGGATGCGAAAGGTGTGATCCTCTTAGACATTTTGCCACAGGGTCAGTGTATCAATGCTGCCCGATACTGCAGCACTCTTGACCGCCTTAAAGAAGCAATTCGTCGTAAAAGACCTGGGCTCTTGAAAAGGGATGTTGTGCTTTAGCACGATAATGCGACCCCTCATTCAGCAAAACTTACACAGCAATGGCTGCAGTGCTACGGTTGGGAAATTCTTCCTCATCCTGCCCACAGTCCAGACCTGGCACCCTCTGACTTTCATTTGTTTGGACCCTTGAAGCGCCATTTAGGAGGCATCGCTTTCGAGACAGAAGATGACCTCATCAGTGAATTGAGGAATTGGTTTGATAATCTTGACGTTGATTTTTTTCGAGTGGGTATCAATTCGCTGCTGTCGCGCTGGCAAAAATGCATCGATCTCCACCGGGATTACGTTGAGAAGTAGTGGAAGAGTGAACTTCAATCTGTGTGAGTTTCAAATTTATCTGATCAAAACTCTTTGAGTTATGCACCTTTTCCTGTTTCTTTTCGGACATCCCTCGTATAAAAGGATTTCAAGTTTGAAATTGTGATATGTGCTGACCTACCATTGACTGTAAATATTTTTCTCGTGTTTCGGATAACTTTGTGAAGCTGCGTGAAATTTAAGAATTCCATGGTTTTTCTTGGGGTTTTTTTGTTTTTGTTTTTGTTTCTACACAATAACTTGTTCTTCCGTCTGTGTTCCTATTAAGATCATGAAAGAGATTTGTATTAAGCCTGCAGAAGATAACGTATCTTATTCACATGATTGCTTTTTTTTCTTGTTCACAGTGCCAATTATAATTGTTTTGGCTTGTGCAATTCGCGGCACCATTTTTATTTCAATATGAGATCAAATTAAAAAAAAAATAATAAAAAAATAAAAAAAAAAAAAAAAAACTATATGCAAGCGTTTCAATATCGATCTCTTAGGCAGATATCGACTTAGATAGATTGTACAATTTTCAATTTTCTTTCCATCGATTATGATATCTTTTCTTCAGTTGTTGAAAGAATAATTTTGGGAAATGTGTGAGTATCTTTTAGTGCGAATGTCTTATTGGTGAAATTGACATAAAACCTATCTTATTCTGTTGTGAGATAGAATCAAACTTTATTTTTTCATCAAAATGTGTTTCACTGGTCTTTGATTGGATTAAAATTTTGCTCAGTAAACTGGGCACCTTTAGTTGGTGAACTTTTCTTGTTGACAGTTACTATATTTTTGTTTCTTTTCCTTGTCTGTTATGGGACCTTGCACAACACCATCATGACTAGTATACATTCTGAACATATATCATTAAGCCTGTATTTTAATTTCTTCATATATATTCATATATTAAGTAATTGAGAAAGAAGATATTAACATTGGAAGATGTGCATTGTAAAGATAGCGTTACTTGGAGATAAAATATGAGGTGCCCTAAAATGAATCAGATCAATAGAAAGTTTAATTTCCTAAGCAAATAATCCTCAGCCGCAACAGCATCTACATGTTTTACTTGATTGACTGGTACCCGTGGAAGATACAACTTATCAGCTTTCTATCGGCAAATGGATAACTAAAAAATTTATCATGGATCGAAATTGTCTTGCACGTAAAATCTCTTAATTAGCACCATCACTTATATTGGCCTAGATCTAATTTAAATCATGAAAAGACACGGTTTATGAATTTTTCTTGGGGAGCGAGAATTTTGGAACTTGCATAAATCAACCAAACAATTCAAATATTTTATTTGCAAGTGACGAGATTAAGCCTGATTCATATGAAGGGACTTCCTTGCCGCCAGGTCTTACCACACTTCTTGGGATGGGGCGAATAATTTGCACCTTGCCGTAAAATGTTTTCTTAATAGTAAAAACACAACCATTAAAATATTTACACTTATAACAGCAAAATCGACCAACAAGAGTATACATTGAAAATTTCTCCTTAAGAAAAGAGACGTATACTTAATCGCTCTCTGTCCATATCTCTGTTCCACCCATTCCTTGTCTCGTTCTATATATAATATGATTCTTGCTAGTCATCTATCATCTTCTCTACCTGTCTCCTCCTATCTCTATTTCTTCTTTCCCCCAGCTTGATCTCTCTATAAGCCCATACACTCCCCTCCCCCACCCCCCCGGTTCCCATGGTCTATTGACCCCTTTTCTTTGTTTCTCTCTCGTCTTCTCTCTCTCCCTCTCTCTCTCTCTTTCTCTCTCTTTGGGAGGGAGGGGCAGGGGACAAGAAAACATAAGGAAAGTCAACACAGTTTTTCCTTATGGAGAGAGAGAGAGAGAGAGAGAGAGAGAGAGAGAGAGAGAGAGAGAGAGAAATTGGCAAGAGGAAAGATGAAGGCTGTTAGATGAAGGGTAGTGAAGAGGAAAATATAAATTATGGGCCTAATGGAAGGAGAGAGAGAAATAGATGGAGAGGAGAAGAAATACAAATACATGCAGAGAATGAAAGATCATACAGATAGCTAAAAAGATCGATTTATGTATAGAAAGAAAAGGAAAGGGTGGGTAGGAGTTGGAAAGAGATGGAGAGGCTATGTATGTCTGTCTTTTTACATCTCCCTCGAAATTCATTTCACTCTATATATCTATTTCTCTACACCTCTTCTAAGGAAAGATATGTGTGTAAAGAGAGAGAGAAAAGAGTGGCAGGGAGCAGAAAAAGAGAGAGGTAGAGAGAGAGAGACAGAAAGAGGGAGCAAAGCCATGTTGCAGAAACATCAAAGAAGTTTTGATTCAACACAAAGTAAAGCATTTTCTTGTCTTGTCTTTCGCTTTTAGATTAAATCCATTAATAAAACCTATGGAAGGAAAAAAATATTGTTTTAGTCGACTTTGTTTTGTGAGATTCTATTTTTACATTCTCCTCTTCTTATCAATAAAAATCTTTTCGTTGCGCACAAATTGAATGGGTTACATTATAATTGTCGAACTAGGCGCCGCCGGCGTCGCTCACCTCGTTGTTTTAAAGATGACATTGCAACCTGAAGATTTGTTTGGTGGTTATTTGGTATAGGTTACCTTTTTCATAGCGATCTTATGTCTTTTTTTCTTCTTTTTTTCCCCTAATCGGGCTAGTGCAAACTGGTAAAATTAGGCTTTCCTTCATAAATGTTGTCAGAGGAAAGTTCAGTTTTGTAGGGCTTTCTTGTTTTGTTTTGTTTAGCCTTGTTATGTGGAAATTTTTTATTGATGATTTAAATTATAAACTGTCAAAGACTTCCAATCCCAAAGTTTAAAATATAATTAGAAATTAATTTATCTATTCGTGTGGAAATCGTTTCCAGAAAGCTTCTATTCATTATGTTTAGAGTTAAAGTTAAGGTTTAGGATTAGGATAAGGCATCGGGCCTTTTAAGAGTAGGTTTAAGGTTACTGTTAATGTAAGGATGGGGTTTCGATTAATGTAAGAATTATGGTTAATATCAGAGTCTAGTCGAGGTCAAGATAAGGTAAGAAGATCAGGGACAGGGTTGAGGTTTAAGTTAATGTTCGATTCAAGATTATGTGTAAAGACAGGTAAGGGATAGGGAAAGGGTTTGAATTAAAGAAAGGGACAGGGTTAGACTTCGGTTAGTGCCTAAGCCAAGGATTGCAGAAACATATCATGAAATACATATCGAAATTGAAAACTTAATTTTCATTTTATTTCACAAGTTATTTCTGCATTATTTTGAAGTTGATCGGCAACCCCCAAAAAATGAATCAATTTAATTAAAAGATAGGTACGAACTCAAGGCATATTAATAAAACAGATATTGTTCTTACTGATAATTTTTCTTGATCATGGTCTTTTTCTTTTGATTTTCATTGCATTTTTGTGTGGGGGTTTTTCTCCTTGTTTTCCATTTAAATATATTTTTTTTATTCTACCTTCATTTTTTTAATGACATTATGCATCTTTTTTATTTTGTTTTATTTTGAGGTCATCTTTCGCCATATTTTAGGAACAATTCACACATTTTTTTTCAAAACTTTTGCCAAGGTCTCTAACGTTATCTCTTTGTTAGGGCTAGGCTGTCTATTTTCATGATGAAGCTTTTAGGGCGAAACATTTTTTTATTTATTTCCTGTGTTGTCCAAATTTGTTTAAATAAGATTAAATTTGGCGTTTCTTTTCATTCCAGATTGTAGATTTTTCTTGCAATTGTTTTTCGGCCCCAATTGTCCCAGATATTTGTTTTATGGGCACATCAATGAGAGAGTAAAACAATTCCCAAAGGTCTTTTCTTGCATTATTTTTTTTCTAAACTGAACAGAAAAGTGCTTCTCAACAACGATTGAGAAAGTCTAAAAATAAAAGTAGGGTAGTTGGTGACGACGATAAAGTCGTTGAGTGGGAAGACGGTTAGGTTATGTGGGTAATATAGGTGTCTATTAATCTTAAAGCTAAATATTGCTTTTTGTGGCATGCTGGGCTGGCGAGACGGCAACTGCCCGGAGCACAGTTTTCCATACTAGCACTGTTTTCCGTATTTGCAAACAATAAACTTGAAACGTCTGTCTCTATGGATTAAAGAAGAAAAATAAGAGCTACGATTAATATCAAAATAATATGAAAGGTTAATTTTGTTTTTTCCGTTACCATGTCTGTTAAATTAGTTGTGAGCTTATTAATTATCACTTCAGCAAACCGGATAAGAATTTTCCTGGCTCAATTTGTGTTTGCGCGAGTTGTAAACTACTAATTTTTTTTTAACAATCGATACTTTCGCAAGTTCAGTGTTTTTGAAATTTTACTCCCGAAAATGTAATTCCTCATTAACCTTTTCAGAATCTATCCATACTACTTTGTTTCCGTATAAGCATTCTTTACCTTACACTCTTTAGATTACCTTAACAAAATACTTCTTAGGTCTTTTCTTTTTCGTTTCCGCCCCAGTATAAATTTGTTAAAAATTCTAAAATATTGTTGTGCTTGTTGTTGCTTTTAAGTCTTCATAAGTCATTTTAAATCACTGCAATAGTAATGCACTTAAGGAAACTCTTACTCTATCTTGTTGTTGTGTACACTAGCGACGCCAGTAAGGACATGCCCAGTCGGCACTTTATGGTCTATCACTTTGTCCCAGTCGTTGATGTGATAAGTCATCTTGCAGGAATATGTCCTGAAACCTAAAGGCATGGAAAAACGAAACAACACAATGGTATAACGTAAATTTTTATGATTTAAATTTTTCTTACAACTACTTTTTTCAATATTTTATAGGCTGCTATCTATATCAGTAAAATATGGGTAATACTTTTAAAATGTCATTTTTTTATAGATATGAGCATCTACTTGTATGTTTGCAGTATTTGAAGCGGAACTTCCTGTCTTATTTCTTATTCCAGTGATAGCTCTGAAGTCCAGGTATGGCATAATCGCTTGGACATTGGAAACTCATAGGTTCATCCCAATCGTTCACGTAACCTGATGAACAGAAGTGAAAAGAAAAATAGTGAGAAAAATTATGCAAAATGTCCCTGAGCATGAGGGATGTTAAAACGATGTTATTTTCTGTTTTGTTTTGTTTTTTTGCGGAGGGGGGGGGGGGGGGGGG
>BLXT01005934.1:309376-322999 GCA_019648995.1 Plakobranchus ocellatus
AATAATAATAATAATAATAATAATAATAATAATAATAACAATAAATAGTGATGATAATAGTGATTAGAAGAAGAAGAAGGAGAATAAGAAGAAGAAGAAGAAGAAGAAGAAGAAGAAGAAGAAGAAGAAGAAGAAGAAGAAGAAGAAGAAGAAGAAGAAGAAAAAGAACTCTCCTTGTAGTACTACAACAATAATTGTCTTCGAAAATCAGTTGTGGATGTAGAGACTTTAGAATATGATCTACCAGTCTATGACATAAATGCGCTGACCGCTTGTGACCTATTATATAGCGAGACATTGTTATGGTCACTTTCATGATTATTAATGAATTAATATGATAAGATAGTTATATGTAAGTAGCAAGTAACTCTTTCGGCTCTCCACTGCCAGAGTTTTTGGTGACGTTGAATTGATTATTTCCGCACAGGTGATTCGGGCATTGCCACAACATAAAGCAAGTGAAGATGCTAAAAGGAACATATTTATGAATAACAACAATGTTAGTTACGCTTAAAGTTTGTTAAACTATTCGTAGTGATAGCAATGAAAGTTTTGTAATGACGGTTTAGAAGTTAGAGTGATGGGTTTCTACGCACAAACAAAAGTCAGTAGAAACTGATTGGTTAAAGTTAATGAGATGTTGAAATGCAAGCTCAACCATATAGACAAAATTCATTGTTTCGTTTATGTGTCGCTCTAGAAATTTTGGTCTTTTGGTATATGTGCATATAGCCTGTCCACAATAAGGTCACATCAGGGTCGTCAGATACTCGTCAGGCCAGGGCGCTGGTGACGAGATTTGAACCCCCGACAGAGGGGTCCCTGCAGATCTCAGGGCGGATTCGCTATCCACTGTGCCACCAAGGTTTCTGCCCTTTAAGGAGAGTTCGTTACTAAGCCAAACAGAGCTTATAAAAATTTATATATATAAATATATATAGATTTTACGTATAAATATATGTATATACATATAATCAGCGTCATCAAGTCTAGGACTTACTCATCATAGAATATATAACTTAGTTGACAATGTCACTTTGCTTCTTCTTTCTCTTTGCTTTATCAACCCATTTAGCTCTTTCCTTTTTTTTTGTTTCTCTCTCTGCCTCTCCTCTCTCTCTCTCTCTCTCTCTCTCTCTCTCTCTCTCTCTCTCTCCTCCTCCTCCTCTCTCTCTCATTTGCTCCTCCCCGATATGCTCGCTTATATATATATATATATATAATATATATATATATATATATATATATAAAATTATATATATATATATATATATATATATATATTTGTGTGTGTGTGTATATAAAATTCTAATCACAATATTGACTATGGTTTAGCATAACTATTTACAATAATTCTGTAGGATTCCTTCAGCACTAATCCATGGCTATACCTTAATAACCGTCATGTTAAATTGGAATGGTTTTTAAATGTTTTAAACTACACTTGAAATCATAAGAAACGGCCGTTGCATCTAAAAAAAAATGACACCCTAGCCTGAAATAGTTACTTGATTCCAAATGGGAGTTGCGCTTTAGGCAGGTGTAATCTTTGATCTTTTCTTGCAAACTTTAGCCTTGAACCTGTTATAAGCCGTGCGCCAATAGAGAGATCAACTTGACGTGAGCCCGATATGCACAGTAAATCCTTGGAGGCAAAGGTTACGCTCTTCAAGATCGAATTTACTTGGTTTTAGTTTCGATTGAAGTGCAGGCTAAGAGTACCCAATACATATTCAAGACATGCACAATTTTTACATATATGTAGTTTCATCAGGGCCGGATCCCAGGTGATGGGGGGAAGGGGCGAGGGTTCCGGAACTCTTCCTCTGCAAAAGTGATGTACCTGTGCATTTTGATTATTTGCTATTTTCGTGCCAGGAGAGGCCACATTTTCACTCAAAGGGCAAAAATTCGCCAGCTTCAGGGAGATTTTGATCCGGCCCTGTCTATTATTTCATTTCAATGAAACAAGGAGTTTTAATTGCCAGTGAAGGTCATTATTAGATGAACGCACGATTTTTACCAGGAATACAGTAGGAAACAGGTGGGCGTGCGTAACAATAGCGATAATAGCATAGATAGGTGGCGCCCATTCAATATCCTGTCAACATTTTATCCTAAAAAAAAGATAATGATTAAAACAATATAGTACCTAATGTTTACACGCTTTTGAAGGTGGTTATCTATTCCATTCCTCTCGCGCTAGTCACACGATACATTAAATTTGTATCAGTGTAAAATTAAGCTGAGGTCTACTATTTTTTTTCATGATTTCTTTTTTTAATTTTTTTTTGTATCTCTTGGGACTGTACTAGATTATGCTGGTGTAAATAACTTCGAAAATTTGCCCCAAGCAATACTGAGGTCGCCAAATGAAAAAAAAGTATCGTCCATAGGCTTAACACTGTCCATGATGCTTTTATTTGACTACGGCAATATAGAAATGCAGCTTCCTTCTTGGCTGTCTGTCTCTAGGGTTGAAGTCAATGGCCTCTTTCAGTATGCAGGTCTCCGTGTAAAAAAACTTACTGTAAATTTTGTGGAGTCGCATTCTTCATTCATATTTGGAGTATATACCATACTCTTCGCTGAATGTATTGATAACGTTTCACTCTGAGTGTGGTTTATTTCAGGATTAAATATTAGGACATTTCTTCATATAACTGCTATGGGATGATTATAATTATTTTGTTTTCATCTGTGGTGAAGGAATTCAAAAGAGTTAAGTTTAGCCTTATCAAGTATTCGCTTAATTTGCACTATTTTGGACCTAGATCTAATCTTTAGGTCGTCATTTTAAGCTAGTTTCCGAGGCGCCCTTGGATTAAATAAAAACAAACAAACGCACACAAGGTGAATAATATATATATATATTTTTTAATAATTATGAGTGAACGTAAGCGCTTAGATATTGGCGAACTAGGAAAAGAATTCCATTGACAGTCACAATGCAACCTTTATGGAGCGAGTTAAGAAGATAAATATTTTAGAGACACCATTTATACGATATAGGTTTTTCATGACATTCACACTTTTAAAGCAGAGATCATTTGGATGTGGACGAACGCTCCAGTGGCCTTGTTTTCATTTCTCCTAAATACTTGGAGATTTTTAGTCCCAAGCAATTTCTTCAGAATTATTATTTCATATCAAAGTTCTACGCCCAATAGTTTCTTCATAAAATTAGTCTAGATTTAGAAAAAAAAATACTCCTACTTAAACGATAGTTTTTTCTATGTTATAGTTCATAAAATGACAGTAATAAACGATTCTGGAAGGAAAATACCAAAAAATTACTTCGAATTTTCAAAAATATTTGTTCTAAAACGAAAAATTACAAAGATACATGAAACATGGCTAGTCCTTTCAAATTATACATTTTTTTTATTTTAAAAAAATTAGATGTCGATCTGAAAGAGACCAAAATATGTTATCACCGAGAGGAAAAATCATTATGGAACAAATTATCTACACCAAATGTTTTCAGTGGTGAGAAGCAAGTGAACAATAACACAATAACTGTATATTTCATTCTGTTTCAGACGCATTTACTAAGCGCTCAGCCCCAACCAAAATTAAACCCGTTGTGAACAAGAATATATAAGTGATGTTGATTGGGTGAAACGTTCGACCAAGAGAATACTAAACTATAATAACTTCTTTTGTAGTTAGTACAAAGTAGTACTGGGAAATCTGTGAGAATCCCAACGTTTCATTGGTTAATATCGAGATAGAACAGGAGAACTCCCAATCCTATTTTGAGTGACATAAAACAAACTTGATCACTTTAAAACAGAGAATACAGAGCCGTAACCTCATCTAGCAAAGCCTAAAACTAGAGAACTAAATCCCCTTTATAGAAAGGTACTGATACCTCCTAGTTTTCCAAAAAGTGAGATAGAACAAGATAGATTTGAGCTCACGAATTGGAAGATCATATTTGAATAAATACTCTATCGTTTACAATGACACTTTATTCCTCTTTTATGAAACCTTTAATTACTTTTTTACGTCTTCGTGTCCTCCGTCCAAATGTATGCTTTTTATTTATCTTATTTTGTCTTATGTTATTTAGCTCACAATTTTATTGAAACTTGAGCTCATTGGCTCATGGCGCTTTTCTTTCTTAATTAGAGCAGACTCATTATTTTCTAGCTCCCTAAAGAGTCCTAACCTTAGCTATTAATTTATACAACATTTTTATAATTTTGATCATTTAAAGTATAAGAAAGATTTATGCTTATATTTTCCTTCTGGAGGAATTATGGTTTTTTTTTTTTGCTATATCCGTAAAATATGCACTCAAAAAAGCCTCAAGTGATTCATATAAAAACAATATATTGCTGTTGAGTTCAATGCGATTAAAATCTTGTTTAATTAATGCTGTGGCTTATACCTTAGGGGTGGAACAATGGTTTTATTCTCCAATAAAGACATGCATTGTTTTCATATGGCGAAGGTAATTGCAAGTTATGACATTTGAAATGACCCGTAGGCGGCCATTAGCCAAAGTTTAAAATACACAGCTTTGTGTCACCAGACTTGGTCAGAATTGATAATTGGTATCTCAAATTTGAAACATAAGCATTGCGTAATTCACAATAGCTTCGAGAAATAAATATTGCATTGCATTGTTAAAGATGCGAAATATTTTACAGTTGGGTCTTTGTGCATCCATTCTGTCCGCAAAAAGGCGATCTCAAGACCACTGTCCCGCTCGAACTCGAACCTACGACATAGATCTCAGGGCAAGTTCGTTAGCTACTGTGCCAATTACACCTCGAAATCATTAGAGAGATTTTGTATGAAAGCTCAAAAACATAATTAATAGACACATTTTTATTCTCGATACTAAGGCCTAATGATTATGCGTCCTAACATTAATTATATTTCTTTAGATAGAAAGATAGAGAGGCAGACAGACAGACAGATAGATAGATAGATAGATAGATAGATAGATAGATAGATAGATAGATAGATAGATAGATAGATAGATAGATAGACAGATAGTTAGTTAGATAGATAGATAGATAGTTTTGTTTTCGTTTTTTTTTTTGTGTATAGCCGGTCCAAGGCGATCTAAGGCTTTCAGTCCCTCCGCCAGGCCAAGAGATAGATAGATAGATAGATAGATAGATAGATAGATAGATAGATAGTTTTGTTTTCGTTTTTTTTTGTGTATAGCCGGTCCAAGGTGATGTCAGGCTTTCAGGCCCTCCGTCAGGTCAGGGGACAGATAGATAGATGGATAGATAGATGGATAGATAGATAGATAGATAGATAGATAGATAGATTGATTGATTGATAGATAGATAGATAAATAGAGAGATAGATTAGATCTGTGTGTGCGTGTCTGTGTATTTTACATCTTTAAAGACCGATCTAGAAAACAAAAATCAGTATAGGCATTTCTTTCCCTCACATTTTATAAAAGATTATTGTTTTTGGTTGTTCTTTATTCTTATGTCTTTAAGTTTTCTGTTTGTGTGTGTGTGTGTGTGTGTGTGTGTGTGTCTACAGCTTGTCACAAAATATTCTGTTTGTCAGGCCAGGATATCAGTCGCAGCATCGAACTTAAATCAGCGACAGAAATTTCTTTACAGCTTTAAGGACAGCCGCGCTAGGCATTGTATCACCAATTCCCCCGTTTGGGTTTCTAAATAAGAGGACTTGTACATCATTTTGTCTTTCGATTCTTCCTGACAAGGCGTTGTCCGTTCACACATAACATCCAAGCATGACAAGTATCAGTCATGATATCTGCATTATCTATTATTGATTGTTTCATAAATGACAAAACAACACAATTCGGTGCTTTGTTACTGTTGTTGGCTTTGTTTTAAAGCAAGATTACAGTTTCATGAATTCTTTTTTTCTTTTTTTTTTTTTCAAAACTCCATGAATTTTAAAATAATCGCATAACTAAATCCATCTCTTTCACCTTTACAATCTTTTGTATAATCAACATTCAACTGAACAAAACGATCTTATCTTAAAAGCGTTACAATTATATAAAGATAAGAAAAATGGAAATGCTGATCGTTATCTGAATCTCTCTTTTTAGTGATTACAAATCAAAGTAAGACCCAACGAGATAAAATTTAAATCTGCATTGTATCTGGCTGTCTTGCTAAGGGTAATAACATCCCTATCGTCACACTTTCAGCTCCCTGTTAAACAGTAAGATCAAGAGGTTGATTGCTAGGGTCAGTGTCTTCATAATGACCCTCTCGCTTTGTGTCCGTCATCCAAATAGTAAGGACGCGTGATATAGGTCAGTGGTGGCTACCTGGAGTCATGACTTTTCATCTATTTATGTATCTATTATTTATGGGGTTGAGGGTGGGGGAGGGAGGAGCCGGCGAGAAGAACAGGAAAAAAAAAAGGAGAGGAAGGGCGAAAAAAAGGATCGGAAAGAGGGAGAGGGGGTGGGGGTGGGATGAGGAAGGTAAGGCAAGGTAAAAACGGGAACATTACACTGCAATATAGATAGTGTCTATCGTTTGTCACATTTATAATTTCTATATCATATGTAGACTACTGGCTTTAGTTTGTGCTACGTTATGTCAGCGTTGTGACAAAAAGATAACAGAGGGTTTTGTCTCACTATAGAAGTGTTAAATGGAGGTTTTATTCAGTTACAATGTATGCGAGGCACATGTAGCAAATGTGTGAATTTCGCTTATTTCCGTGACCGTAAATATCAGTTGATACAAAACAATGTTTTATAGAAGGTGTTAAAGGTAAGTTCATTTCATGATAAGGATTTATTTAGTTTTTATGATGAACTGTTTAGTAAATGAATTTTTTTTTTTTTTTTTTTTTTTTTGTTGCAAACAAGGCTACCTTACAAATGAAAAATATTTGTGAGGAATTAAACGAAAAAGATCAATATTGAATAAATGGTTACAATAAACCTATCGCCAATGAAATTGTTTCATATTGATAAAGAAAAATGGTAATTTTATCATTCGCGATTACGTAATTTAATGGCGTAAATTACCACAGTCAAGATAGCTGTCAATCTTAGACAATGCAGTGGAAGAACACCATTGTATACATCTCGAGACTAATTCGAATGAGGCTAAAGGCACAGTTTAAACCTTTGAAATGGCCTGAAACATTTTTCAGTGAGCTTTGCAATGATGAAAAAAACTATATTGACTTCAACTCTCGACTAGAGATTTTAAAACTTTTTGACAAAATGCATTTGAAAAAAGAGGGGGTAAAAAATACTTAAGATTTTATTTTCTCAGATTTTCAAATGCAGTTTCTGACCCACAAAGATCGGTCTCAAGGCAAATCTCCTTACGTGGGATCTGAAGTGCTATTTGAAGCATAAAACGTGTGTTGTGACTGACAATAATTTCGAAATCTAAAAGGAAATTTAAAAACAAAACTAATTTGATGTTGCCGTATATTTTTTAAAAATTATTTTTCTTTAAAAACGAGATTTATTTGTGTCACATCAAAATTGATATCATTTATTATGTTTAATTTCTTTGACAAAAATTTTATCTGGCATATTTCTTCTAAGAATGGTGTAGAGCATTCACGATGGACTTATCATTATGCACGTTACATTTCTAGACAGATTATTGAAAACTGTGAATTTTCGTTTTCGAATTTTGAAAATCGTTTAATCTCAGGAAAATTAATATATAGCCAGTGTATTTGGTTTTAAAACTAAGCGCAAGAAGTGGACAAGAAAAATGATAAGGCGATCCAGCTTTCCCTTGTCACAATTCGATTACACAGTGAAAATAATATTACTGGGAGATCACTCCGTCGGCAAGACTTCTTTTCTCTCACAGCTCGCAACGGATAACAACAATGACGCCATTCCTTGTCGCTGTTTGCACTTCCGGCAAAACTGTCAAGTCGAGCTGGAAGTGACGCATCATGGGAAGAGAATCTTGGTCAAAATTGCGGACACTGGAGGTCAGTGACTGGTTTGTCTGAAAAACAAGCGCAATGTTGTCATACTTTTCTTTCATAATAAAGTTAAGCAATCACTCTGAGGCTGAAAATGTAGCGTCAATTTCTTTTTCTCTTCTATTGTTTGCTTTTTGAATGACTCGCGACATATTGATCGAATTAATTACCTTTTTCAGGTAGTTTATAAAGAACTAAGGACCTAAAGAATATGTTTAAAATAAAGAGATAAAGATTAACGAGAGCAGTACAGCAAAGTTATCTTATTAACTTTTCTCCGATCAGAATGATTGTTGAAGCCGTTAATGACAATAGTCTTAAAACAAAAGATAGGATTATTTGCTGCTGCGGTATCTAACAATACTATATAATATTTGTGTACTTTGAATTGTATGTCACTTAAAACTCCTGATTCACAAAACATAATGACTTCAAACTTAGTATGAAAGATTACCTGTGGGCTTTTTTATGCCCAGACATCCAAATTCTACCTCCTTCTAATTTTTTTTTGTTTTTCAATTGTTTCCTCAAACCATAACTCAAATATTTACGACCAGCTATGTTGTTAAAATTTGAAATGTTTAAATTTCCAGTTTATAACTGTTTACATTGAGGCCATAGATATACTGCATTGGAAGCGAAAGTCTATATTCTAGCTAAGGTATCTAAATCAAGGCGTCATTTTTTAGATCTAGATAGGCCTACAGATCTAGATTCAAGGCCATATTATAGATTTAAATGCACGAGAATCCAGATCTAAACTAGCAGAAAGTCATTATTTAATTAATCGTTCAGAAGTTTTTCGAAACATAAAATTCAAAGTACCCAAATGTAAGGAAATACTCAGCATCTCATTTAATTTTATGCATCGCGTATGTTATTCAGGTCTAGTTTCTAGAGTTCCTTTAGATCTAAATGTTTATAGCGGCATCTTCTCGACATTTGGATTATTTGTACTATACCTACACTCTCTCTCACTCTCTCTCTCTCCCTCTCTTTCTCTCTCTCTCTCTCTCTCTGTCTTTCTCTCTCTCTCTTTCTTTCTTTTATTTATTTATTTGAATCAAAATATTGCGGTTCCACTCAACCGTTTGAAGAGCGGGTTCTATAGCAACTAATTCATTCATATCTCAGAGGCTTAAAGGGCGCGTCACTCACTTGTCAGTATGATCTTAAATTCTGATCCCAAAATTCAAGGTTTAATGTCAAAAACCTACTGAAACCTTGTCCAACTGTATGATCCATCTGAAGTAGAAAGATATCAAACAATGTTTTCGCTTTAGTCCTCAGATCAGAGCAGACAAACTTTTTTGTCATTGTACTTTAAAATCGACTTCATGTCGATTTTCAAACTTTGAAACCGTTGATCTTAAGTTCTGGATCTTAAGACCAAACTGACGCTTATACCCTAAGAGAGTGTGCCGAAAGGTTTACGTTTTCAGATGTAATGTTATTATATAAATACTCAACCAAAATATTCAGACATTGTAGTAAAGACAGCCTCCATGGAACTTTCAATTGCATTATTTATGATAAAAGCTGAAACTTATGTCTTTATGATTAATCATATACCTTCTGCTGCTTTATGTGGGACAGTGGGGATGCAATAGCTAGCGAATCCACCCTGAATTTTGTAGGGGTTTTATGCTGCTACAGGTTCAAGTCTGGGCTCGCCATAAACAACATAGCCTTCGATCGAAATGCTTAAAGTTTGAGATCATCTTTGCAAATGCACGAATTAAGAAAGCCTCCTTTTTCACGGGATAAAAAAAACAAAACAAACAGTCAGTATTGTAAATTTTAAAGCAGCAACTCTATCTTACTCAAGTTTTTTTTTTCCGTGAGGAAAATTTCAAAAATATTCTACAAACTCATTGTCCTGAAAACTTCAGAGGATTCGCAATTTGTGCCATTGGCACATACTGAACAGTTTTCTCTTCAAATACCCATAATGTTGATTCCTATTTTCTTTTATTATGAGGTGTTAGTCATTCCATTATACTAAAAGATACTCGAATTCATATATTGTGCTGCCCTAGTACAACGTTGCGCTGTTAATTTCTAATCTTTAAAACTATAATTGTAATGATATTAATCCTCCCCCATCATCATCATTTAGTGTTCGACTTGTTCATTATAGCGATCATAACCCATTACATCTTTTTCTGCTACAGGCCAGGAGAGATTCCGTAGCATCACGGCATCCTACTATCGTGGAGCCCAGGGATGTCTTGTTATGTTTGATGCTGAAAGGGCGGAGACCTTCAGCCATGTTTATGACTGGTTAGTTTCATTACTTATTTGTTTATTAATTACTTTGGTGATTTTGTGTTTATCTTTGCCTCAACGTTGCTCTCCTTAATTCAGAACTCTCCTTCAGACAAATTCTCATATAAAAAATAGCCGCATGGTTTGGAAGAGCTTTGTTCTGTTTTCGGACTGGTAGAAGCCGCCATTTTACCTGAAGGTAGGCGCCGGGTCCTGGTCCCACGCCCACTGCATGGCTCGCTGGAGAGACATGCGAAACAATTATGTCTAGTGCCGCATTACTCGCGGCCGCTGTCCCACTGCCACAGGATTTCGCTCAGGCGCTTGGAAGCACATCCTGCATGCAGGACTTCCAGTGGCCATTTCGCTGCATTCAAACAACACATGTGGAACAGATTCATATTTGTGCTCTCTCTCTCTCTCTCTCTCTCTCTCTCTCTCTCTCTCTCTCTCTCTCTCTCTCTCTCTCTCTTTCTCTCTCTTTTCTCTCCGTCTCTTTTTTTCAATTGTTTCACCCTTTTATCAGTTCTTCGTTTCTTATGCACGCAAACATGTTGGTTCTCTTTTTTTTTTTCCTTTATTGATAAACAGCTTTCAGCTCCCCCTTTCTTTGTGTCTTTCTGTACATCTATGTGCTTCTTTCTATACTCCTCTATCTTTATCATTATCTGTATTTCTCTCCCTTTCTCCCTCTCCATCTTCTTAGATGTGTTTAATAAATGTGTGCCCCTTCATATCTCTATTGCTTCCTTTCTTTAAGAAATCCAACTTCATTAAATCAGTTCTACATAATTACACGTACAAATATTTTAACTATTGCTACAGATCTGCCAAGATTGAACATAAATTTACAAAACTATATTTCTACGCTATTTTGAAAGCAGGAGACATCACTTAGAATTTTTTTTTTTCTGTTTATGTTTGAATCAACTTGGAGTAAGTTCCTGAAAATTCACCCTCGCTTACTAACTATCACCGCTCCTCTAGACATAGATTTGTCAACGTTATAACGAAAAGACGGATCCACCTTTTTCGCATTTTTGGCTTTCTTCAGCCGGTCATCGTTCATAAATATGAAAAGAATCGATAGAATTTTTCTGTGAGCTTATTCAATAATTTTATAGCTTAAGTTAGAGATATTTCTTTTGATCTATATTATACATGTATACATCATTAACGAATTTCTAAAGAAAAAACTCTTTAAAATTTATTACCTGGGCAAGACAGTTTCTAAATGCCTTTCCTTAATGGCCTTAAACGTTTTGTCCACCACTCATCTCGTAGAATTCTTTTTAAGAACGAGCTTGATTTTCGTGGCAATTCTAGATTTTGTGGAGGAAACTAAGGTTTAAAAAGGCTATTTTTACATTATATCCCTTATCAAACAGTTGATACTGATTTAAGTGGTTAGGAAATTCATTATCATGAAATAAGACATTATTTTGTTGTCGTTTGATATGAATGAAGTATTGTCTTGAGAATTAGAGTGTTCTTGATGGGGATCTATGTCTGTCAATGTTTACATACGCAGGTTCATTGTATCTAACAAAATTAAAATTTGAGAGCTATAGCGGTGAGCCTTCACATTAGCGTGAAAGGATTAGCAGGCAGCGTTTGCTTAAGTCTTCAAAAAAACTCGCTTATAAATCGAACCGATAGTCAATTTCAGCCTGCCCGGATTGAAGTTACTTTTTTTTTCCTTTTTGTTGAACGCCCAAAGTGTCAAGTTCTATGTTTTTTCGAACTAAAATATGAACTTACTCTTGTATACATGAAAGCGATAAGTTAGAGAGGGGAATAGATGGAATACTATCTCAAAGGCATCACTTTGATCAATCGTTGACTGATTAGTCGAAAAGAGAAAAAGGAAAACGAAGGTAAGTTTGAGTGTCGTCTCAGTATTCGAAGGGTTCCATGAAAGACCAGACATTTCACATTTAACTTTTGAATTTTAAATTAGATGAATTCTATTTCTTTAAAAATGCTTCTTTAAAACGCTGACATAGTGTGGCAGCTGGATTGATCGCACTGTCCGAGTTTTTCTCCTTCATGAAGGAACATCATCGAAGCTATACGTAAGAGTAGATATCTAAAATTTTTGCAGTTTCTATCATGTCTAGTTTTTCCATTTTACTCCTCAAATTTTATTTATAGCTTTGTTTAAATATAGCATACTATTTAAATTGTTTAGTGGAGAAGAAGAAAGTAGCTGCAAGCTAAAGATTGTATCCTTATAAAATTAAAATATTTGAACTTTTCACTTTCTTGCAAGCTTCATCACCATTACAAAAAACAAATTAAAAGTCCTCAAAAATACTTCTTTAAAAAATTATTGCTTCGAGGATTTCCAACAATAGCAGTTGCTATGCTATCGACAAACTTTTTTGTTTGTTTGGTGTCGTTTAAATGCAAATGTAGCTATCGGTGAATCTTAGATCTAAATTTTATTAGTGCCATTTTGACCGTAAAAGCCCTTATCAACAATGTTTTACTCTTTGGATATTATCTTTACGCAGTTCTCTTTCAACCTTTTTCAAAATACCAAACACTTTTTTAAAAAAATCTTCATTACTTCACACACACACGCACTCACACACACACATACACAACACACACACACACACACACATATTCTAAATTGCTTCTACTCTTCAGAAAATGTCAGTGACAAAAGAGCAAAGTTATCCATTTATGATTATTATTAAATCCGAAAATTTAAGATTGGTTTACCTTTTATTACTACCATCCAAGAGTTCAGACTTAAAATGAAATGTTACGGTCTGCTTAATTAGTACTTCTATCTATCCATCGCTTGGTTTTTTTTTCCAGTTGAAGATCGATTCTCAAACTCTATAATATGGCAGCATACGGACGTGTCCTAGAAATTTCATCTGTTGCTTTCTGAGAGTTTTTTAATCAGAGACCTGTCGTAATATTGACGCATTGGTTTATTTATCTGACAATGTTTTGATTAGATTAAATAAATAATGATTTACTTTTTTTTCAGCTTCCAAGTCATCTCTTTTTTGTAACTCCGAATTTTTCATAAAAATATGATCTTGTGATCATTGTTTAAAAGAAAAAAAAAGGATGCGCTATCTGTCCTTTATCACATTTTCTACAGTACGCCTTTCAATGTTTTATCTTAACTCACCTGCCTATAGATAGCTGTTTTATTCAATGAGTTCTTATTAATGCTCAGAGATAATCTTGCTCTATGTGATTCAGTTGAACTTTAGAGTCAACTGCAGTGACAAGACACTTTATCTCAGGGCTAACTTTCCTTCTAAATAAAATATAAAAAATAAAACATTAAAATGCGCTCTACAAGTGCACTCTATCATAATGATACTATAAATTATCTATAAATAATATGTGGTGCAAAGAATAGAATCGACACCTCACATCTGTTGTAACATG
>BLXT01005934.1:330103-346452 GCA_019648995.1 Plakobranchus ocellatus
GGGGGGGGGGGGGGGGGGGGGGGAGTCAGTGGAGGAATGTTGTCACCATTGTTAAATTTGCTAATATATTTCTGTAGCAGCCAAAGTTCAAGTCCCCCTGCCTTCTCCCCCACTCCCGATAAAAATAAAATTCCACAACACCCTTGTCTGACGATAGACTGTCAGCCTTATGGGCAATAAGCCTTCTTTACTCCTCACCAGACTTTGGGGTCTGAGATCTGTGTGGCCCAATCGGAATTTTCATCATACTCGATAGCGTGTTGTGTAACATATTATCAACAGATTAGAGACCGTATCTCTACACTGTGTCATTTGTTTACGTTGACAGAAAAGCAGATATAGTCCAAGCATATGATCGTGTGGACGGGTAATATGCATGCACACACACACACACACACACACACACACACACACACAAAAGTAAATCATTGTTTAGATGTAGTGAATACCGGCACCTCGCTAAAAGTTTACTAAACTCAACTGCGTGCAGCAAGGCTTAGAATTTGTTTTTTTTTTTTTTTTTTAAATTCATATCGCATCGAGATATCATTGGGTTTTTTCTTCTACCGTTTGGTTAATATGTTTTAGATTTTTTTGCAATGAATTGTCCATAAACAGTTACAGAAATGATGAAAGATCCAATTTTTTTAAAATCTAGATTTTAATATTAAAGAAAAAAAGTGAAATTAACATGAGCGCATTGCGAATTTTTTCGATGTAAAACATTGAAAGTGACAAAATCATTGATGCAATCATTTATTTTAGTTCATTTTTGAACTAGCGTATTTTTTTTTTTCAAAATAAAAATAGCTGTTAAAAAAAATCAGGCTTAAATGTAAAATCGTATGGCTTTGCTGTTCATCAATTATTGCAGACTGAGCACTAGAAATGAGCCTGCGAAACTCTTCAAACTAACACAAAAATTTTAAAGGCCTTTTTTTTTTTTTAATTATTTTGCATATAAATTCAGTTTTTGATTTTGTTCTTTGCTTTTCTTTTTTTTTTTTTTTTTTTTTTTTTGGGGGGGGGGGGGGTTGTTTTGATTTGTTTTATTTAGCTTTTTGTATTGCTTTTGGAATAATTGCATTCATGATTTGTGCATGGATGACATAGATATTGGTCTTTGGTGTTGAAGAGGTATAGTGGTATTTGTGTACAGCCTGTTTACAACAATGTGATCTCAGGCTTTCTGGCCCTCCGTTCCACTGGCCACGATTTAAATCCTCCTACGTTCCGAGAGGATCTCAAGCTGCAATGGGTCGCCGCACATCACGAAAGATGTTCTTTGTATCTCGCTGTTAGTGTTATATACAAAGTAGGGGTGGGAAGATTTAGCTATCAGATATTAGGGAGAGTTCGCTACCTATTGTGCCACCTACGCGTTTTTAATTACTGTTTGCCCAAATACTTTTGAAATATTTTGTTTCGAACTAATAGGAACTAAAGAATGCAGGTTTAAAAATTCCAGTGGAAGAGATAAACTTCAAAACACACAATCCTTAAAAAAAAAAACCAGAAAAACAAAAATATCTTCACACACACGAACGCTGAATCTTTCCTCTTTCTTTAATGGTTGCTGCTACATCCAGTGCACTATTTGATACGGAAATATATTCCCTATTGTGCACATATTTTTTTTTATCTACACTCTTTTTTAATCTTCTCTGTTTTTTGTTTTTGTTTTTTCTTATAACATTTCTTTTTATAAACGTTGCAACGACCATTCTTTGTTTAGAGCTTTTATGACCAATATTGTAAATGCGTATTTAAAACGCCAAGCTCGCGAATACCGTTCACAATGCGTGGGTAAAGGGCAAGCTGCCATCACTGCTCGAGATTTCAAAATAGATAAGTGTATGCATTTGCCATGTGTTTGAAATAGAAGATTTAACGATAGCTTCGAAAAACCATAATCTATTTTAAACAGGTTGACAAACAAACATTTACACACGCCCATTTAGATCTAATGCTACCGACTTTATATGTAAAGGACTCAAATCCTCTTAAATAAGCCTTGATTAAAATTTTAATTAATTTGGAAGGTCTGAAAAGTTTTAAAATTTCATTTCTGAAGATGAGCACGCCATGCTGCTTAGAACTACTGTTTGTACCTCTCTGTGTATTTTATTAGTGGGCTCTTCATAGATTTGTTTGTCCATTTTACTTAAAAGATTTCTTTTACTTCAAGTTTATTTTATTATATTGCCTGCCAGACAATAAGTGCTTGTGTTATGTTTATAACCCGGACACTGCAAGGTGATCTCAGGCTTTAAGGTCGCCGTTTGACTTCATAGGCGTCGATGGTGGATTCCAAACTCCAATTCACTGAAGAAAGGCCCATGCGGATTTTGGGGCGGATTCGCTAAGCACTCGGTCACCTATACTCCGGCCAGACCAATAAGCTTAGAGATTACTATGTCCCAGATAAATGAGCACTAGACAATTACCTCCCTCCCCCCTCCAAAAAAAAAAGAAAAAAACCTCCCCTAAGCCTTCTCGCCCTAGCCCTAGTTGCTCGATTTTATTTCTTCCATCAAGCCGAATCAGCCCCTCCCTTCATACATTCTAAAAAAAGAAAAACAAATCGTTTCTTTCCAGGAATAACGACCTAGAGATGTACACCAACAGACAATTCCTGTCCAAATTCCTTGTGGGCGTCAATTTTGACTCCAGCCGGAAACAGGTACATGTTTTCATTCAGTTGTTTTGTTTTTAATTTTTGTTTTTCTGGTTGATTATTTGTTGCTTGTTTGTTTGCATGATTGTTTAGTTAATTGGTTGGTTGGTTGGTTGGTTGGTTTAAAAAAGCAGCAGTTTCGTTCAGGATTTCCAGTGTCAAAAAAAGGTACACAGGCGTATTGATTAGTTTGAAAAAAGAACATTGAGAAGAATTCAACTTTCAGCCCTCAGGAAAAAGAAAATTGCAAATCCCACGAAGGCAATCAGATTTCTCTGCCCCCAACAGAATCTGATGCTAAAAATAATGTATTGAAAACCATGCTAAGTTTCGATTTTTCATATGACTGATGATAAAAGTAACCAAGCAAACAAGCCACTGAACCATCTACTTCTACAAAAATAGAAGCATCTGACTGAGGCCATTCGCCCAGCCATTCCATCCGATTAGACTATCTATTGAGTATAGAATGGCTGGGCGAATGACTTGAGTCAAATGCTTCTATTTTTGTTAAAGAGGATGGTTCAGTGGCTTGTTGCTTGGTTCCTCTGTCTGGCAAGGCGGTGGGTGCAAACGAGGATGTGGGTTCGAATCCTATTCGGACATGTTGTAATTTTCTCTCGTCTTCTATCTTATCTTGTCTTGTCTCTTGCTAGGTCTAAGTGCGTGAATGTCTTCTTAATCTCTTATTCTAAATTCCTGTCGTTTACACTGTATCTCTTGTAGATCCTTAGATCTAGCACTGTGGTCTGGGCTTACTGAATCGGAAGAAGATGTAGGTCAATCTTTCAAACAGCCTTGACTGGGATCGGCTGGGAGCTATACGTGTCTCTCTTCGAGCTTGGCTACAAAATTATGTAAAAAGAAAAGTGTGTAAAGTGCCTTTCAAGGGAGTTCATGCATCACCTGGAATAATCTGTGATGATAATAGTGCCTCACCAAAAATCTCCACTTTGAGTGGCCGGAGAAGATATGTTGACAGGGAATATGAGCGCTGCAGAGAAGCTGGTTAGCACAACGTAACGAACCTCATGTCTTTTTTCTTATTCTTTTGAATCCCTGACAGGTGACATCAGAGCAAGCCTCTCGACTCGCCTCGCAGCTAGAGATGCAGTTTCACGACCTTGACCCCAGAAGTCGCAAGTCCACTGTTGGTGTAGTCATAAAACTCCTCGACCTTGTAATGGTCACTGTGCAAAGATTGCCGAGCCTGACCATTGATATACGGCCCGGTCAGGTAACGGAGTTGGATGCTTCTCAAAAACAAAATGGCCGTAGATGGGGGCTTAGAACAAACTCTGTTGCTTCGGATATCCCTTTGAACGTGCTTTCGGGGCACCCCCCGCACAAGATGAAATGCTCGTGTTAATTCTAGTGTCTTTATGTAGTGTGGTGTTCATTATGGTTGCTTTTTTATTGTTTTTCTTCTAGACCTGTGCTCTTTTTTCACAGGAAACCTTAATCTGAAGCTTAAATCTGAGATTACAAAAAAGCGTAAGGCGCGCTCTATATGTGCTGTCTTAATGATAACATACAAGTAATTTAGGATAATTATGTGTGGGAAGAAAAAAACAAGAATGAAAATGAAGAAAAATGCTATTCAGTTTTTTTTTTTTTATTTTACTTTTTTTTAAAAAATGAAAACGAAAGATCGAGAAGAATTTAAGTTCAAAATATAATGCAATTCATTTTTATTATGGCTTCCTCTATTCTAAAAACATGAAATTACACAACTGTACTACTAAAAATGTTCAGAATATGAAAAACAATGTTTTCTGTTGTTTTCTGTATAGAAGGCAACCAACTTCAATTAGTGCTTGATGTCTTATCTATCACAGTTTTTATGTTTCCTTTGTGTAAGATACAATGAGCCTCATCAATACCATGATGAGTATTGGACTCATGTTCTCGATCACTCATTCTTATCCGTCAGGCTATTAATAATGTTCATTATGTTATTTGTAATTTTTTTTCCTTACATATTGCCGTCCAGATATAAATATGTCGGGATGTTGGGATGTTGGATATCAAGGGTAACGGGAGAACAATATTTTAGTTTGTACGGGTCTTTATATCAATTTTGGGGAGGGGCGAAAAAGGTGGAGAGAGAAGGCAATAGATAGAAATTGTGGGTTGAAGTTTGCGAGAAAGAGATTTGGAACGATTTCACAACTTAAGATAGTCAAACTTTGCTCAATTTGTGTTCAATTCAACACTTTTGTTATCTTTTCCCCCAAAAAAGCCAGTCTACTGCGATTATAGCAAAAAGATGATAGCGCATCGTAGGCACATGAAATAAACCTGCCTTTTTATGCCCAAAGATCCAAGACGCAAAAATAGGTCAACTTAAGTTATTTATAGTTTCAGAATTCCCGTTCCATGGCAGACTTTTCAATGCACATCACGTTATTTCAATTTTAACAGTACATGTATACAGTTGACGATTTAGAAGAGTGTTATAGTGCAAAGACAAATCCTGCAAATGCACTTTTTTTCCGATTAACCCAATGGTGTTTGCCTAGTTTTGTCCAAAAAAAGGCAGGATAGAATTTTATACCAATGTAGATCCTACACAAACGCAATAATTGATTTATAATGCGACATTAAAGCTGAAACTTTTAAAGTCTCTTAGCTTAAGCTTCCCTTTAAAGACTTTTCTAAAGACAGTTGAATGGTTTTGTTTTATGCCAGTTCATATCAAAGTGATCTTAGGCTTTCGGGGCAGGGCGCCGGTATCGGGGCTGGAGCTCTGGCGAAAGGGTCCCTAGAGATCTTAGGGCTGGTTCGCATCCGCTGTGCCACCCCCGCCTCATAGCTCAATAAAATAGTAAGTTTTGTATCATGCAATTCGCTTTGGTAAGATTTCAGCTTTTTGCAATTGCTAATATACCTTGTGAGTGGTTTAGTTCTGTCTTTTCTTTTCTTTTTCAACGTTTATTATATTGATAGAAATATTTGATTAAACAGTTACAGATTTAACAATGTATTTAAAAAAGAAGGAAGCTGTCGAGTGCAAGAGTTTTCTCTTTTTTTTTCGTTTGTCGCAAGGTTTCCGCAATTTTTTTTTCTTTTTTTTCGACTATCGCAATATTTACACAATGTCTTTTCTATTTTGATATCTAAGTCGTAATAATACGCCTTTGTATGTTTTTTGTCATCTTTCGTTACATTTTTTTTTTTTTTTTGCTAGCCCTTACTTTAAAATATATTGCCTTATCGCGCTGAAGCTTGCCATCTAAATAAAAAGACAAACGGGTAAAAACAATAGTTGTCCAAATAGCTGGATTCAATTTTTTTTTTTCCGGCAAGATGCTCAAAATAAATGGTTCATGATAAAAGCAACATTTTTTAAAATTGTTATTTTGTTCTTTATTTGTTTTTTTTATAACCTTCACTCCTACTCTCAATATGTTTCCTTTTTCTCCATTCAGTCCTTCTATCACCTGTCCATCTTTTTGTCTTCGTGACTTTCTATCTCTCTGTCTGTCTGTCCTTGTGTCCGTCTGTCTGTACATGTATGTATTTGTCTCTGTGTCTGACTGTCTATACGTATATCTGTTTGTCTGTATGTCTGTCTGTGCGTTTGTCTATATGTCTGTCTGTTTGTCTGTGTGTATGTTTATATGTCTGCCTGCTTGTCTGTCTGTCTTTGTGTCAGTATCTCTGTCTGTGTCTATGTCTATGTATCTGACTGTTTTTCTGCGAGTCTGTATTTATATCCGTGTCTGTCTGTGTGTATGTCTATGTATGTGACTGCTTTTTTGCATGTCTGCCCGTATTTATGTCTGTGTGTCGCAATTTTTTTTTCTGTGTGTCTGTCTGTGGATACTAGAAGAAGGATCCTAAGAACATGATCATGCACAGAGGTCGAAACAGTTTTTGATTTAGGTCTATGAATGTGAGGATTTGGTTTTTGTATAGGGCCAGTCCTCAACAAGGTGATCTCAGGATTTCAGGCCCTCCATCAGGCCGGGATGCCAGTGGCGGGGCTCGAATCCGAGAGAGAATGGTCCTTGCAGATCTCAGGGCGGACTCACTAGCCACTGTGCCACCGACGTCCCCTATGAAAGTGAGGAGATGAGTCTACGCTGCTAGTGTTTTAGAGAGATAGGTGTTCGATCAGCTAGTAATTTCGCCCTGAAATATGCAGGAATTTTTTTTTTGTAGCAGTTCGAGTAGCCTAACGAGGGTCATAAATGCCTGAGATATCCTTACATGCACAGGTTGCAAGTATGTATTAACTAACGGCTCAATGCCTAAGCTAAGACTTGTTTTACCTGTAGAATCATCATAAAAGATGTAAATAATGTTGTGTTTACTCTATGGCTAGGGCTAGCCAAACCGCCCTGAGATCTCAAGAGACGCTTTTGTCGCGGGTTCAAGTTCGGACCCGTTATCGGTGCCCTGGTCTGATGAGAGCTTGACGAGCTGAAATCACATTGTTGTGGAAGAGAGCTTGAAAACTTGAGATCATCTTGCTGTGGAGGAGAGGGTGAAAACTTGATACTAATTTGTTGTTGAAGGACTTACATTATGCAAAACTCAAACTATCCCATGGACACTGAAAGCAATACAGGTAAGTGTATACAAATATAAGTCATCGAGAACTTGACGTTCGCTGTATTTTAGGTTCTCCACCGGTAGGCGAGCTCAGGCCTTATGGCTACCGTGACACAAAACTTGCGGCAGATAGATCCCTATAGATTTCGGACAAGTTTATTTACCACTGGACAAAAGAATTTGAGCGCGTTGGAAAAAAAGATTTGTGCAACAAGCCATGTATACATGTGTATATATATATATATATATATATATATATATATATATATATATATATATATTGTTGTTTTCTTTCTTTTTCGAGAGAGAACACCAGAAAGAATGTATAAGAGGCGCAAAAATGATCTACAGCAATTTCTGACATTGAAAACAACAAAAAAAGTGTAGTAATAGGAGCTGCACAAAAAAGGCAGGGGGGGGGGGGAACGAAAGTTTTCTATAACTCAGGATAAAGGAAAGGAAAGTTGTCTATAACTCCTGCAGAGGAATTTGTTTTGTGATTGAACGGCATCCTCACACAAGATGCTCTCCGGTTTTTAAGGCACCAGGCCAGGTCAGGCCAGGCGTCAATGGCAGGTTTGGACAGAAAGATCCATCGCAACAGAAAGATCCATGCGGATCCAGATCTAATTCTAACTGGTTCGCTGGTCATCGTGCCATATCTATCCCCAACCCCCTCCCTCCCTCCCTTTATCTTTTCCGAGGCTGGTGCGGAACTGTAATCTATGCATCAAACGTGTACCATCAAAACCTCTAGAAAAGTCATGTTCTAAAGATATTCTTAATACATATCGCCTCAGAAAGGATAGACACAGCTATATTACGCAATAAGAAGAAATAATCAACTTTCTTAAAACTATCATATAACCTTGGGATGCACATCTTTTGAACCAATCAGAATCCTGTTGAGAATTTTATTTTTTTTTTTTTTTTTGCAAACCGTATAACAGACGAAATTCTAGTTCTTGTTTGAATTTACAAAATTCGAAGCCCAAATTCTCATGATGTTCTGGTTTGGCTAATTAATGAACTCACCAACCGTGCAATTAAATTTCTGCTGAATATCTTGATGAAAAAAAAAAGGATTAAAAATAATCTATGACAGGAGGGGTTATGTTGAATACCAGCCTTTGCGCCAGCTGGATTGCCTTGTTGCAAAGGTTCTTTTGAGGTTTTTTTTTTCTATCATAAATAATGAGGCTTGTATCTTCGAGCCGTCGCCTGGTCTAGGCTGTTAGATGTATACAAAAAATTCCAATTCGATAGACATTTAAAAGCGATAACTTTTTAGACAGTAAATTGCACAGGTTGATTCATTAGTTTTGAATCAACAAACATTCTAAAGTGTTTTTCCACAACGTCTGATCAGATTCTAAAAGTTTTAGATAAGGTGTACGGTTGTTTATTAAGGCCATTAAGTTCATTGTCGATAATGTTGTTTCAAAACATCATATTAAGCAAATCAAAACATCAAAGTAAGCAAATAAAAAACAAACATTTGTGATCTAAATCGTATTTCAAAATTTAGTTTAGTGAATCTCAGGGTAAATTACAATAAGCTGTCATTTTTTTTTAACAAATCTGTTTCTAAACGCGCCGAGATGGTGTCTAGGTAGAAAATTTCACAGTTCAAAAGGAAAAGGTTGTGAGTTCAAATCCCAAACAGATGGGGGTCAATGAAAAAAATGTAACAGAGGGACACCTAAGTGTCATGATCTTGTGTGGCTCGGCTCCCTCAGGGTGCTAGAAGTTCAAGGCCGAAACACTTGCCTAAGGCGGTTTCTTCTCTGAAGACCCTCTGCTGCCTTGTTCTCACATAAGTAAGTATCTTTCTACCACTAATGTCTTCGAGGCTCAAAGCCCAGGAAAGAGGTGAACAGTAACGACGGTGCGCGTCGACAAGGTTCCAGGGCGTTCAAGCCTAAAGCATAGGCCTACTGCTATAACCAACTTGTTAGCTGCCAACATTTCTAGTATTTTTGAAACTCTCTAATATCTTCGAGCGAAAAAATAACAAGCAGGCTCCGAAGATCAGCTTATAATCTGGCCAATCGACGCGTCGCAGGTATCGCTTTCTATACTACGTGTTGGCGGCGTGGTGGCTTCTGTTTGACAACATAAGCTTGGCTTTGACGTCTCCTTCAGTGGTTGTTGAAGGGCGAAATGCGGCCGCGGGGAGGTTGAGGTTGGGAGGGTAGAGGGGAGGGAACAACGGGATGCGGAGATGATTATGTGACCGCGCGTCTATTCAGCCGACCTTTGCCGCGCGAGCCATGAAGAGCACGGAATGAACTATCAAAATAATAATCAATGTGTCAAACACTGAGCAAAAACAAAATGTGCATCCGCCCTAAGGCTTGTCCACTTCTCTTAAGCACGCAACACTCAGCACATGTTTGTGTATACAACTATACCCGATAGATGACATCGGTATGGTTTCCTGTTTGTTTTATTTTAGGAATATGCTCCTTCAAATACAAGGGGATCTCAGGCTTTTCGGTCCTCGCCAGACCAGGGCGGTAGTGCTTAATTCGGACTCGAACTACTCTCGACAGAAAGATCGCCGCAATTATCAGGGTGGGGTAGCTACTTCTTGGTTGCCAACGCCCTTAATTTCTTGTTTCTTCGCTTCTCTCGTTTCAGAATTCATACTAAAGGAAATAAAATAATCCTATAGAATTTTCAATTACGATGAAAATTTGCAACGAACAAAAGGGATAAATTAACCATTTTAACAACAGATTAAACTACTTTAAATGATTTCTCTATTATTAAACTGTAGTTACGAAACCTGTAAACCCTGCACACGACTTTCGCAAGCTGTTGGTAATCAAGACCGAAAGCAGCTTAAATTTTTTTTCCTTCATAATAGTAGGCTGTTTACTGTGCTGTCTTTATGAGATTTATATTCAAAGACATTTTATAGTTACAAAATATGTCATCTTAATCCAAACGTACAGGTATATAAGTTCTTACATGGATAACTTTTTGTTTATCAAAAGAAAAAATACCAGAATTTGTTATTTCACCTTGCGAGAAAAAGGGGGCACACAACAATTAAAACGACATTTAAAAAATTAAAAGCTTAATACTATGAGGATTGACAACTTTTCTTTTATTTTTATGAATTCAAAGAACAGACAAAAAGAGATTTTTTAAAGTAGCAATAAATTAATTTATCAACAGATTTTTTGAAGAGGCAGTCAAAAGACAGTAATTGTCATACAAGTATGTATAATCTCATTAGGAATCAATAAATAGATTCAATGTATATACAATCTCGACTTAACGACTTAATTCATTAAGAATAAAGCATCAACAGAGAGAGAGAGAGAGAGAGAGAGAGAGAGAGAGAGAGAGAGAAGGAAGAGAAGTGAGAGAGGGGGAGCAAGCAATAAATTAGAAAAGCGTAAAATAAATGAGAATGTTGAACAACTTGAGAGGAAAGATCAATCAATATGTTATGATATGTGAGGCAGCCAGGGCAATCAGTCAAAAGTCAATGTAAAAACTTTTGGACTAAAGAGACATTAAGGCATTTATCCAGACTCAAGTAAGTAAGGCAAAAATGATAATCTTTAAATTCACATATATATTTTGAAAGAACATGGATCTACACAATAAAGGGTTTTCGTTTTTGCTCTATTTATCTATTTAAAAAGTAAATTATTAGCTGAACATCATGCTTATATCTCAATTTGTCCAAAATGTGCCTTCTGCCCTAGGCCCAGGTGGCCTAACATAATTTATTATTAATAAACATCACAACAATAAATATACATAAAGTGTGTAGAAGTAAAAGGAATGTTGTTTTGATGCAGTTTAAAATGTTACAGAAATAGTCAACAAGTAATCGAGAAAAGAAAAACACTGTTGTTGAAGACAGCTGAGTTTGACAAGAAAAACAACAAACGATATTTTTGTTTTGAAAACCGAACAAATGAATGCATAGCACTAAATATGTTCGTTGCAAGTTGTGTTATGGCAATGTTATAATAATATTATGATTAGAGCAATCGAACACTGTTAGACCAAAAAAAAAATATATATATATATTGAACCAAAAGATATGACCATGGCGAAATGATATCGAGTCCCACCATTTGTTTTCTTACCGTTTTAAGGTACCTGGCTAAACGGAAAATAATTTTTCAACCGAAATGTTCTCTAGTCTCTAGAATTTCGGTTTAAAAGCATTTTTTTCTGCAGTTAGACATGATGTTGGAGGCACGAATCCCTGACTATTTACTTTACGTAGACCCAAATGTGTGGCAAGTTAGATGTGAAATACATTTAACGATGGATAAAGACCGGCACAGCATTTTGTAAGATTTGTAAATTGTGAAAAATACTTAGATAGAATATTGTTGCTGCTATGCTATGACAGAAAGGTGCAATTTTTTGCTAAAGACATGTAAAGGAAAAAAAATGAGTTTAAAGATGTGTCTTTGTTAAAAATGGAATATAAAGCGACATCTGACACATAACGACTGATCTTAAGGCATACATATAAGTAATGCTCTCTGTCATTGCAACTTTCCCAGTAAGATTGAGAACTCCTTTTTCATACAAACCTAATTATGTCGAGAACGAATCCCGGCCATTCAGGATCTAAGGAACATACATTTATCAAATTCCACCAAGAGCGATTGCATTTCTTAGAAAAAAACAGTTTGATATTCTAAGTTTCGTGGATTTACATTAATGCGTGCAAACAGTTGTATGTGTAAAGTGCACTCGCGCCTGTTTTGTGGGAAGTTGTTTTCTTCCTATCATAATCAGAGTGAATGCAATATCATACTGCCAGGTTTGGCAAAGTCACATAATGCCAATAATGACATAAACAGACAAATATCAACTGTACACTAAAGCTGAAAAAAGCTTCACGTTTCTTTATAACAGAAATAACCAAATTCAACTATTTTTGCTCTGATAATTGTACGTTGAAAGTGAGGAGATGGAGCAATGATACAGAGAGAGAGAGAGAGATAGAGAGAGAGAGAGAGAGAGAGAGAGAGAGAAAGACAGACAGACAGACAGACAGACAGAGACAGACACAGAGACAGAGAGAGAGAGAGAGGGAGACAGAGACAGAGACATAGAGAGAGATAGGAGGGGAGGGAGGGGATAAGGTGAGGTAGATTAAGAAAGTGCACAGAGAGATAGAAAGTCATTGAGACAGAGAGAGAGAGAGGGAGGGAGAGAGAGAGAGAGAGAGAGAGAGAGAGAGAGCAAGATAATGAGAGCGAAACCCTTGAAATGGATTGAAAAAAAAAACTGAGTAAAAAAGCTAACTATTGTAACAAAGACCAATATTAAAACAATTAGATGTTTTGATTTCTTTTTGTAAGAAATAATGGGATGCATTGAAGACATTTGTTCTATATTATAGGTAAATTCTATATATATATATATATATATATATATATATATATATATATATATATATTTCAGATTATGGCAAATTATCACATTGCAATAACATTAATGTCGAAAAAAAAAAACATATTGAATGGTATAACAATGTTTTACAATCTTCAGCTGTTGCAGTTATGAATTGCGACACAAAAGCTATCAAATTCAGCAGAATTTAATGCTGTTATATATCCTTTCTTTTGGTGAGCGTTGAGATCGTATATCAAAGCATTCCGATATAAGTAGATTGAGTAGCGAAAAAAAAAAAGGAAGAAGAAAGAGAGAAAGTGAGAAATTGTGATGCAAGAAAACCCCAGGTTGGTTTTAAAATCATTTTGAGAACAGAAGCAAATAGCAAAATGGCTTGTGATAAAAAAACGAACAACAGAAAAAAAAACATGTAAATTATTTCTATTTACAGCAAATCTCAATGTTTAAGTTTGAGCATAAGTTTTGAGTGTTGAGCAAAGCACTTTGACTAGGTTTATTTGGTTGCGAGAGCAAATAAATCAAACAAAGTATAAGCATAACAGAAAATGGATGGAATGAATTGCACGTTAAGCTGATTTAGAATGGCTTTTTAAAACATACATGATTATGAGTATCAGACCTGTGTTGTTTGGTTGCCTCTTAGTTTGTGAGTGTATACGCACGCGTGTGTGTGTGTGTGTGTTTGTGTGTGTGTTTTTCAGAGGAGAGAGGTAACATCGTAACGTTATTCAATATATTGGAATACATTGGTTTTGTGTGTATGTGTGTGTTTGTGCCAAATGCCTGTCTACAACAAGGGGTTCTCAGGTTTTTAGACCCACGTCATGCTGGGGCGTTGGTGACGATCTCTGAACTCGAACCCGCAGCAGAAAAAAAAAAAAATTCCGTCCTATTCCCTTGTTCGCTCCCTAGCTATCGCGCGACCAACGCCCCAGAGCCTCATGCGTAAAGTGTTAATAGTTTTTGAGCTTATTTTTCCTAGTCCAATGCTCTGCCCAAAGCACTAAGATTTGAAACATTCTAGCGAGCTGAGAAAGCACTGGATGTAAGTTTCTTTCTTTCTTTTTTTTTTTTTTTTTCTAATTTGTAACTTCTGTGAAAATTTAGTATTGACAGAGAGCACGATAGGTATATTGAATATGATGATGTGAGATTGTGCGAACTCAATAATTGTTGCAGAGGCTACAAGTGGAAATGAGTTACATACAGTATCCGATTACCCTTGGTAAAATTTGCAGGGATAAGATTACAGCGAACTTATCATTCTTTTCGTAAGCTTCTAATTCATTGGGTTTTTTTTTTTTGTAATGTATCTCCCTACCAGAATCTACACTTGGCTTTGACCGATATCATTATACTAATTTGTTTTAGGTATAATAATGTAAAAGTTAATTCTGAGTCTAGATCTAAACTAACGTAAAACAAATCGGGGTAAAATGTGGATGATATTTACCAAAGGGATTTTATCCTAAGTTTTTCCGTTACTGTCATTCCCTATTAATATAATTATAGTGTGGCTGGAATCAGGATCACTAGTATGAGATCTCTGAGAAGTCCATTCCTGGATCGGATACTCAGTCTGAATGTGTAAGTTTTAGGTGTATGCTATGGTTTTTTTCATTCCTATAATGCACTTACGTAACTTTAAAGGCTTTTTTTCTATCGATACCAAAGTGCCTACACAAGGAATCGATTATCCATCTGAGCGGTCAAAGCTTAGATGTACACACGGGATGTTGGTGACATAGTTGTAGGCAAAGGCGCCCTGAGAACTGCTGGGAACTTTTGGTTGTGAGTTCAAGTCCTCTCTTCTCTGCCCCCCNCCCCCCCCCCCCCACCACCCTCCCCAAATAAAAAAAAAACGCTTTGACCTTACGGGGGTCTGATAGCCTGAGATCACCCTGTTGTAGAAGGACTATAAGCAGGCAAAAAAGAAACTTTACTTCACGTACAGTTATAGATATATTCTATAGTAAGCGATAGAGACTTGAAGTTTGCATAAGCAGAGAAAAAAATATTTTCATTGCAACAAAGAACAATACTGACATTTAACAATCATTTAACGGTAAGTCATGGAAAATAATATTGTAAGGACGTTATAAGCTCATTAACTATTCCATTGTATTATGCATTTCCATTAAAATAAAAAATAAATTGATTGCTATCTCCTTTAATAGTTTACAACGTTTAAAATGCCAAGTCGTATAATGGCACATTCGAGAGTGCATCAGTAGTAACCAAAAAAAAATTTTTTTCATTTATTCACATCATTAATATAACTGCTATAAATGCAATTTGCATGAAAAATATACATGAAGGCAGTATTTTACACATATTTTAATAACATTTACAAATATTAAAAATATTAGTTACAAAAAGAACAGCAACAGCAACAACGACATCAATAACAACGGCAGTTAATATTCATAGCATTTAATTACATTTTGATACATTCAATTTTTGTATAAGCCTTGCGAAATTTGAAAGGTTTGAGCTAAAGGTGAGGGAGACATTCTAAAATATCAATGTCAGATATGATGCTGTTCCATTTGAGTGGTCTTCGATTAGAGACTACCATTTATAGAAATTTAAAAAAAATACCGAAGTTTTTTGTTTTTGTTTTTGTTTTTTTTTTAACCGAGAAAATTCTATGGTAATGACAGAATGATGATTTTAAGATTTTAAACTTGTTTTTCTTTGCTATAAAATTGCCAAAACTTAGAGAAAATTTATATATATATATTATAATATTGTTCATAGAGAGATAGGTAAATAAGTAGGTAGTTAGATAGGTAAGTAGGCAAGCAGGTAGGTATGCAAGCAAGTTGGGAAGGGGGGCGGGTAAATTGACAGGTTGGTTGGTATGTAGATGTGTGGGGGTAGGTAGATGTGTGAAGGTTAGTAGGTAGGTTGTAGATATTTAGATAGGTAGATTAGTCAGCGGCAGGCAGTTAGGTAGAAGGCTTATTGGGTAGGTGAGTAGGTTGTTAGGCGGGTAAGTAGATACAGAGAAAGAAATTAAGAAGGATAAGTACATGACAGTTATGTTATGAAGCAAACGCACTGAAGGCTATGTATTAAGCCAGAAAGCTAGACAGAAAGTCAAGGAAGAAAAGAAAAAGCTACATCCATTATTTGTAATATCCAAAGATAGACAGGCAGACAGATAGAACTGTCAAAGTCTTCAAGGAATGCTGGTGTAAATGAAACTACATGAAAATATTAGGGGTAGATTTCGAACTATATCATTGTTTCTATCATCAATAAGTCGGGTGCCTTGCCTTACAGCGTGTGCGATCATTTCCTCCATAAGTTCTCATAAGTTCTCGATTTTTAGTGGCTGTCATTGTTGTTACCATAATACTTATCGGATAAAATAGAAAACATTCCGAGTTTTAATCGACTTCATTCTTGAAAGAGTCAGTATGGAAAGAGCAAAAAAAAGAATTGGTAGAAGTACCTTGCTTTTCATAACAAATATTCAAGCTATAGAAAATAATAAATATTGCTATTCAATTCTCAATGCGCTTTTTACAATAAGTGTATCAAAATGTTCGTAGAATTAATAAGATGGAAATATTGTAACATAAGTAATACAACCCCTTTCCGAATTCCTTGTCTCCTCTCTCTCTCTCTCTCTCTCTCTCTCTCTCTCTCTCTCTCTCTCTCTATCCATCTATCTATCTATCTATCTATCTATCTATCT
>BLXT01005934.1:504034-517048 GCA_019648995.1 Plakobranchus ocellatus
ACATTGCCTAGATCTAAATTATATCCGACTTAAAGCTGTCTCCACTCGATCAAAGACCCTGGACTTTTAGTGGACAATTAAAGCTCTCGGCTAAAGGCTTCTTTTAGTTTAATCGATGCCTAAACCCTGTTCAGAATAAAAATAACATTTCCATAGCCGTAATTATGTTCTTTGTTAAGATAGGAGAGTGTAAGTATCCGGTCTTTGAATAGAGTAGGCTTAGTTGTTTTTCGTTTCATTTCGTCTCGTTACATTTCAAAAACACCCTCTTTTTAATTGATTTCAAAGATCAGAGTTCCTGTGCATTAACTGTTTACATGCATTGATTTATTTTATCAAAACAATAAATGATATTCTCCTGTGCAATGTTTCGTGTTTTTCATTTTAAAATCACGTAAGAAGAGGCTTGCAAACTGAATGAGTTAATCCTATTGATAACCTGGAATAGAATTTTTCTTAAGAACAGATGAACCGAAGCTTCTCACCAGAGTTCGCACAGAAACGGATGTGTCTATCTAGTTTGGAACGAGTTTTTGAGCTCAAAGCAGCTGTGCATGTGCAAAAATAAATAAAAACGTGTGGAAGTGTAGAAAGTAAAGAAGGTCGAGTGAATAATAAATCTATACCGTCGTCGTCTCGGCGACAGTAATATTAGTCGTGGCGTTTGAGATGGCCAAAATATTTCAGTCTTCTCATTTGGATTGTTTTAGTAATCCAAGTTTTACTTTTAAGGAATGGCAAGTTTCCTCGTTGTTGTTTTTTTCACCTCTCAATTATCAGGAAAAATGTTCGATTCTAGCTCTCCATTCAAAAGGTGTTGATCGTATGACTATTTGCAACATTAAAATCTTTTTTTTTTACTTGTCCATGTATTTTGGTTACAGTATAAAGGTTGTCTTTATTTTTGTCGATTTTAATTAAGATGAAATGAGGAAGTCTTACTTTATTCTTTGGAGCTTCGTTTTTACATACACAGAAGAGCAGTTATAAAAAGATGGACCCGAAGATTGATTCATATTTTTACTATGTTTTGAAAAAAAGAGATACCAATTTACAATGTGGAAAGGGGCAAATGAACGCTTGTGATGCAAAATTCACGCAAAAGCAAAGTCATGGGGAAAAAAAATGATCTGTATCTCTTTACTATGTGGTGATTGAACCTAAAGTATCAGTGGGCGACCACCTTTTAGTGATTTTGTCATCATAGTTGTGTTCGAATAATGTTTGGTTGATTTAAAATGCATGATTGTATCCAGAACAGATTTTAGGCATTATTTTTTATGCCATTGTCCGTTCTTTTAAATTTAGATATGAATTTTTTTCTGGGCTATTGTGAAAACCTCTATTAAATCCTAAAGTGTTAACACTTGAGGTCCTAAATCAGTTAAATGATAACATTATGGCGTTTCTTTTCTTTCATTTTTTTTTTAACTTTGAGAGTTTGTTTGTTTTTGTTTAGTTGCTTTTGTGTTGGTGCTTTAGTTATAGTTTCATGTTGGTGCTGTAAACGTTTTTGTCTCTTTGTTGCTTACGTTGCCGTTATTCCTGTAGGTGCTTAAACTTTTGTTGTCTTGTTGGTACTTAAGTTTTTGTTTTGCTGGTGATTTAATTCTTGTTGTCTTACTGGGGATTTAGTTCTTGTTATTTTATTGGTGCTTTAACCGTTGCTGTACTGGGAACTTCGTTCTTATTGTCTTGTTGGTGCTTTAGTTTTTGTTGCCTTGTTGGTGCTTTAGTTCTTGTTGTCTTCTTGGTGCTTTACTTCTGTTTGTCTTGTTGGTGCTTTAGTTGTAGCCTTGAAGGTGCTTTAGTTCTTGTTGTCTTTTTGGTGCTTTACTTCTGTTTGTCTTGTTGGTGCTTTAGTTGTAGCCTTGAAGGTGCTTTAGTTCTTGTTGTCTTGGTGCTTTATTTTTGTTTGTCTTGTTGGTGCTTTAGTTGTAGCCTTGAAGGTGCTTTAGTTCTTGTTGTCTTTTTGGTGCTTTACTTCTGTTTGTCTTGTTGGTGCATTAGTAGATTTTCTTGCTTTAATGCACAGTACTGAATTACCAGCATCCCTCCCATATGTCATTTTACTCTTGCCTTGGCCACACGATATTTTCCAGTGGACCAAACCCAAAATTTTGGATAAACAGCAGCGAAGCGGGGGACAGAAGATAGATAGAGGTCTGGTTACTTTACCAAGCTTCAGAACCGAGTCGGCAGCGAAAGAATCGTTATTTCTAGTTATTTCTAAGTTATTAAACTTAATCTTTAGATGTAGGTGCGAATCTATAAGACACACAATTTATTTTAAAAAACTCAAACCTGACACTTTCCTTAACTTTTAGCTAAAAATGAAAAAAGTTCCAATCTAAAAAAAGGTTTTTTAGGTTACTCCACTGACATGTGTAGATTTTTTTCGCATTTTTTATTTTAGAATTTCTTAGCAAGAGAGTTCATTTTTATTTCCCACTGGGGTGGGAACTGGGGTGGGATAAACAGCACGTATGATAAGACTGGCTTTATTTAGTTAACGTACGTCCTTGTTTAGCGTTTGTTTGCTTTACGAACATGTTTGCTACGCATGTTTTTCAAGCATGTTACTTCTTTCATTTGTATTAACACCAAGCACGTAACTTACACATGGTCAATCGAATATCAGGTCACACTGGGCATGTTATGTGGACCTAACAAATAAAGACAGCTCCGTCTGGCTTTGAACAGGTGCCTCCATTTGTGCGTGGTACATTGTGGAAAGCAACAACATTTTTTTCGTTATTGTGAATTAATCACTAATATTCGTATATAAAAACGGACTACAGCACATGTAAAACTTTCTTTGAAGAAACGGAGAAGAAAACCAATATTTCCCACACTGGATCATGTAGGATCTTTCCTTACTTGAACCATTAATACAGCTGAAAAAAACAAGCCCCGCAGCCCGATGGGTGCCGAAGTCATGAGACCACGAAAACTGTGAACCCGGATGCAAAAACCTCGAAACTAAATCGCTCGGCCGTTCTCTCGAAACTGATTATAAATAAAGTTTCCACTTTTGATTATACTTAATGTTTTGCAAGATGAGATCTGTAGTGGATGGTCGTCTGTTTGTCGTCGTTGTTGTTGTTGTTGTTGTTGTTGTTGTTGTTAGTTATGTTGTTGTTTTTCCATTGACTCTGGAAGCACCATCACTAGAGAGCTTGCCTTGAGGTCTGAAGGAAACCTTCTGTCGCGGGTTCCAGTTCGAGACAGCCACTGATGCCCTGGCATGAAGAAGACCGAAACACTTGAGATCAGCTTGTTTGGACGGGCAACTAGAAACAAAGCCGGACATATTTTTTTCATTATAATGATAAGGCATAGCCGCTCATGATTTGAATTCGCTTTAATTACTTTTTTATGCTTTCCTTTTTTCAAAATAGCTAGATATCCGCGTTCTGCACGAAAGTGTGAGAGTCCGCGGGGTTAAAAAAAATAGTGACTTACATTATTTTCCTTGTTGTTGCTTTAGTTTTGTTATTGTTGTTGTTGTTGTTGATGTTGTTGTTGTTGTTGTTGTTGGTGGTGGTGGTGGTGGTGGTGGTGGTGTTGCTGTTGTTGTTGTTGTTGTTGTTGTTGTTGTAGTTGTTGTTGTTATTGTTGTTGTCGTTGTAGTTCTTCTTCTTATTTTGGTTTTATTTTGGTTTTTATATGGTTTTAATCGGGGGAACGGGAGGGGGGGGGGGGGGGGGCTTAAACTATTTTATTATATGTATAGAGTTTTGCTCTCTCTAGAGATAGAATTATTGTGAATAAACAAGGCCTACATTTTCTACTTTTATTAAAAAAATAGCAACAATAAATGGATATTTATTGTTCATGATTTATGTCAACCTCTCAAATTGAGTAAAATTTCATGAGGTACAATATTGTCCTCACTAATCCCATTCTCGAAAAATATTATAGACATTTTTTTTTCTTGGAACACTGAATTCTGATCATTTTTATTCAAGCAAAAAGCTATGGAAAAAATGTATGTCTATCCCTCTACTTTTTATCTAACTAGCTAATTGTTCTACAGTGTGAATGTCGGCTAACTATTTAAATGGATTTTGTCGAAAATGTATCTACGTTTTAAAATTTTGAATAGTTCCAATAGAGTTTACAATGGTCTACTGTGTAGTTCTCTAATTCTTTTAAAATGAAAAAAATAGCTATTACATTGATTTAATATTTTGTCTTGTCTCGTCCTCAGTTCGTGACTAGTTTGAAATGGCAATGGAATAGATAGTGTTTGCTCTCCTGGTGCTTCTAAAATTTAAAGAAATGCCAAGTATTTATATCAGTTTTGTGGTGCTTGTTTTTCAGTTTGAGACTACTTCTGATAGAGAATAATTATAATGGCATCAATTTTCCTCAAACACTTTCGAAGCATATTTCAAGGGCTATGACTGGTGGTGAAATCTGTATGCTCTTTTAATAGAGGCCAAACATAGATGGGTTAATCATACGCCCAAGTTTACCAGATCTGTGCAATGATACCTGCTGCTTTTTGGGGCTTACATTGACATTAAAAATATGATCGTTTGAAGTTTATCTTTGAAACGTAAAATCTGCAAAGCGCGATGTACTGTGTACGTATCTGCAATAGAATATTATACACAACAAAGAATTAATTTCATAAGATTTGGTTTCAAGCTCCTCTGACCTTTGAACCGAGGATTTAAAAAAATAATAGATTTTCACAGTCAGTAAAAAGAATTTGGTGGCTATAAATATCTGAGGCTTTAGTGCTTTAATATTTTTAAGCTATTCTGATATTCATTTCGATTCTTAAAGGATTTTAAACTTTTGCTCCGATTCTTTTAAGCAATTGATAAATAGCGACCTGTGAAAAAAATGTACCAACAGAATCCCTGAGATCACCAATAAGTATAGACTAGATAATATCAACACCTTATCTACCAATTAATCACTCTTAATGTTAACTATAATCATGTCTTTGTCTTCACCTACGATGAAGGAAAATGGTGTAGAGAAGGCATTTTTACTGCGCTCAATCGCACAGAATAATTTGATTCTTAACACTTTAGATCTTACCGCTAAGAGTCATTACTGCACGGCTGCTTGCTGAGTGCCCAATACATAGTATAAAATCCTTCATGTCATATTATAGATGGGATTCGAACCCACCTTTTGATCATGCGCCCGACACTCAACCAATATATCATCGACAGTACTGTGACAAATGACAATCTAAAAAGTATTGTGACGGTGAAGATTAGAGGCAATTACATTAAATTGTTATTCTGAAAAGCGTTACTCGCCGAGTGAAAGCTGACCTCTGATCTTCCATGTGAAATGGATTTTTTAATGAGACAACCTGGAACAAAAGATTGCACGCCTAACTCAGCATCTGTTACTTTTATGATCTTTACAAAAATTGTATATATACAAACTTCTGGTTTTTAATGGCACGTGGTAGAGATAACGAAAATTACATAATTTGTCGTTTGGAAGCATACTTTGGCCACTCCCGTTCCACCAACCACTCCGGCCTCTTTTAATTTCAATCTTAGGAGATTTTTTTCGATCTCTATTTTTTTCTTCCTGATAAGGCCGTTCTTAACTGTCTGAATGTCAGTAATGTGAACATGTAAAACCCATCCAGGAGGAGTGGCTTTTTCACTTAAAAAAAAAAATTCTTATCAATGGTGTTTTGTTATACTTTAGTGTGCTCTCCGTGATAGAGATAATTGGCGCTGCTTCTTCGCCAAAGATACTAATTTCAAAGAATCCCGTCAATGTTTAAATAAAAAACTTGGTTTATTAAGTTCAATCGCAATAAATCTGGACAAAAACCTACGAGAGTAATGTCATTAGTCGTGTTATTTTTGCAGGATTTAATTATAATTATATATGTTTTGCTTAATTTTTATTTTTTTTTAATCTACGATTTTAAATTTTCCTCACGATGTAACCAATGAAAAAAAAATAATATAAATTTTTTTTTTGACGTTGGGAGGCGGTTCAGGAAAGCACTTGGCAGTAAAATTTCCTTAGAATCGGTAGCCATTTTCCCGTCGCGAAACTTTCTATTATTGGCCTGGCCCTGAGGAGGGCTTAAAGATTTGAAATCATCTTGTACGAAACCGGCTGTTTTTTGCAAAATTTCAAAGTTAGGAATATTTTTATTCACTTTAACTTGAATTGTAATTATTTTTCGTCCGATTTGGAGTGCAACTAAAAAGAAAAAAGAATTCTTTTTATCTTCAATAACGTTATTTCATTTAGCTTAAGGTTACTTGTTTTCTTGAGTTCTGCGGTGAAGGCAAGCCATTTTTGTCTGCCTTCTCCAATATCCCAAAGAATATTTATCGGAGATAGCTTGTGATTTAATTCAATATTTTTTGCCCTGAAGTTTCTTATGATTGTTACAAAGGGTAACTGACAGATGTAAAGAGCTTCTTATCATTATTTGTGCTCTATTAGCCCATCTCCCCAAAAATTAATAAGTACATAAATATTTTTACATGTGTTAATCTTGTGATACTTTTCCCCCTGCATTTGTTTGTTTTTATCCATTTAACCCGTCCACTAAAAAGACAATCCCTAGTTGTTTGGGACTTTCGTCAGGCCATAACAGAAAAGACTTGAACATGTCACACACATGTCTTTATAGACTTCAGAGCGGATAGCTTAACAATTCTCCAAAAATGCTATATTTTGTTTTTTTACCTTTGCCTTTATCATAGTTTTGCAATGCGAATAATTTCTAGAAAATGTAGACCTTCTCTTGTTTCCATCCAACGGCCCGTCGTGGCGAGATTCTCAAAACTATGATCAGCTTACTGTGGATCAGCCGCACACACACTGGTCAAACTTTTCAGATGTCTTCAGCTTTAAGTTCGATTTCATCAATTTATCCATTTATTATTTTTAGTTGGTGAATGAATACAAAGAGCAAATTAGTAGTTAAAGGGAACAGAAGAGAAGGATATACATAAGATAAAGAGCAAGTGAGTAGTATATAAACAACAGGACTAAGTTCAAAATGCACATCAACAAGAATCCGGGTTAAAAAAAAAAAAAAAAAGTACAAAAAAAAGAGCGCTTCAGTACTTAGAGAGTAGGTTCAGAGGATAGTAATGATGTTGATGCTCACGTTTAATTGCAAGTAAACTGTAGATAGAGTATAACCAGATGAGAGTCTAGAGCCTGAGACAATCCTCAAACGCTCCTACTATATGTGCATTTATGGGAACAAACTATCATCCGTCGCTCATATTCAATTGGCTCGATACTCAAGGAGACAACTAGATTCGAAGTAAAGAAATAGCAATTAATTTACATTTGACTTTTTTTTTCTGAATACCTACAAAGAGTTTGCTTTTGTATCATAGCCGGTCCACATTAAGTGATCTCGGGCTTTCTGGCTCCCACCATGTCAGTGCAAAGGTGGCGGGTGTCCAACTCGCAACAGAAAGATCCTTGCAGATATCAAGGTGGTTTTGCTAGTCATGCTACCCAAAGAAACCCCTTAAGTTATAAAATTTGCCGTTTTACCTACCCTTTCACATAATTGTGAAGATTTGAAGTAATGTGACTTGTGTGTGTGTATGTGTGTGTGTTTGTGTGTACACTTTTGAATAGTGAATAACGCTAGGCTCTATCTAAAGCGGCATTTACGCCTATCGATATAGCCGCCTCTTATCAGAAGGATAATATGGCGTTTTGCAGGGTCGATCAAACCCCTGGTGTAAATGGAAAAGCGCGTAAAAATTCGGCAGATATCAGGCGAGGGAAGAGTCTGTCGACCTTAGTCGCTTAAAATCAGGAACTTCTTGATTATCATGTGCCTGATATCACTCGACATGGCGTGGGTGTCGAAACGAGTGATGTTTCTGTGGTAGTGGGAGAATTTTTAAATGAAGGAAGAGACTTTATTGTAGGTTTTATGATTAATATGACCAGGTTTGAATCCAACACTTTTAAATTAGGACGTCAATGAGCATAATTGTGAATTTTTTTTATTTTTAGCAACATACCAACAAACGATGCTAAAAAATTGTCTAGCACAGAATCCACCATTTTTTTTTTTTGCACATTACAACACATCCGCCTAATATCAGCTAATATTATCGGCACAGTGTAAACGCAAAAAAAGTCTGCTAGATATCAATGAGATTTTGATCCCGCAAATATCGCTCAGATAAAAAAAAAATCTGCCTGATATCAGTCACACAAAATGGGTGGCCTATAATATTTCACTACATGAAGCTAAGAATCGCTATCCTTTCATCTCTCTATCTATAAAATTGTGGAGTCGGAAATTTTGTTCACGAATTACTCAGAAACCATTGCACGTCGAGCTACGAAATTTTCAGAATTATTAGGTCATGGTGTATCTTAGAAACTCACAGAGCCAGATTTTTAGCTATCTTAATATTCATACTTTTTACAACAAAGAAATAGAAATCGGTTGTATTTTGTTCCCTCTATACGATCCAACTTTTTAAAATACCCCAGTTAACATTGGCGAAATGTAAGTTTAAATTAGAAAACTAATGTACAGCCTTATTTTGAACTGTTTCCCTGTATGTGGCTGTGGGGCTGGGGTTGAGGCACTGAGTAGGAAGAACTAAGGCTTGGATTTAGATACATAAAGCAAAAACTTAAGTCTTCTTAGCAATAGCACAGCCTTACTTTATGAGGGAACAATCATACAGATCTAAGAGAAAGCTCACATTTAAAATTACGGTTACATAAAAAAAATGAAGAAAATATATCTCTAGAAGATAAAATATCGATGTGCAAAAGGAAGGCAAAGCAAACAAATGATTTCGGTTTTAGCATAAGCAATAATAGGCCTATTTGATCCAGGTTATCTAACTTCTGACCTATACATCTGAGCATCACAATGGATGATTCTGTTAACTGTTATATTCTGGTGTTCGCCGACGACAAGGTTTTGCCTCGAAAACCATTAAATGATATTATAAGAAACAGGCCGCTTACAGAAAGTGCATGCATGGAAATTGACAAACTTCCTTACGATTTGTACCCCTATAGCTTGATTTTAAAAGAAAATCATTTTCATGTAAATGCTTTCTTGTCAGCCCGCTCTGAACTGGAACGTACCATTCAAAAAGGAGGAAAAAAATATAGATAGATAAATATGTAAGAGGCGTTAGTTACAGCAATCATTGTCTCTCTGTAAAAAGGTTCCTTTCTTATGCCTGGAGCAAAACATGTTGGTGTGTGGGCGAGACCTGAGCGTATGTCGACGCAATGACTTCTAATATATGTACCCGTATACTGCTTTTTTGTGGTTGCTCTTTGTTTTTTGGTTTTTATTTCCTAAATTGACGTGGGTTTTTTTTCTGGTCTTGCGTCAACTTCTGTCTTAATTTAATAGGCTAAACGATCAGCCATGCCAGCCCTCGTGACTTTAATTTTCAGTATCGTGTATTATCTGTGACATGGTTCCCTTTTTTGTGCCATATTGTCCACGACAAAAGACTTTACACGATTTCTTTGTTTAATTCACGATCTTTTTTCAACATGCGTAAGCGTCGAAAGACCTGATTTTATCCAAGTGATACGCTAATCATAAATTTTGTCCGCCTTCTGGACTTTGGTGGCGCAGTGACAAGCATACCCGCCCTTTGATGTGCAGCGACCCTACTTCTTAACCCACTCCCACCCCCCAAATCGACACCCTGTCCTGAAGAGCGCCTGAAAGCCTGAGATCATCTTGCAGTGGATGAGCCTAACGCACATACTTATGTCCATCTTCGGTTTGAGAGGGTTTCTGGGAATGTGTTACAGTCGGTCATTTAAAATCCTAAAAGCTGAGAACTAAAACAATGAGCCTTCACGGTGACTTTCATGCTGCTGCGTGCAGTCTCAAGGTCTTATTAATGTAAAAGAATCATGGGAAATTAGTCCATAATGTAAGGATAACATTCATTCGCATCCACCAATCCGAGATCCTGAATCACAGGAAGAAGACTCATTTCTCTTGAATAATAGATTTTCCCCCACGTTCTTATTCATAAATATTGATTGATATTATTTTCTCATTTAAAAAGAAAAATATATCATGGATCCTCTAAACCATAGTTAGTTGTTTTAAAATAATCTGCATGTAATCATGAGGCAAAAATGTTGAGTTCATGTTATACAACTTAGTTAGAACCTACAATACACCTTTTCCTTCCATAGACCCTCAGTGCAGATAGCACTTTGCTATTTTGAACATTAATATCATCTTCCCAATGTGACGTTTTGCCGCAGGAGCAAGTGGCAAATTTAGGAAAAGCTGGGATATTCTTTTCACATCTATTTTTTTTTAATAACCTTTGGTAGGATCTTGCAATGTTTCAGATCACTTGATATTTATGGTGGATTCTCTATAGCAATTATAAAACTGATTTTTCAGTTGTTAATTTTTTTCTATCAAATGCCTTATTTTGCGGTGACATTACCCTTTACAGGTCTCAAATTGGAACTTTTGTAGTAATCAAAATATTGACCAATAAAATGCCACACAAAACTGCATCGTAATCCATGAAAACGTGGAACCTTTAAGCTCCGGTCAAGGCCGCACCAAACTCAATTTTCTCAAGAATAGTCAGATAGAACATTCTAATGCTAAGGTCGAGAAATGCTTGCGGGGAAGGCTTTTTAAAGCTTGACAGAACTGTAGTTTACACTTTTTTCAATATTTTCACATATTATTTTAGAACAAAAAGAACTTAAAATTTCCATAGCAGATCGGTGAACTCGCTAGCAAATCTTACCGCCTATTGTGTTTTCCAATCTTCGATCAAATAATACATCATATCTAAATTTGAATCTAGTTTTTCTTGTTTCACTCAAAAAATGCAAGGTAATGTCAGGTATCGAGTGTCTCAGATACTCAATTAGACTTGGGGCGTATGCAGTTGAACTAAATGACGTTCCAATAGCCTTCCATTCTTCTTTTGATTTCTGCATTTTTTTTAAAGTTTTAAGTGAAAGTATTAAAACTATTGCTTTACGCTTGGGGCAAGAGCTATTGAACTCATTTCCTTACAGGGAAGAAAATAATCATCCTAGGACCAGTCTTAATGAGCGGATGTCGCAATGAGCGGTTTTGAGAAAAACAAATCTTAGGTTTGTGTTTTTTATTCTTTGCATTGCTTTTTTCGATAACTTAATCTCCCAATATTTCGACACAGAGCTATTGAATCTGTATACAAATTTTAAAGTTAAAACGCTTATTCTATGCACTTTCTGGATTGTATCTGTTATCTTGATTGTTTAAACTGCAATTCATTTCCGACCTTTCCTTAAGTGGAGGTCCAATTTTGTTATACTCAATGAAAGAAACCTAATGATGCGAAGACATTGAACCATTTTTGTGTGGTTATGTCATTCCATTTGGCGTAGCTTCCTTCATCTTTTTCTTTTTCTATCCATGACTTTTTGATATTTTAATCAATGTTAATTTTTTTTTTATGTGGTAGTATCGAAAAGAATCTTGAATCATGATATCGATTGAGAATGGAATAAAACTGTACAATGATACAAAAGTGTACATTTGAAGTTTCGTCCAGTTAGTATAAGGAGCACTTTGAACGTACAGTTATTAATTTTTTTTCGGATAAGTAGCTAGTTATGCTGAAGTATCATGTTTTGTTCGACTAGACTTCAAATTTTTCAAAATAGCAACTCTTAAGGTTATCCAATGGACACAGAGCTCTTTTCCTAAGAAATGTTATCTAAACACTCTTTTTTTAATTTATGAACCCTCTTTTTTCTTTCACCGAAACTGCGTGCTTTTCCCACTAATTGCATTATGCATGTAATGTACTTATTGTTTTGAATATAACATTCGTCAAGAACGACAAATTAGAACCAATGACGTTTTTGAAAAGTGGCATCGTTGAAAAAAAAGCGACCAATGTCTTATTTCTTTGAAAACAATCCTTGAAATAAGAGAAGAAAATTCGTTTGTCAGATCTACAGTCATTCAGGCAGCTGCTTATGCTGAAATTTTCATTGTTTACTGTTCAGGAGTTGTACAGTAAGGAGGCAAAATTCCAAATTTCACAAAATGGACAGTAAACTACAATTTTTAGGATACATTTGCTGACAGAAAAGTTTAGAACAGCAATGACAGGTAAATGCAGTAGAGGCAGACAGAGAATACCTCATCAAAAAGACTTAACTCATGGGCAATAGGTAATGGAAGCAACAACAGCCCTGTAAGGTAAAGTAAGAGCAGGTTCGAGTGGAGGACCATATATGCAATGTATGCTTCAGACGGGGCACCTAAAGTAGAAGAATTAAGTCTATGGATTTGGTATTCTCAAAAACTTACCGAGCCGACTGAAAAAAGCAAAAACTCAACCACTACTTTACTGTCAAATTAACCCAGTCCAAGGCTGGCATAAGTTATGGGTTAGAGTTATTGTATACAGCCAGTCCACATCAAGGTGATCTCAGGCTTTAAGGCCCTCCGTCAGGCCGGGGCGCCGATGGCGGGTCTCCAACCCGCCACAGAAGGGTCCCTGCGGATCTCAGGGCGGACTCACAAGCCACTGTGCCACCGACGCCCCCGGCATAAGTCATGTGTTTTGCCCTACTAGTAAGGCATCAAGGGTTTCTTTTCTTTTCTTTTTTAATTTAATCGAACAACTGTGATTCAAATAAGTGATAACCATTCAATCGATTTAGAGGCATCTTTAGTGTATCCAACTGTTACACTAAATTTAAAATTTTAAAAAAATAATCTTTGGCTGTTCGACGTTACAATTTTGATGATGTATATATTTTTTTATTGATCTTGTAACCGTCAGTGGGGAAAAAATTTAAATGACGCTAGTTATTTTAAAATTTCCAGTAGGTCTATCAAATGCCTTACTTCTCGTATAGGAAAATAAAAGCCACTAGGCCTACATCAACGTAGAATTATTTGAAGCAACAACCATGTAAAGTTAACAGAATCATTATCAATTATTTTCTGGAAATCTCTTTTGCTGTTTTTCATTTTTTTAAGGGAGGTTG
>BLXT01005934.1:601809-621815 GCA_019648995.1 Plakobranchus ocellatus
CCCACCCAAATAATAAATTTAAAGTTTGGAAAACGATACTTAAAAAAAACAAAAAAAAAAAAACAGTCAAGCAATTGCAAAACTTAAGTGACAACAAAATCATATCTGCAACAATCACGACCTCATGTCAGTGTCAAATCCTTATTTCAATAATATTTAAAATTAGACTTTTAAATATCTAGACCTAGTATATGTTTTCAAATGATTTTAATTTCTTGGTTTTTCTTGTTTTTAAACCCTCGGATCTTGTATTCAAACTGTTAATTTTATCCTCAGGTTTTCCAAATGGATAATAAGTCTTAGACGGGCCGAGATTCACCTATATAATCTAAATCATGTAAGAAGTAATGTTTGCTTTGCTTTCTTTGAGCTACAGTGATATTGCTTTGTACTGTTTGGTGTATCAAAAATTGTGAATTGCCCGTATCCGTCTTATACTACACCTGCTCTTGGACCCCCACCCCCCAAAAGAAACCAAACTAAAAAAAAAGACTGATATAACACTGTTTTAAAGTTTTCGATCCACGGAAACAGATTCAGTTCAATATCAAAAGATGACCAATTTTCCTTCTTCATCTTTGACAAACAGTTCAGGCCAAAGAGTGAGAAATTGAAGAATGCTATTACTGATCAACAAAAATTAAACTCCTTTGTAATATCTGTAAAGTTTATACGTTTAAATTTTTTTAATTTTGTCAGGAATGGAAGCAAAGAGGAGGAGAGAGGCATCTAAAGATTCTTCTGAGAATCGCCGTAAGAGACAACGATGTGACAATGATCCATCGCCTTCTGACGGTTACAAGCTCACACTTGAATCTGTCAATTAATAACAGCAAATGAATGGCGAGCACACAAACGGACTCTGAAGGAGCTTGAGATGCAGCGGTCCAGCTGTCAGAAGAAAGCTGGCATTTGGGAAACATGCTGCTGCCTATCTAAGAGGAATTGGTGGGCTGCTTCAAGCTTTAAATAGTCAAAAGCCTTTAATCTTTGAGTGGTGTTTTAAGACCAAGTGCGCCATCTTCACGTGAAGCTGATGGAAGAGTTATGTTCCCTAGCAATGGCTGCGCCGAAGGGAAAAAAAATGAAAGTTACTTTTGGGCATTATTTAACTGCAGTTTAGGCTATCCTATTTCATGCTTTGCTTTCTTTTTCACATTTCGTCAAAAGTAGAGCCACCGTTCTTGTGCAACCCACAATAGAACCAGGATATTTTATGGTGATCGTCCGTGGAGTAGCATGTCATATTTTTCAGGCGCAAAATCCTGAAAAGATCACATCAGTGTAGCCAAGAAAAGTAATAAAGGTGAGCAATATTGCAATAAGAACGCTCTGATGCATGCATTGCATTAACATAGGGTGAAATTCAGTACGAATAAATATCAGATATTTTTTGTTGCCTTTTTCTTTACATATATATATATATATATATATATATATATATATATATATATATATATATATATATGTATGTATATATATATGTATGTATATTTAAAAAAGATGTCTAGAAAAGAAAGTGGCCATTGTAATACGCCTTTTTGAAGATATGAGGTGACTCAATGTATATAATGCATTCAGTCGTTTGCTGTCGACCATATACAGGCTGCCTTCAGAGATTAAGGTGTTATTTTGTACCACAGGATGGGGAGATGGCGCACAGAAGGTTGCATCCGTAGTAAATATTGTCGGATTTGCCTCACTTTATGTTTAAGGTGATTACTCACTCCATTCTTTTAAAACAAATGTTTCGAAAGTCTGTTATTCCTTGGCATTAAAATTTAACAGGCAAATTGTAAGAACAGCCCGAGAAAATGTAAAAAAATTCTTGGCATCTTTGGACTTGGAATTTAAGTTGGATGCGATAATAACGTTTAAAAGCTGATGGAAAGGCTAGACTCGGTATTGTAGCGAAAATGGAGACTGAGAAAACTTTTTCTTGGCGACTAGGTATTTTGAATGTACATGAGCGTTTGATTTCAAGTGTGCCGCTTCATTTCAGAAAACTCTTTGAACATGATATAGGTGGTGCAGTGAATATCGAACCCGTCTGGAGATTTGCAGGCACCTTTCTGTCGCGGTTTCGAGCCTCGCCACCGGTGCACTGGCCTGGTGATAGGCATGGAGGCCTGAGATCACCTTGTTGTTGACTGGCTATGTACAAAAACGAGATCATTCCGTCAGCGCGTCCTATACATTGCCTGTGGGCAGTATGGACAGAAAAAGGATCGAAGTTCTATGTGCAACCAGGTATTATATGTATTCATGTAACACTTCGGAATTTTTTTGTACTCTTGACAAAGGGTGGATAGTCAGCAAGTTAAAAATTGCGAATCAATCGTTGGAAAACTAGACCATTTTTAATAGACCCACATTACTGCTTTTCTTTTCTGATCGGTTGGAACCAAAGTAAAGCTATATCGGTGATTACATTTCTATTTTTTTCTTAAGTCACAGATGCTGATGGTAGATGACTTTGCGTAAAACAAAGCAATTTTTAACGGTTTAGAGGGAAACGCGCACGCCTTATGATACAGTAGATATTCTGTGGTAGCCTCTCATTGAGATCCTTAAGGACAGCTGCACCGGCATTCCACCAAGATACTCCCTAATGACACTGCACATTACCATCATGAAGTCAACATTTTTACGCGCAGAGCCACCAGGTCTGATTACAACGTCTCTAGCAATAGACAGTGGGCAGCTCTAGACTCAGCTTGCAAAACCCTCCCAACAGGAATAATAGTATCGCTTTATAATTCATTCCTGATGAATTGACAGGATCTTTAACTTGGCTTACTGCATAATACTATTTTTTTTTCGTACTTATGAGAACCATTTATTTATTTTTTGAATTATTTTTTAAAAATGTACTGTTGATTCGATTGTCCCTTTTCTGCTCAGGATTAATGTCTTTGAATAGGGATCACGGTGTCGTGTGTAATTCATTGTTTTATTCACCAATAATTCTTCTTTACATAGATGAATACTTTTTGACACTTTTCCTTTCTTCTGCCCAAGCCCAGTGATATCAATGGCACATTCAATGACAATATCTTTGAGGACAGCAAAGAAATGGGATACAAACGGTGAGCTTTTGATTTCAAGCAATATAATCAAAGATTGTGGTATTGTCAACCTATCACACTCTTTGATATAATCAAGTTACCCCATTTATCACTTACACAATGGCACTGAATTTATTGTATTATTTAATGTCAAATAAAATGTTTCTGAAGTACACCCTCATGAAACTCAATTTTATTTGTCATTACAAGCTTAAGTTTTTAAAATAACACTTGATGTGGTCTAAGAGGTCCAACATATCAAAAACTGTTTATTTCTTCGCAAAGGAAACTTATATAGGAACCATTATTTTGGTTTTTTGGTTTTCAATGTCCCATATACTCGTGTTTCTTGACCTTATACAAACCTTTATTCTGCTCAGGCCATGGGATCTCAATGGCAGCATTTTGTGCCGAGAGCTCTGAGGATGGAGACAAACTTCCAGACAAATAGTGAGCTGTTAATTTCTAATCACGCTTCATAGCAGTGATTTTTAATGCGTGTAAAGGCATACGTTTTTTGTCGCTTCAATTATTTAAATGACATTATTTTCAAATTCTTTTTATTTATGGGTAATGCTCGCTAAATATACAAAACGATTTGATTTATGTCATGTCGCCTGATTTCTCAAATTAAAAAAAAAAATTATATGCCATTTTTTCCCCAAATATTCACAAAAACTTAGGAATTTTCTGGAGCTCGCATTTTTGTCTCAAGAGGAGTATAGATCGTTCTTTTTCATGGTAGGCCTTTTTACATTGAAACCAATATAGTTCATAAAAAAATTCACAAAATAAAACTTTTTTCATTTTTCTGGTTTTCTTATCTTTTCTGTGATCCAAAAAAAGGCTGAGCTCATAAGTTCAAACTGTAATTGTATGTTTTTAGTAGTGTATATTTAAGTTGATAAATTGTTTATATCATACCAAACAAAAATTTAAAAAACCTGTAAACCTTGAGCTTTATGTTAATTTGTCTTAAAAAATCAAATGACTTTAAAATCAAAACGATTTTTAAACATATCTATCTTCCTTTGTCCAAAGTTATGGATCTGACCTTTCAACTGGATGCAAGAGATTTGAACTTTTTTCCTTTGAAAGACATGTCGTATGCCCCATCTGCTGAGCGGAAGGATTTGTCTGTCATTTCTCTGTTTGTTTGAATTGATTACCGTAAAGCATCTAGACTCTCCGAGAATGGACAATTGGGAGCGCTTTTTGTGAGTAATAGGTCTTCATACACGAGTTAAATTATAAATTGTTAATGTTATGCCCATAGCAACACCAGGGGCGATAGATCCTGCAGTTATCAATTTAAAAGCATTGACTGTTATATTATTCTGCAGTTTCTGTGTTGATTCTATTTCCATTGGGTAACTTGGTGAAGCTGCTTGATTACTTTATTCTTGTAAATAGTCTAAATTATAATCTTTTGGACTTGTACAATTTACGATCACCACTTTTTTTTTTCAACACGAGATCAACATAAGCAAACGTCACAAAAACTATGCCTTAAGCAGTTATCGTTTTCAAATGTATTGTAAAGTTTTTAGTCCTTTTTCTATTGATATGACTAATGATATCTTGTACTCTTCAGATTTTGAAAAAAAAATTGGGGGAATGGTGAACATCTTTTGGTACGATCCGTCTTCTTGTACATTCCCCAGTTATGCCATAACCTCTCCAATTTCGATCAAATTACACGAAACTTATTTTTTCCTGTTCTTAAGATATCAAAATTAGTCTTGTTTATTTTGCTGTTGATTTTCAATTTTGCCCAATAAAAGGGTTGCTGTGCACGGATGGGAACGGTTCATGTTGATAGTTACCTTTTGTTTTTGTTTTTTTCCCTTATGCCTGTCGTGGCACCTTGTAAGCATTCTAAACATGTTATTAAGTTACAAAAAATGCCTGAATTTTAATTCTTAAAAAAAGCATTTATATGATCTGAGGGTGGCAATGTAGGAACTATTAGAAGATGAACATTTTGAAGAAACACTCAACTTGGAGGTAAAATATGAGGTGCTTTGATATGGATCGGATCAATAGGTAAAATTGATTTTGAAAGCGCATACTTTTTCAAATTGACAAGTGAGCGAAGGCAGTAATTTAGTTGATTTTTTTCGTTTCACAGCACTTCTAATGCAGTGGTGTTGATAAACATATTTAGCTTGAGTTTGTAAGCTGGTGTGGCCATAGCTATCATCATCATTGTGCGGTCTATTTTTTTTCTATGCCACTGTAGCCTTATAATACCAGAAGAAAAGGGAAATTCTCTCATTTCCTTATATTGGTATACAAACGAGAGCATTCATTTTTTAGTTTACATGACTTTTTGATGGCAAGTGTGGGCCGCTCTTGTTCAGAGAGCTTCTTGAGCATGTAGTTGGAAGTTGGTGGTACAGTGGGGAGCAAACCCGCCCTGAGATCTGCAGCGATCCTTCTGTCGCGGTTTTGAGCCTCGCTACCGGCGCACTGGCCTGGCGAAGGGCCTGAAGACCTGAGATCACCTTGTTGTTGACTGGTTATATACAAAGACGAGATCAATCCAACACTTTCTCTATCCACTTCCTGTTCGGAATTTGGATTGAACTTCTACGTGCAGTAAGGAATTATCTGTATACTTCATGTAAAATTTCTGATTATTTTTTGTACTCTTAACAAAAGAAGCTCAACGATTGTCAGCAAATTAATAAATGTTAACCAACCACTAGAAAACTAAACCATTTTAATAGATCTACATGACTGCTTTTCTTTTCTATTCGTTGTAACCAAAGTTAATCTATTTTGGTGATTAAATTTCTATTTTTAAGTCACAGGCCAGGTGTTGATGGTAATACACTTTACAGAAAACCAAAGCCACTTTTAACAGCTTAGGAAAACGCGCTCATCTTGAGATACAGTAGCTATTCTGTGGTGGCCTTTCACTGTGATCATGGAGGACAGCTGCACCGGCACTCTATCATGATGCTCTCTAGTGACAACGCATATGATCAGCATGAAGACTTTTTTACGCGCAGAGCCACCAGATTCTTGCAACGTTTCATACCAGTGAGGTCAGTTAACGATGGATGTGCCGGTCAGTATAAAGGCAACAAAAGTGCCCTGAGTTGCCTGTTCAAAGTCTCTACATATTAAGTATCGCGGAAAAATTAGGTGTAACACGAAGTAGGACAAAAGCTTCAATCTCGTGCCTAATCTCCCTCTCTAAAAATGCCTTTTAACTTGGATTATCGCATATTAGTATTTTTTTGTTTTGTTTTGTTTTGTTATTATGAGAGCTATTTCGGTTTCTTTTCAATGTATTTTTCTTTCTTTTTATGAATGGATATTTTTTTTAAAGTTACTATTGATTTAATTGTCTGTTTCTGTTCAAGATAAATATCTTTCAATAGGAATCATGGTTTCATTGCTTTTTCCCCCAAACTTATTTCACATATAACAATTCCCAATATTAAGGCATGTTTCTTGACTCTATTCCTTTTTTTTTGTCTACGCTCAGTGATTTCATTGGCACATTCCGCGACAATAACAGCTTTGAAGACGCAGAGGAAACGAAATACAAACAGTGGACTTTTGATTTCAAACAATGTAAGTAAAGATTCTGGTATTGTCAACTTATCACACTCTTAGATATAGCCAAGATGCCTCATTTATCACTTCTACAATGGCACCGAATTCATTGTATTTCTTTTGTGATATGAAAAAGTTTTCCCAAGTATACGCTCATAAAGCTTTCATTTTTACAAGTCAATACAATTTTAAGTGCTTTTAAATCACTCTTGGCATAGTCTGAAAAGTCAATCATTTAAAAACTATTTCTTTGCAAAGAAATCGCATAGAGGAATTTTTTGGTTCTTGGTTCTCAATGCCACATGTACATACATTTGTTTTTTTTCAAAACTGTACATGCCTTTATTCTGTTCAGGCCATGGGATCTCAATGGCAGCATTCTGTGCCGAGAGCTCTGAGGACGGAGACAAACTTTCAGACCAAAAGTGAGCAGTACAATTCTAATCTCATTTCATATCAATGATTTTAAATGCATATAAATATCTTGCAATTCGAATTATTTATATAATACATATGTTTGAATTGTTCCTTTTTATTTATGTCTGATTCTCGCGAAATATACAAAACAATTTGATTTATGTAACGTCACAAGATCTCTCCATTTGAAAAATACTATGTGACATCTTTTTCACAAGTATTCACTAAATGTTAGGAATTTTCTGGAGTTTACATTTCTTTTTTCAAAGAAGTACAGATTATTCTTTGTCTTGATAGACCTTTTTACATTTAAAAAAAATATTAATTAAAAATTCTACAAAATTAATTTTTTTTTTATTTTCCTGGTTTCCTTTTCTTTTTTTTTCCTTTTGTCCAAATAGGGCTGGTTAGATTACATCAAAAAGCAAATGTATGTTAATAGTGCAAAATTAAATTGATAAATTCCTTATTTAGACCACACACACAAAAATCTTTTAAAAACCTGTAAACATTGAGCTTTATGTTAATCTGTTCTCAAAGATCAAATGACTTTTAAAACCAAAACGAGTTTTAAAATATCTATTTTTTTTGTCCAAAGTTATAGATCTGTCCTTTGAAAATGGATGCAGGGGTTTTGCACGTATCTCTCTTGGAAGACCAGGAGATATGCCCCCCGTCTTCTGAGCAGAAGGACTTATCCGTCATTTTCCCAGTTCGATCAAGTTCATGATCGTAAAGCATCTAACTTTCCGAGGATGGAGAGCCGGAAGTGCAGTTTGTGTCTTATGGGTCTTCATACATGAGTTTAATTAGAAATGTTAAATGTTATGCACATAGTAACACTAGGGTGAAGTCTAAGAAAACAAGACTAGAAACGAGCCCGCTTGACACGACTAGTTTGCCAAGCGCGGTAAATAAATTGTAGTGCTTGTTAGAATTTGATAATTTATCTCTTTCTTTATCGTGCACATTTCAGTATGGACGCAAATAAATCGCGAAATCCTCTTTGTTACTGGTATTTAAGTAATAAATTGTAACAACAGGAACAGTCGACCAGATTTATCTTTCCACCGCTTACCGCTTTTCCAAAGACCCCCTTTTTCTTTTACAAATTGACTGAGTTCTTCAAAGCCTAATGGCTAGAATAAATAAATAAAAAAAAATAAAAAAAAACTATTCCCCCACCAAGCGCGGACAGTTTTAAAAGAAGTCAAATTCTTTGTTTACCGCGCTTGCTCGTATCTGGGACACCGCCTGTTAAGTCGCGAGAACACAGTGCAAATCCGATAAAGTGACGTCACCGTGTCCCCTCTTGATTTTCTACGCCTATTTTCACTAGGGGCGATAGATGCTGCAGTTGTCAATTAACAAAATTTTTTTGGAAGACTTTTGTCATTGATTCACAGTTGTTCTGTAGTAGATACGCTTCCTACAATTTCTTCATTTATTATTATTGTTATATTTAATATGAAGTGTAAAGTGCTTAAACTTTGAAATTGCGATATTTGCTGACCTACCACTGACTGTGCATTATTCGGGTGTTTCTGTCTCGATTCTATTTCCTTTGGGTAAATTGGTAAAGGCGCATGATTACTTCATTTCTTGTCAATAGCGCTAATTATTTATTCTGGCGCTTTACGATCACCATTTCAATATGACATCAATTAAAAAAAAATACATGTATTATCCCCAAACCTGACAAATCGATACCTTAGGCAGTTATCAATTTTAAATGGATTGTGCAGTTTTTAAATTTCATTCCATTGATACATAACATCTTATAATCTTCAGATTTTGAAAAAAAAATAATTTTGGGGGATGAATATCTTTCGGTGCGATCTGCCTTGTTGTAAAAGAGTAATTTGATCTTCCAAAATTCGGTCAAATTTATACAAAGCTTATCTTTTACTCTTCTAAGACAGGATCAAGCATTATTTTTTCAACAAAATTATAGTTTTCGATTTTTAATCGAATTTAAATTTTGCTGAGTGCTATGCACAGATGGGTTCTAAAATTTTTATGTTACCAGGTGCCATGTTTAGATTTTTCCCCATCGTGGGACCTTGCACAACACTGTCAAAACTAGCTGTATATATTCTCAGCCTCAGTTGTCAAGCAAAAAAAAACAAACAAAAAAAAAACCTGTATTTGAATATTTTTATAAATCTGTGGGTGACAAAGTAGCTTTGACTATTAGGAGATGTACATTTTAAAGACACGTTTAACTTGGAAATAAATTACAAGGTGCTTTAATATGAATCGGATCAATAAAAAGATAGATTTGTAAAGCGAACAATTTTTCGTATTAAAAAGTGGGCTAAGTAGGCAATTTAGTCGATTTTTTTCATGATATATTTCAAGGCACTGCCAATGCAGTAGTGTTGATAGACATCTTGCACAAGCCTTTTTTTGTTATTGTGTTGCACTGGCAGAGCTTATATCTTCTTGAGTTTGTAATCTGCTGAGGAAATGGCCATCATGTCTCATCTCTCCTATTTTTTGTGCCACAATAACCCCCACAATATCAGGACAATAGAGAGGCTCGTGTTTCCCCTTTTTACCATTAGTAAACAGACCACAGCGATTTGGACACAGTCCAGCGGATTGTGCTCCTCTACAGCAGATCTACTCTTAATGCACCAAGCTTTGTAAAAGGGAAGCATCCAAAGAAAGTACAACAGAGGGCACTAACATTTCTTCGTATGTTGTCACGCTGATTTAAAAAAATCGTAGTCCATGGGATCAGCTTTGCCAATATATATATATATATATATATTTGTTTCACTTATGGATTTGATTCATTCCCACTGACGGGACGTCACTGCCTAGATGCCATTTTGACAGTAGCTGATCCTCGTGCATTCACTTGTCGCCAACTAAGATCCATAATGAACAACTTTTCATTATCTGCACTGCTCGGTGTCAATCTCGAGAATATCCAAGGGCTCCGTGCAGACATTTACAGCACTACACTGCAGGTCCGTATCAGCCTGAAGGGCATCTTGATTGACTGGTACATATGAAAAGTACACCTTATTAGCTTTCAACAGGCAAATAGATAGCATAAAAATATACTCCTAGATCGAAATTACTGTCTCAAACATAAAAAAAAAACTCATATCTTAACTTATATTGGCCTGGATCTAACTTGATTCATGACTGGTCTAATGAAGATTTAAAAATCTAACTAGAATTTAGTATATTCAATTACACATGTAGACACCATAGACCTTGACCGGACGTGTTTATCCAAATAGATCATGTTTAATGTAACAAATAAATATCACATTCGTGCATGGCGTCAAACACGTTTGGCATTTTACTATATTATGTGGAACATTGTTGAGTTTGAGTACGGAAATTGAAAAACTGAAGAGAAATAAATGTTCAGCAAAATGGAATACCTGAGTAATATACATTGCTCATGAACAATTTTATCTAGTCAAAGAACTTACGTCCGATTTCTTTCATCTCTTTGAACACACTATGGATATGGTGTGACCATCATGGTGAGCCGAGTAAAAGGGACGGACTCGTGTCAAAAAAGGATCCAACTGATTTTTATGTTGAAGGCATCTCTTTATTTTGGTACACGATAGTTTACTTCGCAATTATACTTTTGGCACAAGATGGAAAAAAAATAATGTTGAATGAGTTGGGTGTCCTGCATAAATGGGTTCACTGTTGTATATTTTTTTATAGTAACTATTTCTGAAGGCTACAGGCCTAACGTAAAAGCTGAGAGCAACATGCTGATTGTATCTATTACATGTATCGTTAGCCTCTTGCAGCAATATAAAATTATTCCTTTCTTAGCAAATTTTCTCGGTCAACGTTCAAATTTTGGTTTTCTTAAAAGGCTGGATTATAAATGTTAATAAAAATAGAATAAATATTGTAGAATGATTACTAAAACGATGATTAAACGCATGCTTCAAATGTGAATGACTATCCTCTTCGTGTTAACAAGACGCTCCTTTTAATTGATGCCAGCTATATATCTTTTATGGCATTGAGGCAAATAGCTTTTAGATGCTTGACAATAAGACGCCTATGAAGAAAATAAACTTCCTGAAAGATAGATCCCACCCACTCGCAAATTTCTTAAAAAAATCTTTGCGTAAAATTAGTTTTGCTAAAATGTAAAAGAAAAAAAGAGGGGAAAACCTTTTACGCCCAACTTAATTCAAATTGCTTTCATTGTCATGGTCCTTCGTAATTTAACAAGTTGACCTGGTTGTGTGCGTGTGCGCGCACGTCTGAAGATGCGTGTGTGGGCGATTGTGTGTACGTGTCCTCACTTATCTGGCCAGCCGTTTGTATTATATAAATATTGTTAGTAAATCATTTATTTGTCTGTTTGAGCAAGATTTTGGCTAACAGAAAAGGATATCCATATTTTTGGAAACCAAGATACGCCTTGTCTTATTTTGTTCTGTATCTACTTTCAAATTTAGCAATATAAATGTGAACTTTCGAAAGTATGAAACAGGTCTTTTGATAAACTCTCAAATTATTTAAAGTGTGCTTTTAATAACTTGGAAACGCATGTAACAAGGCTCCTATGCATCTTTTTTTTTCTAGTGTATTCAAATCTGTACTCTTTTGTTCTCCAAGGATAACTTTGCATAAAATACAATATAACACATGGAATAATTTTCTATCTCCAACATAAATCTGCCGATCAAAAAGTGTCATCTACTTTTGACCTCAATGTATTGTGCGTTTAGAATTTTATTGCAGATGTGCATAGCACAAATATTTCCATTTAGCAACTATTGAATCATGCCAAATGCCATGTTTTGAATTTTATTGACTTCTTAGTCTTAAGTGACTTTGGTTGCTCGTTTATCGTAGAAGTATGCAAAATACTTTTTTTTTTGTAAGTTAATAAACATTGAATAGTGTGAATAATAGATCACACACTGCATTATTTAATATTGTAATTGTATTCTTTTGTCTAAAAATTGGCTCCATGGTATTTGTTACGCCTACAATCCTATTTGTTGAAAGATGTATATGTATATATGCATAAATATGTCTGGTTATGCATCCATATTAGTTAAATCTTTTATAAACAAATTTCTTTAAAGTTTCCCATATACGCTCAACTATTTGTAAAACAATTTTTATTAAAAAAATTTAAGAGTTTTACATTTGGCCTTCACGCTCAATTATTTTTGTGTGCGGGCAAACATCAGTTTGTGCCGAGAGTTTATAATGGACGGATCAAAAAGAGTTGGCTCTTTTTCTCTGAAAAATAGAAAAAGTGGGCCAAAAATTGTTTTTTTAGCGCGAAAAATTTGACCATTCAAAAATATTAGATGAGTTATGCATTGAGCCAAATAATTTCAAAAACGTTTTGCGAATGGACGATGATGCGTATGAGCAGCTTGTAGAACTTATGATACCTCTTATAAGTAAACACGATAGTTATATGTAGTGCCATATCTATAGTTATACGTAGTGCCATATCTCCGGCTGACACTTTCAATAACTCTTCGATTTTCTTTTTCATTTCTCTTTTGTGGCATCTCTCTACCACTCCCTGTACTTCAACAACAGAACGTAATTGGCATTCCTTTTCATCTCAATCACTAAATTCTTTATTTTTAACTGTCCATAAAGTAAAATCCGGTACGCTTCAATCAGCTCCAGAACAAAAAAATAGATCTTTTCTATCACGCAGCAAATGAAAAAAATGTTTGCTTAAAATCAATGCTCCTCATGCAGTAAATTTTCCTAATTTATGCTGCAAGGGACATAATAATAAACTTTAAGACCAAATCTTTTCGAAATCAGAGATATAAGACAATACCTATTGGAACACTTTTTCCTCCACTTATAAATTCTTTAAACCAGAAAGTGTCGTTCATTTTTATTCAACATATTGATAGTCGATAAAATAAATGATTTGCCAAATGGCTTAGTTTGTTTAAATCAATCACTTTTTTCTTTACTTTTTCGGAAACGAATTCCAAAATTACTGATCTCTTTCAATTCCTAAACTTATGATAAGATAACAATATAAATTTTCCTTCTAAAGCAATAAAATGAACTGTCGGGTAACTGCATCAATGAATTTTGAATAATCTGTAAACCTATCTCTTATAATAAGAGGTGTGGTATGGTTTTTGTGTAATTAATCTGTCAAAAGGTGATTTGAAATATAAGACAAGTGCTGCAAAACAGATACATTACTGGTTATATGTAGTGTGATATGACAAGCTGGAAAGCAGACATTTCTTTTGCATGTTAGTGTGTGCATATCTGAGGTCTTGCAGAAATCTTTGTCATTACAGAGACAGATGTAGGCAGAGGATCTACACTGCGGTCACAACGGTTAAGTCAACATTCAGTTTGTTTTATATTTGAACGACTACAAAAAGGTGTGTCCTGAAAAATGAGATCAATTCCAGCAACATTGGCTTAAGTCAACCCAACTGTATACGCCTGATTACCAAGCACATAAAGACATATGCCTGTCTAGAAAAAAAAATTACTATTTGTGTGAAATCGTGAGAAAAAGGCAATCTATGAATTGGATCATGGTTGTCAACTTATTTCCGATTTTCCATATCAAAGTCATGTAAAATAGATTTAATCAGTACATGTATTTGTATGTGCATGATAATTTTCTTTGTCCTATGAAAGTAGAAAGTTATATATATACCCACACACGTATGCAGACCTGTTTGAAACTTTCTTTCTTAAAGCAGAGCCATTACTAGATATTACAGTCAGCATCTACATATAACATAATTATTTCCGAATGCACCTTTGCCTGTATAAATTATTATATTGCACTTATCTATGTTTTAAATATTTTATTATATGATTGAAATTCACAATTTTTTAATTGTCCAATTGATTACTTTGATGCACTATTTTTGCCTCATATTCAAAAATGGAAAATTTGACCTTTTGATTTTGAATTACTTTTGGCATTAATTCAGTAATGTATTATTAACGGCCAAATGAAAAGAGCCTCGTCCGTTTTTTTTTTTTTTTTGAACCGATATAAAATAAATGTCAATCAATCAATCATATTAACCATTGACTTTATAATGATTTTGCTTGCAGTGTTTTTTTGTTCGTTCTTTCTGTTCAATTCCATCATCACAATCACCATTGTCATGAAAAATAAAACAAAACATAAACAATACCATTAACTTTTCAAATTTTTCATTAGAATGATCAAGAACTCGACATAACCCATCATATGACATGAGAAAAACATTCAGTTTCCTAAACATAATCAATCACCAATATCATGGCATTTAGAGACAGTGTTAGCATCACTTACTGTTTTAAATGAGAAAAAAAAAAAAAAAAGCGAAAGAGGCTAAGTATTTGGGGAAAATTTTTACATTTTTTTAAAATTCATTCTTCAAGGTTGTTTCCAGCGCTCAATGAAGATAAGAAATAAAAAGAGAAATGTCCCGGGCTTGTTATATCATCCTTTACCTTATCATCATCATCATCACAATTTTAATAAAACTGTTGATAAAACAATACTATCACTCAAGAGCTAATGGCTTAAATTCTTTTTCGAAATTTACATGGATTATTATTATAAAAAAATGTATAAATATATATGTACATATTACTTGTACATATACATAGGAGATTTAATGATCTAATACATTGAATCGTCACTCCAGGCTTACACGCCTGCTCTTCATTTTCATTTTTCCCATCATCATTCTTATATTCCCTGCATGCATCAATGGTTTGATACAGCAACACTAGAATTATTGAGTCCTTTCTTAGTTTTCCCATTTTGATCATTACTTAATTATTGTCAAGTTTGAGCCCGCCACTGACGGCTTGGTCAAATGAAGCCCTAAGGGCCTGAGATCATATTGCAGTTGTGGTGGATGGGCCATAATGCATAACACCAAACTAATCATCTAATTTAATGCTTAAATACTGTCATCAGAGTTATCAACTGGTGTCCATAATCATCAGCACCTTCATATTTATAACAATGATTCTATACTCTCACTCAAAATGTTATTTAACCAGGATCATTTGTTCACAAGAATATCACCAACACAATAAATAATACTGTAGTAACCATCAAATATTTATTTATTACAATATTTTCTGGCTTAATTCCATTATTCTGATTTTATCATCATCACGGTAATCATCAGCAACTATCTTTTAATGTCTTTCCATATCATCATTATCAGGCTTTTCTTTATCAATCACTATCAACACTAGCACAATCACTTCAATAACACACTGAATTATTAAAATCTTTGATCACAACAAAAAAAGATGAAACAAATTTGTAGCATTTTTTTTTTGTCAAAGATCATAATATATAACATTTCTTTTGTTGATAATATTTTGACCAGGCAGCTGTACCTTACCCAGATAGCAAACATAAAAAAAGATCCTCTTCATTTTGCGCTAATAAAATATCATCCCAAGTTGACTGATGCTTCAGAGAAAAGCTGTGGCTTGTCATTCTTTCCCTAGAAAAAAGAGGAACACGAATCTGAATTTGTTACCCCTTGATAAATAAAAAAAAATCTTAATATGCACAAAAAAAATTGGGATGTGGATAATGCACAATTTTCCAACAAAAGATTAAATACTTCACTTGACCGAAATATCTGATCTTATTATACAGAGTGAAATCCTCTTCTTCCTTCATGATCTACAGGAATGCTATTGTCTGTTGTTCTCTTTGGGAAAATAACCCAGATATGTGGTCGCACAGGTAAAAGTTACCCAGGGCAAGTATGAAGTACATGCTATATCATGCAATTTTTTTGTGTGTTTATTTTAAGATAGCGGAACACAGCAAAAAAAATCTGAAATGAAGTTCTACAATACTTTTTTATTCGAATAATAATTATTTTTTACGTGGGTTGAATGACCAAATATATTCAAATAAGCTTTAAAAAATTTCTTCAGACAATCTTTACAATTCCTAGCAAAAAAAAAAAAAAAAAAGAAATTACATTAAAAAAAAAACAACCCATACATCAGGCAGGGGTTAACATAAAACTTGATTTAAATGAAATTGTTGTAAGAGATGCCCACTGTATGTCACTACAGCTCAATAATATTTTCCCAGAACCGTTAAAATTAAAATAATTTTCCTGAGCTAGTCAAAGGGAGGAAAGTGAAAAAAAATATAAAAAAAGATTTACAGTTCTTTAAAAACGCAAATGGATTTAGCTTAAAAAAAAAAAGAAAAAAAAAAAAAAAGAAACACCTATACTTTAGAAATTAAAAAAAATGGATCAGATCCAAAGTGAGACTCTTTAATCTTAAGTGATTGCAAAAATAGATCATTTTGGAATTAATATTGATACTATTTGAGTAGTATCCCATAGTTAATCCACATGAAACCCTCAAACAACAGAGATAAAAAAAAATGATTCCTTTCTCTCTATAAGAGCAGAATAATACGCCTTCTTTCTTTCTCTCTCTCTACACGTCTTGCCGTGCTGTAAATAATCCTGTCCCTTTTAATTTTGATCATAAAGGGAAAGAAAGAGAGAGAGAGAGAGAGAGAGAGAGAGAGAGAGAGAGAGAGAGAGAGAGAGGAGGGAAAGGGAAGAAAAAATAAAAGATAACAGAGGCTTCAGAAGATAGAGCACGGAACTAAAATAGAGAAAGATATAAGAAAATTGTGAGAGCGAGAGAAAGGAACAAGAAAAATAGATAGATAGATGGAATGACAGATAGATAGAGAGAAAGAGAGAAAGAGAGAGAGAGAGATGGAAGAAGGGAGAGAGAGAGAGAGAGAGAGTCATAAAGATGAAAAAAAGAAAGAATGAGCAGCAATACAAAGTTTAATATCAGGTAACTATCATAGCTATCTGTTACTAGGAATTTTCTTTTCTTTAATTCAATCTGTCTGCCTCCCGTCCCCCACACACACTCTTTTTCTTCATCTACCAATTTCTTCCATACTCGTTATTTGCATCTCTGCGTCAATACTTTGTACCAACGCGCCTAATTCCTTCCATCTCCGCCTCTGTGCTGCGAATATTTATTGTCTGTTTTAAAATATGTATTCCCTGTAAAACAGACCTACACTATCTCATCCACATCTTTATTATCTATGTACATATGTATTTGTTTTGTGAAATAGAGGCCGCTCGCCGCTAGAAAATCTGTTTTTTTAGGCCTTGTCATGCCATATGCTGTGCTTCTGGGGGGGGGGGGGCTTAAAGCCGCGGCAGTAAGACCTCTACTGCTGTCAGGGCAAGTATTCTAGATTCTATGCCACCCATCCGATACAACCAGAGCCGAGTGACTTCGAGAAAAAGGATCTACTAACTGGTACGGATAACTCGAGATACAAGGCAGTGGAAGTTTTTTGGTTGATGATCTAAGCACCAATGCTCAAGAAGGAGAAAAGGGAGGGGGCGGAGGGGGAGGAGGAGACGGAGGAAGCAAGGGGGAGGGAGAGAACAAGAGTAAAGAGTAGGAGGAAGAGGAGAATGAGGAGTATAAGAGGAAGAAAAATAAGAAGGACAAAGAGATGGAGAAAAAAAGGAAGGAAAAAGAAGAAGAAGAAGAAGAAGAAGAAGAAGAAGAAGAAGAAGAAGAAGAAGAAGAAGAAGAAGAAGAAGAAGAAGAAGAGGAGAAAAGAAATAGAGGAGGAAGAGGAGGACGATGACGAGGAGAAGGAGTAGTTCGAGGACGATGAAATGGGAAGAGGAGGAGGAGGAGAAGGAGAGGAAAAAGAAGAGGAAGAGGAGGAATTGAAGGAGAAGGAGGAGATGAAGAGAAAGAGGAGAAGGAGGAAGAGGAGGAGGAGAAATAGGATAAGGAGGAGGAGGAGAAGGAGGATAAAAAGGTGGAGGGAGAGGGAGGAGAAATGATTTACAACTAAATTCCACACAGCGAGGTAGGACAAAAAGTGCACCCCTCTCCCCCTTTGATCATCTTTTAGAAGGTTTCATAATTTCCTAAGTTTCTAAACCCACACAGACTGTGAGTAAGTAAAATAACTTCACTGTATGCACTGCACGCTGCACAGCACCAACATCTTAAGATAAGAACAAAAAATCTTGAAACAATAATAAGAATAACGAAGTTAACAACACCGGAGTATCACACTTAGAATATAAAGTATGTGTAAGTCTTATAAGCTATCAGATAATAAAAACTATGTAAGGATAGGATTTGCACACACAATCATCATGACTTTATTCTCCTATATCTCGACAACATCATTTTTTTTTCATCACACTCTAAGGGTTAATATATGCCACACTCTTGGACCTCGATGAAGAATATACTTGAAAAAAAAACCAAACTATTTTCATCATAGCAATAACACCTAGGCGAAGAGAAGTATCTATGGCTGAAGTAGGCCTATTTCGAGAGGGAATGACTTGGTTAATGAATGTGTAGAGATATTGGCAGTGAGACAAATCGACAACAATATTATTAGAACACTGCTTGTATATAGAAGCTTTATCGAGCAAAAAAAAAAAAAAGTCAGCGTGACATGATCGTGGAGATAATTATGATCAGATCCTATACCTCAAGTATCTGTGACAGAAGAAGATGAGAGAGGTAGCAGGTTCTTATGTAGCATAATATAAAATCAAGAATAAGCAAATATAAAATCAAGAATAAGCAAGTCAATTTTATGTGTGTGTGTCTTCGTTGAAACATCAAATTAATATTAGGCCAACGTCCTTGTCAATATAGTCACGTACATGTAACGTAAAAAACATAATGCTTCGTGTAAAAATACCGCTCTGTTATTTGTATTACGGCTTTCAACATGTAGGAATTTGCTGTCACCCGCATTCATTTCTGTTTTACAACACACTGTTGATTTGTTTTTAGAGTGTCTAATGAAAATATTTTCACGACGTTGTTTTTCCTCTCTTCTTTGGCAAGAATAGAAAAATATGTTCTAGATTGAGGAAGACTGGTAGTATCGAATGTTGCAAGATGTAGATAAAAGTAGGATAAAGAGGAGGTTCAAAGGTAAAGAAAACAGAGAATGAGAGGAACAAGTGAAAAAAAGTTAAGACTAATAGATAGGTATATTTGGATAATAAGGTGTGATACTTAGCGGGTTTGAACCTGTCAAGAAAGATCTATGCAGGTTTCAGAGCGAGTTTGCTAACTATTGCGCGAATAAGTGCCACAAATAGATAGATCGATAGATAAATAGTCGATAGGTAGACAGATCAATAGATACATATATCAATTGTTAGAAAGATAGAAAGAAAAAAAAAACAAATAGAAGTTGATAACTTATTAAAAGATAGATACATTTTTTACTTGTACAATAAAAACTTTACTCATTTCTCTGTTGTAGCCTTAGATTGTAGACCTTAATCTGGTCAGATGGAGTTGACTAAGGGAGGTCCACATACGACCTCTCTTCTTGCGCTTGATGTATAAGACCGAGTTTTATAGCGAGTTGCGCTAGCTCGGTGGCCACTTAGACATACCCAATATTATTACGCCTGCGGGATTAAAATACAGCCACATAGACACAAACCCTACTAAACACTAATGCCTCCAATGCTTCTTTGAGTAACACAATACTGGAAAAAAATATTTGGAGTCAAGAGAACAGGTCGGGAAGTATTGAGGACTTTCTCTCTTAATGGCAGGCCTGGAGTTATCACGTTATGTCACTCACTCTTGGCATGTTTTAATCCGAGCTTTGAATAATTTTACGCACCATACGTCTCTTTCTAGTCATTAACGTTTCCTTTTAAAAAGCAAAAAAAAAAAAAAAAAAAAAAGCACGTCCCTTTCAGCCATTTCAGTTTTCTCGAAGAATCAAATATTTTTTTCTCTTGACGTTTCTTTTTTATCCACCTCCTCCTCTCCTTTCTCCTCCCCGTTCCCTTTCCTAATTCGCTTTCTCTTCTTCTTCTTCTTCTTCTTCTTCTTCTTCTTCTTCTTCTTCTTCTTCTTCTTCTTCTTCTTCTTCTTCTTCTT